>JAHRHZ010000051.1:7916810-7958609 GCA_024137785.1 Ginglymostoma cirratum
GACCTGTCCGTCCTCCCTGGACTGACCTATCTCCTCCCTTCCCCCCCACCTACACTCACCTTTACTGGCTCCATCCCCGCCTCTTCGACTTGTCTGCCTCCTCTCCACCTATCCTCTCCTCTATCCGCCTCCCCCTCTCTCCCTATTTATTTCAGAACCCTCTTCCCCTCCCACATTTCTGATGAAGGGTCTAGGCCCGAAACATCAAGTTTTCCTGCTCCTGTGATGCTGCTTGACCTGCTGTGTTCATCCAGCCCCATGCCTTGTTATCTCGGATTCTCCAGCATCTGCAGTACCTTTTATCTCTCATGTAATAAAGGTAGATTACATTCCTGACCTGTAATTTTTAAATTAAAAACTTATTTTTATGTATTTAAGTCAATGTATTTAATATAATTGAGCACTTAATTAGCAAAGAGGCAGACGAATAACTAACAAATAATAACTTATCAAATGTCAAAACTTGGAAGTTAGTTCCAGGATGTGGTGACACCCAAATCACTTGCCAAACTATAAGCACCCAAATTTTTTTGCTGTAACGAAACTGATAGAAGTGGGATTTCAGTGCTCAGGAACACTGGGCTTGTGCTCAAAATTCTATTTTCTATGGCAAGCATTTTGAATGTGGGCTTGGGTGGATAAAACTTGTACCCACTCAAAAATGGCCCCCTAATATCAGTGAGGAGGAACTATATAAGTTGACTTAGCCATGAATCCAGGTACTGTATTGAGAGCAGTAGTATGTGATGTCTGACCAAATATGCTTCATGACATATGCACAGTAAGCATCTTGAATGGAAAATCAAGGCCATGGTGCTATTCAGGAAAAATCCCTTATTTAGAAAACGTTTAAGATGATATGAACCTGCCCTGAACACAGGTATCTATGTTTAAAAGAATTGATGAGATTTACTACTGATTCTTGAGTGAGCAATGTTCCCAGTTGGTATCAATACTGAACAAGCCCAAATCCAGAGTGGTATCTGATTGATAGACCATATGTTTTGTGTTTACTATTTGTGTACTGTGGTGGTCAGTCATGAAACATATTCACAGGAGGCTGCCTGTGTACTTTCAACAGAAGAGCAAAGTTTATTACATAAACTGCTGCATTCACTCTTTAGTTCTTGTCACTTCATGAGTCCCCCTAAACAAACTGATAAAACTTATTTACTTCTTAACTTCTTTTCCTAATCTCATACATTTAACAGCGTTGCAGGATATCTTTCTCTGAGATAAGTTCTCTTTCTGGAGCTTTGGTCTAATTAACTTCTAAACCACTCAGTGTTTCACTTTCTTCTGCTCTGATGGCTCTGGAGACTGCTAAACTGTACTGCTGTTGTTATAGATTTTTCTGGCTGAATGGCTTGCTTTTCTCTGACAGAAGCATGCACAGTCATTAACCTTCTGGATGGTTCAATCTCTTTTGTCAAAAGGAAACTTTCCAATCGGCCTTTCCATATTGTAGAACGCCTTTTTGCTAGGCAATAATCCAGTTTTTCCTCTCTCTTGCTCTTATTTTCTAAACCACTGAATTACTGACCTCAAAAGGTATTTAAATGTATATAAGTTTCTAACTGATGCCATTCTAATAACTCAAAAATGAAACTAAAACTATGTGCAAAATGTTTCCATTTTGAGTTAAATTGTTTTATTGAGTGAGATTTACGGCACCCAGTTCACCATGGCTCACAGCAATTTTTTTCATGCAACCTTCCTCTCTTCACTTCATTAATTAGATAAGTGGACTGTTTGTTTGTTTCTTATGAAATCTCATGGCAGGAGTGATGTAAGTGCTCATCACTAATAGGGCATTGTGGCATTGACTTCACCAGCACCATTTTTAAAGCGCACCCGTACATCGTTTCAGACACTGCAAACCAGGAACTGCCCTTCACTCTGTGATGCTTGGCCATTATCACCATGGACATGGCTTAGAAAGAAAAGTTCACACCCCACTTCACATACAGATACCTGGAGGTACTGATGGACAGGGTGTGGAGAGAGTAGTCCTTTACCCAGCTGTGTATCGTAGGAGGCCACACCACTAGACACAGCCAGTCTGGACACAGAAGATAGCCTGGATCACTGTTATGCTTCAGGTGTAAAATAATACCCATCACTATAGGAAGAAGGTCAATAGCCTTCTGTGTTCAACAAGGTTAACACCCTGTACCACTCTTCCATTGGCATGAACATCTTGTCACTCCCCATGGCATCTTCCTATGCAATTGCACAAGGTAAACACTTATTCATTTGCCTCTTCCTTCCTCACAATCTAAAGTCCCAAACACCTTCCAGGTAAAACAATGTTTCACTGAACTTCTTTCAATCTAGTCTACTGCATTCGCTACTCACAATGTATTCTGCTTTACATTGTGAGACCAAACACAGAGTGGATGATCGCTTTGCTGAACGCATCCACTGAATCCATAAAAATGACCCTGACTTCCCAGTTGCTTGCCATATCAAAAAACCATCATGCTTCCATGTGGACATTTCCAACCCAGGCCTGCTGCAGTATTCCAGCAAACACAAACTGAAGGAACAGCATCTCATTTTCCACTTAGTCACCTTACAGCCTCTAGAACTCAATTTTGAGTTCAACAATTTAAGAGACTGATAGCAAGATGGCTTTCCTCCATTGCTCTAACTTTGTCCACTCTCTCCCATTCACTCCCACGCCAACCCCACTCCTACTCCCACTCCCATGAATAGCCTTTCTTTTCATTCAATTATGGAATATGTGCATCGCTGGTTGATCCCAACATTTATTGCCATCACTAGTTGCCCTTAAGAAGGTGGTGGGGAGCTGCTGTCTTGAACTACTACAGTCCATTTGCTGTAGGTTGACCCACAATGCCGTTAGGGAGGGGATTCCAGGAATTTGACCCAGCAACAGTGAAGGAACGGAGATATATTTCCGAGTCAGTATGGTGAGTGACTAGGAGGGGAACTTGTAGGTAGTTGTGTTCCGATGTGCCTGCTGTCCTTGTCCTTCTAGATAAAGTAGTTGTGGATTTGGAAGGTGGTGTCTAAGGATCTTTAGTGAATTCTTTCTGTGCATCTTGCAGATGGAACATACTGCTGCTGCTGAGCGTCAGTGCTGTTCGGAGTGGATGCTTATGGATGTTGTGCCAATCAAGTGGGCTGCTTTGTCCTAGGTAGTGTCAAGCTTCTTGAGTGTTGGTGGAGCTACACCCATACAGGCAAATTGGGAGTATTATATCACACTCCTGATTTGTGCCTTGTAGATGGTGGACAGTTTTTTGCCGAGTCTGAATGAGTTAGTTGCCATTGTATTCCTATCCTCTGTCCTACTCATGTAGCCACTGTGTTTATGTGGCGAGTCCAGATGAATATCTGGTCAATGGTAACCTCCAGGATGTTGATAGTGCAGAGTTAGTGATGGTAACTCCATTGAATGTGAAAGGATGGTGGTTAGATTGTCTCTTATTGGAGATGATCATTGCCTGGCATTTGTGTGGCATGAACTGCTTCAGTATTTGAGGAATTGTGAATGGTGCTGAACATTGCGCAATCATCAAACATCCCCACCTCTGACTGTATGATGGAGGGAAGGTCATTAATGAAGCAGCTGAAGATGGTTGGGCATAGGACACTAACCTGAGGAAATCCGGCAAAGACGTTCTGGAGCTGAGATGACTGACCTCCCAACAACCAAAACCACTTTTCTATGCTATAGGTATAACTCCAACCAGTTGAGAGTTTGCTGCTGATATTCATTGATTCCAGTTTTTCTAGGGCTCCTTGATGCCATACTCAGCCAAATGTGCCCTTGATGTCACTCTCACCTCACCTCTGGAATTCAATTCTTTTGACCAGGTTTGAACCAAGACTGAAATGAAGACAGGAGCTGAGTGGCCCTGGCGGAACACAAACTGGGCGTCACTGAGCAGGTTATTGCTGAGCAGGTGCTGCTTGATAGCACTGTTGACAACACCTTCCATCACTTTACCGATGATCAATAGTAGACTAACAGGTTTGTCCTGCTTTTGATGTATATAAGATATACCTGGGCAATTTTCCACATTGTCGGGTAGATGCTAGTGTTGCAACTGTACTGGAAGAACTTGGCTAGGGGACCAGCAAATTCTGGAGCATAAGTCTTCAGTACTTTTGCTGGAACATTGACAGGGCCAATAGCCTTTGCAGTGCCTCCAATCATTTCATGATAACATGTAGAGTGAATTGAATTGGCTGGAGACTGGTATCTGTGATGCTGGGGACCACTGGAGGAGGCTGAGATAGATCAACCACTCAGCACTTCTGGATGAAGATTGCTGCGAATGCTTCAGCTGTAGCTTTTGCACTGATGTGCTTGTTTGTGTCTTGTTTACTTTGCTCTTGGAAGAGAGAACCTCTCACTTTCACACCTTATTTTACACCCATTTCGCATCTCTATTTCTCTTTCACCACTTTTCCCTTTGTCTTTTGCACTGGCTTTTACGCCATCTGTTCTCCTTGCTCATTCTCTACCTTGGTCAAAAACTATAAAACTTCCATTTTCCAAACTCTTTCAATTCTGAAGCAGAGTCATAACAGAGTGGAAATGTTAACTCGATTTCCCACTCTTCAGATGCTGCCAGACCTGCTGAGCTTCTCAAGAACCGTATGTTTGTTTCAGTTTTCCAGCACCTGCAGTATTTTACCTTTACGTAAATTCCACTGCCCTCTTTCTCTATTTCACACCCACAGGGCCAGCATTCACTGACTCTGCCAAAGCAGATGCATGTGATCAAGGCCCTTGAATTACAACCCTGAGTATCGCATGCATTACATCCACTCAATGACACTCACCCATCTCACCTTCACAAACTACTGATCCTACCTGCCCTCTGCAGTTCCTACTAACTTATTGGGGACAGTTCACCAGTTCTCCTGCTCCTGCATTACCATCCATTTCCACCATACTTCATCCCTCTATTTATCTCATTGCAGGAAAGATTACATCCTCCCCAGCCCTGGAAAGATGTCTCAAGAGCTCCCTGACTGAATGCTATATATTCCTGGTTGTACCTTACCTCCAGAGTGGTCATGGTCCAGTCTTGAAGTGCAAGGGCAGAGATTCCCAGATTCTGGTAGGGTCAAGTGCCTTAGTGACTGTAGCCAAACCCCAGACTGGAATTGGATGAGCCGCTTGACTGACTGTAATGGTACCTTCTGACTGATTGCAGTTTTCCTTGACCCCACCATGGATTAGCCCCCACTCTGTGTAAACTGCTGGCACATGCTGTCGGTACAACTTTGACATAGCATGGTGCCATACAGCCATATGACTATTTAGTTTGCCGCACTGCCTATCTCTTCTTCTGCACTAAGAAAGCAATATGAAATAGACAGAGACTGGCAGACTCTAAGTAGTGCAAAATGAGTGAGCGTTATGAAAGCAAGCAAAAAGCGAAAGGTACATCCTGATTAGGTGAATGAAGTGCGTGTGTCCCCATGCGTGAAGCTACCTGGCAGAAGCAAGAAAGTCCTAACTGTCCCTGAGCTCTAAATGAAAGTGTTGAGTGACTGAATTGGTTTGGGAGTTAGTCCGAGAGTAACCATGATGTTGTGGTGAGGATGGTAGTTTGTCACGACCAACCAGCCTGGTTGAAGGGAATGGTGTATTTGAAGCATACAGATGCATGACTGTGAAAACATAGTTGGCAAATGGTTGGACAAGCAATCAGTGAGTTGCAGCTGTCCGGTATCAGCACTGAGTTACCCGTCAGGAATTTGCACCATCCTGTGTCTCGGGGGAAGGAAGGGAGATTTGGAATTGTCGTATAAATAAGGCAAGTTAGCCTTTATGGCATGCAAGTATATGGAAATAAGGCCGCTGCTGTTCAATAGCAAAATTCTAAAATCACAATTTAAAGCTTCAGGGAAAAATTGGAAAATAAGTTCTCAATGTCAAGATTCTGAGTTTTTCATTCTAGCTCTATTTTCCCAATTTGCTCATAACTGCCCACACCACACCAGGGAGGGGATAACTTTCACCTATGTCTCCCCTTCATAACCCACAAAATATAGAAATACAAATCAAATGTGAAGTTATACACAGTTCTGATCATTTTAGAACTCAATATTAATTATAACACATGAATATTTAATCCTGTTACATCCTCATAATTACAAACATACCAATCAGACACCAGAAAACTAGCAGAATGATTATAGGGGTTCCATGTTTGAAATTAAGACAAGGTTAACTGAAGGCTATACAGATCAGTGTGACTTGTAGGACCACTGCTGCATTCTACTTACAGAGCCATGAAATAATACATCACACTGTGTCTCATATTAAATAGTAATGGACAGCAGTTTAATATTTGTGTCTTGAAGGGACGTGCACATTATGCTCTATCTAATCCTAGTTAGTGGTGCCTACCTGGAATCTGCAAAGACCTCTGCAGCTCTAGTTTAAAGCAGCAGTTTAAGAGTAAAAACAAGAAACAGACAAAGATTGGCTTGAAAATACTCAAAAGTTTAACTTTAACCTGACCCATGAGAGGGAAAACTATTGACTTCAACAAAAAGCAAAGTCAGGCAATGTGTAAAATCTGAACTCAATCTGATAATATCAATGTCCTATCAAGTGTATGGATTTAAAATTTCCCCCTTCAGTTCAGTTACTTTGGCAGTTTGTAAAGTACCACGCAGTAATCACATCAAAAAGTATAGCAGATACTTCTGCCTGGCCAATTCTTTTACAACCTAGAAATCCAAAGGCACACAAGTTTATTTTTGTGTAAAGACTTTGTGCACATCCTGAACACACAGCACACAGTTTCAACAACTTCCCACAGGCAACATTGGGAAAAACTTAAATTTTTGTTCAATAAATTGAAGTCAGAAAATTGAAATGCCCTGGGGGAAGAAGGCTGACAGAAAAATCATAGCAGCAGTCATCTTTCTTAATGGGAATTATTCATAGAAGCTATATTCCGTTGTCAATTTAAACTTCTAGATTGCCACATGCAGTATAATCAGTAGATTGAAATTACGAGGGATATTATTGAAATCAGTACTTGGCTGACCACTGAGCGCTATCTTGCCACTTAAACTTTTTACTTAGTCCATAAATTTGTAGTGGAAAATAAAATATAATTGACTTCCATGTGTTCATTTAAAAACTGCTTTTTCATTATATCAACATGCATCATGGAGATAAAACTTAGCAGCGTGGAAACAACAAATGCTGGATTATCGCAGCGGGTCAGACAGAGAGAAGAGAGAGAAGGCTAACGTTTTGAGTCTGGATGATTCTTCATGATGAAGATTCTAGCATCTGCAGTAATTTGTTCATAGTTAGCTGTGTGGAAATTGGATAGAGAAAAATTGTATTGCAATGAAATCAATGGAAACCATACAAAAAAAAACTAAAACTGAGAGATTTGGTAGTATTTTGTCTTGCTTTTTGTCAGAAACAAGCTTAGACACATTTTATTTTCTCAGGTTTTCACTATTAGGGAAAACAGTGAATCTCTAGCTGAATTTGAAAGAAATGAATCTATTCTTTACAAAATTGCTGGTTGTTTCTCATTTTCCAATTGGTCTATAAAGACCTATAAAATGAATGGCATGGTTATGGAAAATTCAGAAAATTTCAATTTATATCTGCAAATTCTTTCAACCTGGTTCTCCCAGGAGCAAGACAAACTGGTTTCCTGCGAGATGGAAGACTGCAAGTAATGCCAGGGTATTCCATTTGTTTTTGACTGCAAGAGTGAATTATTTTGAAACAAATATGCTTGAATCAGATGATGTAGTCTGTCAGGAATCTTCAAAGGAATTCAGACAGCTGTTGTTTAGGTTGTGTATGTCTCCTTGGGGAATTAAATAATTTTTTCTTATTTTAAAAAAAGGTGAAACAACTTCTTTTTAAGAAATGTATAAGGATTGCCAAGCACGGTATGTGAAGCCAAGAATGGGACTGAGAGTTTAGAAGTAAAATATAAACCATTTTGAGTTATACACTGACTAAAAATCTCAAATATGAGACAGAATATGTTTTCTTTTGGATTGTACCAATTATAAAAGCAATGGTAAAATATTCCCGTCTTAATTCATCGAATAACTTTCACTGCATGTCAAGCTCAAATTCTTTGACTTCAATTCAAATGAACAGCTAGGGCCAGCAAAATTCTTGCTGTACTATGTCTGTTTTAGAACTTCAAATATCATGTCTCAAAGTGTCTAATAGTTAAAGAAGGAGATAGGATATTTGACTTTGATAAGCTAGCCTTCCCTCAAGGAATCAGTTAGTTATATTAACTTAAGGAAACAAACTGTGTAATTTCTTAATAAATATTGTGTATGATTGACAGAGAGGGAGATTTTCCCTTGAATAGAAATAATCTGGTCTTCTTCATGAAAATAAAATCACATAGTTCAACGAAATATGTTCCAAAAATGCTGCATTTATTACAAAAGGATTTGTTTCATCATTTTCTGTTAAAAAGATGAATTTCAGCTTTAGTCAATTTGAGAAAATTACTTTATGGAAGTTTATGTTCTTTCTGTTGAGCGCACAGTTCAAAGTCTGACCCCTTGCCTGTGGCTAACAGTTGGATTGCTGGAGAGCATGGAGCCACTGACTCATACTGCTGTCTCACAGCAGCTTCTTTTTATAGGTGAACAAATGGTTTTTGTTGTCACTTCATGGGTGTATAGAGTATCCATTGTCAAATCCATGAATCATTCACGGTGTCTATGGGCACTTCAAGCTAACGTGCCACCCACCATTTCAAATACATCTTGATTTGATTACTTACTTTACCCTCAAAGTAAATTTTCATGGAAAATTCCTGATTTCAATATACCCGCAATTGGCAATGATAATACATAGTTAGAATTTAAATAATGCTAAAGAATTATGCTGTCAGACAGACCTATAAAGTTATGCTGACATACCAGCTGCTGCCTGCCCTCAATGCAAAGCACATTAACCCTTAACCTGGTTCAGTGAAAATAGCAGATCACACATTGTATCGCCGGGAAACACTAGTACTGCAATTCCATTTCTAAGCAGAATTGAATTCCTTTACTCCTCTATGTTTATTTAACAAGAATGTACACTTCATTAGAAAAACTCTCAATTTTGTCTATTCTAACTCATTTTTAAAATTTTTTAAGCTATAACTCACCTTTACTCTTCTGCCTCTTCGTTCTGAACATTGCATCTAAATGGAAAACAGCCTAAAAGCTAAAGTTGCTCTGCAGTGACCAGATGCACACTAGCCATGATCTAATTAAATGACGGACCAGGCATGAAAGGCAGAATTGCCTACCTCCTGTTCCTATGTTTCCTCCTGTGATTCTATTGTTTAAATAATTTAACTTTTCCCTGCGACATTTTATTACGGCTGTCAATACATTGGAACCTCCCACAAAAACATCCCCATCTTTGGTTTTTGGGAAACTCCCCAAGTTGAGTCCTTAAGAGTTAACTAAATGAGTAAATGAATAGGATTTTTCTTACTGAAAGATTGGGCCTCTTAACACTTGAAATTACAAGCAACTGCAGCATTGGGCAACAGGTTTGATTGCAACCACACTTTTATTGCCTCAATTAGGCCAGACAACAACGACTTAATTAGTACTGGTCAAATTTCTTGTAAAAAGCCAGACTTATTTGTTCCATAGAAAGTTTGGAGCTGAAACATTTTGGCTCTCATTAACAATGGCAAAGCAATCAGAAAAATTCTGATCCTGGTTAAATTTCAACCAGGTGAGACTACTTGTGCTCAAAAGACATGAAATGAATTTTATACTTCCAATGGTTTCAATAAAAGTGCTTATTATTTTAATCTGATGAGTTAGGACATTGAAAATGTTCAAACTTGGGGGACATCATATTTAGAATTTGTTATTTTAGAGCGATTTCAACTGTGCCTTTAACATGGTGTAAGTATTTTAAGGTTTTTCTTAAGTTTGAGGTGATACCAGTATAAAAATATTTGAATCAGCAACCAGTTCTTAAGTGTGTTTTTGCTTTGCCTTGTAAACGTTTCTAATCAACTTGTTCAGGGATATTACTACACACTTCTGGAGCAGGTAGGACTTAAACCCAGGCCTCTTGGCTCAAAGATAGGGAACTATCACTGCACCACAAGATACATTTTTTTTCAGTCATAACTGCAATGATGGAAACTCTTGAAAGCTTTATGAGTTATAATCAAACTATATCTGTAAAAGAGCAGAGGATTAAATTCCCTTGCATTCCTAGCACCGTACAGCATCACCAAGAGAGAGATCAATTGATGAATAGGCCTGACATACTCAAACTAAAGACATTGTCACCATATCAGTGGATAACAAAGACATCACTAATTCCCTCTCATCAACTCCTGTTGTGTAAAATCACAACATAATGTCTCACCAAGAAAAAACAGAAATTGTTAACTGGCTCTGATATACGGAAGAATTTGGGTGTCCTTCTATTCTGTGGTGCAGTACATTGATGCCCCAACATAATGTCCCAGTATACTGTCTAATATAATTTTCTTTATTCTCCTACTGGCACAGTGCTCTCACCCATGGCTTTAAAGAAGGGTTCACCCTGCAAACAATCACTGCTATTTATACCTTACTATGGGGTATTGATATGTCTCTTTTAATGCAGTGACATTATCCCTACTTCTGAGTTAACAAAGCCTGGGTCCAAGTTCCACACGTTCCAGAAGTGTGAAATAACATCTTTGATCAGGTTGATTAGAGAAATTCTAATAAATGTGCAAAGTAAGAAAATCAACATTTGAATCCATAAAACTGATATATTTCATCTTGTTTAGCGATTCACAGGAATTAAATAAAACATAATTCAAAAAATACTCAACAGAAAATCAAAAAGAATTAACTCTCTTGGTAGCACAGAGAGTTTATTCATTTCATAGTTGTGCCAGAAATTCAATCTCCAAAATCTCCTGAGTTAGTTGATCACAGATAAAGTAGCAATTGGAATCTTACAATCGACCTTAATTATGTTATTTTAAAGGAGAGAAAAATTTGCTGTGGTTCCTGTTCTGAGCTATTTTGATGTAACCCTTTCAGGAATGTGCGTGTCAAAAAGGGGAATTTGGTTTGTTTTGTTTTATAGCATGCCCTTTGTTTTAAATTATAGTTTATTCTACCAGGTATGCATTAATGTGCAATCTTCAGATTATTTCTGTGATTTAGATACATTTTTTTCAGTCATAACTGCAATGATAGAAACTGTTGAAAGCTTTATGAGTTATAATCAAACTTTAACTGTAAACGAACAGAGGATTAAATTCACAATTTTTTGTTATTACATTAAAATCAGCATTCATACAATATCCTTCATTTCCAGCTGTCCATTAGCTTTCCTTTTTTTTATTTTTAATACTCTATTTAAACTTTGAATAGATAGGCATTTCTGTGGTTCATCTCTACCACCCTTGTTTAAATAGCAGGGGTATGTTAACTATCCTTCAATTTCTAAGAACCATTCCAGAATCTAAAGAATCTTGGAAGATGAGTACCAATGCACCCATCAATTTCCAGGGACACTTCCTTAAGTATGCTGGGATGTAAATTATCAGGCCCTGGGGATTTACCAGCCTTCAATCCCATCAAATTCTCCAGCACCATTTGACTACTAATGCAGATTTGCCTCATTTTCTCTCTCACTAAATCCCATGTTCCCTAACATTTCCGGAATTTAGTTCATCAGCCATTTCTTTGTTATAAATTTAAATTATAATTTTAATTTTTAAAATAATTTATTATTTATCATTATAAATTCCCCCGCTTCTGACTGTAAGAGACATATATCAATTTTCACTTATCTTTTTCTCTTTATTTACCTACGTATAAATTCTTACTGTCAGTTCTTATATTCCCTACCAGCTAACTCTCATACCCTTGGTCCTCTTTTGCTGATTCTAAACTGTTCCCAATCCTCAGGTCTATTACCTTTTCTTGCTAATTTATATGCCTCTTTTTGCATTTAATTCTATCTTTAACTTCCCTCATAACCTATAGTTTGTCTACTGTTCTCTTGGCACTCTTGTGTCAAACAGGAATAAACAATTTTTGTAGATCACCCATTTGCTCTTTGAATGTTTGCCATTGCCTATCCACTGTCATTTCTTTCTGTAACATTTCCCAATCCATCATAGCCAACTCATGCTTCATACCTTTTGTATTTTCCTGTATTATGATTCAGGACAGTAGTCTCAGAATCAACTACCACACTCTGAATCTTCATGAAAAACTCTAGCATATTATGATCACTCATTCGCAAGAGGTTTCTCACAACTACATTACCAATTATCCCTTTCTCATTGCATAATAGTCAGTCTTAGACGGCTATTCCCTATTTGGTTCCTCAATGTAATTGTTCAGAAAACCATCCTGTATACGGTCTAGGAATTCCTCTTCTACAATATTATGACTAATTTGATTCACCCAATCAAATGCAGATTAAAGTCACTCATAATTACAGATGTTCCTTCACCACATGTATCTCTGATTTCCTGTTTAATTCAGAAGTCACAAGACATCAGGTTATAGTCCAACTGGTTTATTTGAAAACATAAGCTTTCAGAGCATAGCCCCTTCGTCAGGTGAAGTGAGAGAGCAGGGCACACAGACACAGAGTTTATAGGCAAAGAGATCAAGGGCAGAGAGATCAAAAGATCATGCAACTGGTGTGAGTGGAGTGTTAAATAATAAGAGATAATAGGTACTGCAGATGCTGGAGAATCCGAGATAACAAGGTGTGGAGCTGGATGAACACAGCAGGCCAAGCAGCATCATAGGAGCAGGAAAGCTTGACATTTTGGGCCTAGAAATTCCATTTCTGATGAAGGGTCTAGGCCCGAAATGTCAAGCTTTCCTGCCCCTATGATGCTGCTTGGCCTGCTGTGTTCATCCAGCTCCACACCTTGTTATCTATGTTAAATAATAAGCCTCTGCAGGTGACCTAGAGTATTAGATGGTGTGGGTAAAGTGTCAACAGCTGAATAACAAGCAAAAGGATGACCCATTATCTGATTAAATGAAGCCTCAACTGTAATCTTGTCAGTCAGTCAAGAAGCTGTGAAGACAGTGATCAGGGGTCTGATCAGTTATGGCTGAGGGCTGCTTGTCAAATTCAGTCACAGGTCTGGGGCAGATACTATCCGTATATCACTATGGAAACATTAACAGAAGGGGTGGGGAGTTAAAGTTGGGAGGAGAAAGCAGAAGCATTTGTATGAGTGAAAACAAGGCCCGCAACAGGAGGAAACTCAAGGTAACTAGGGAGGTGGGGTCAGCAGAACAGCACCAGTGTTCTTGGTAGACTATGGAAGAGGACAGTATTGGCAGTGACCAGCACCCATGGCTACCACTTAGGGAAGCATAGAGGAACAGATTGACCATCAGGGCTCAGGGAGCAGGGAGGACAGTGGAAGCCAAGTCCAATGAAGTGGGTCTCCACATGGTGGGGGTGGGGAGCAGGTGGAATTGGCTTGTGGAGTAGTGTGATGCAAAAGGGAACATAGAAACTCTGAAGTGAGGGTGTACCTGGCAACCATCTGCTGGAGTCTCATGCTGACAGTGTCCATGATTACCTGCTTTCCCTGCCATCACTTGCTGTTCTCTAGTTGCAAACTGAATGTGGAAAATGGCTGGGGCAACGCCCAGGTTAGTGGAATCAATGTCAATTTGATGGGTGGACACATCTGTTGAACATTGAAGGTGCAAATTTAGGAAGCATCCATTTGCAAAATTCAGCTACATTTCATTTATAGTTACAGTACTTCTTTGTCCATTTGCAACACCTGCAGAATGAATGTGCTTAGGTTTCAAAGTCAGATTGCAACATGCTGTTGGTGCCTCCATATCTAACATTGGCATCTTAGTGATGCTGAAGTTAATGGTAATGACTTAAAATCAGACAAATGTTGACCATAGGTGTCCCATCACCTTGTGAAACTTCCAAGGATATAGTGGGAGGAGGGGTACATCACCTCATGTCATGTAAGTATGATGACGGAATGATGATGTAAGTATGCTATTGAATCCAATGATAGCTTTCATGGTTGATGGTGCAGTAGGCACGCTCTTTTGATGTAACGTGTTGGTCAAGTTGGTGCACCATGGTAGTGGTGGAGCTGAAGATCTGGTCCTGCTACTTGCAGCTGTGTGGCGGGGGGCATGCTTTTCAGTATACTCCAGACACAGTGTGCTGCATCATCCTAGTGTGCTGTGCTCTGCACATTTGCAACAAGCGATGAGGCGATGTGATAAATGCTAAGGGACTGTGGAAATGGAGGCAATCATCCAGGAGGAGGATGAGAACATTGAGAGGAAGAAGCTCTCCTTGCTGATGACAGAGCTCAGCTGCATTGAGAGTACAAGCCAAACAGGATCCAGTTGACTCCCATTTCCAGTACATTTCAATTGGGTGTAGAAGGCATTCATGGACTGTCATTGGTGAAGGTGCCAGCATTTGATTGGCATTGTGGGGGGCGAATTTCAGCCTCCATCGGTTTTGTTCATATTCCCTACAGTTGATTGTAAATAAAAGCTCAATTTTGGAATTGTCTAATTACTTATGCGTATGTGATGTTCCCAGCTGGACAATGACAAGCTGTGGATGTCCAGTGAGCATCATGGACAGAGTAACAGGGAGTTGTTCTGGGAACAGCGTGTGGTAAGGTATGGGTAGAATAGGATGTAAGCAATGACTAAGGGGTGGAGAATTTAGTTAATGAGACAAGTTTGATAGATACGCCAACAAATCTCACTAGTCCTCGCAGTGAGATTCCCTTCAAAAACACTGATGTGACTAACTGAAAAGGGGCAAGATTCAGTGCAACGCATAATCTAGCTATTACAGTCAGCCTGACTGACCAGTTGCAACCATACTAGTATGAATAGGTAATGGAAATCATGCCAAAATAATTTTTGAAACAGCCAACATTAAAATGAAACTTGGACATGAGCCTTAATGTAAAAATTATTTCATTTTTAAAAATTATAATCATTACATTTTTATTTATAACTGCAATTTAGTTTTAACTGTAATTATAACTGCTACAATCTTAGTCAAATTACTCTCAATACATTTTTGGCTGCTTTGATACAGATTATAGCTAAGCCCTTTCTTGTTACAGCCTCAAGATGTGTCTTCGTACAATTGATCACATGTGCAGGTTAGCAAACAAAAACTGGTCATTTAGATGTGTTGCGCTGAATGACCTGTTACTCTGCTATAAATTCTGTGTGACAGATTTTTCTCAGCATTGAGTATGGTCTTATTGTAATTATGCCACTGCATTGGCAATCAAATGGGCTGGATCGATGATCTGGAGCCATGAGTTCAAATCCCACCACAGCAGCTTGGGAATTCAATTCCATTAATTCAATAAATCTAGAATAAAAAGCCATAAAATAGTGTCCATGAAAAGATTGAATTATTGTTAACGCCATCTGGTTTATCTATGTCTTTAGAGAAGGAAATCTATTGTTCTTGTGCAGTCTAGTGAATACATGAATCTAAACCACCTGGAGCAATGCAATTGATTCCCAAAACACCAAGCAAGTCGCTCATTTGTATCTAACTGCTATGAAAATCTGTAAGAAGAATGAAACTGCAGACACCACCCAGCAACACCCACATCTGGGGATGTGCAGTGAAATTTGGACAGGTGACCCAGTGGGCAACTCAAAAATCAACTGGGCAGTCACACTAACCAAGCCATAGCTTATAGCAAATATCTCAGACCTGTCCATCATCATCCCTGGGAATGTGAACTTGTGCAATTAAGAGGTCTGCTGTTCACATGGATATCTGAACAGACAGCAATGTAGCAACGTTATTGCTGCACCCCCATTCTCACTCTACATTTCAGGATGGATCCTCAGGGACAAGTACTACCCATTGCAGACCCTGTTACTGTGAGGAGTGCTAAAACTGCAGCTGAGATGAGGTACAAGACCAGTCATGGACCAATCTGAGCAAACATCCAAAAGACCAGTAGGCTATTTAAGGTGAAATTTAGGAGTCTGAGTCAATATGGTGGAAACTTTTAGTATGGCATAGCAAGAGTGTTGCTGGAGGGGTCTGGGACATTTGCACAAAGTATGACTTTGTGAATGTGAATGTCAGATTGATCACAGTGACCTGCCATACCCTGAACTTGCAAGCACTGAAGATGCAGGTTGCCTTCAATAATGAGGATTGAGCATCGTTGAGCATCAGAGTTCATGAGGAGGATGTAGGAGAGGGGTCCTGCTGAACAAGCGACACAGGATAAGGAATCCCTTTCACCAGAGGGAAGGGACATTGAGAGATGTGCAAGGGAGGTTTAGGACAATCTCATATATATATATATCTGCTTCCTATAATTCCCATGTTCAAAGCAATAACAATTTACCTAAATGCTGAGCTGCTGTTACCTCCTTCTTATGCACAATGTCAAACCAGACGGAGTCTTCTCCTACATAGCAACCAACTGAGACTAAAACCTGTGAACCCTAAGTGTATCCTGAGCTCTACTTAGCACACGTACGTGTAAATTTTTGCTCGTGGTACAGAACTCCAGTATTGGAAAAAAGGAGACAAGAAGTCAAAACTTTTACACTTGCATTCATCAGAATAAGGACATGAGAAATAGACTTGAAGAAAGGGACAAAAATTTATTCGGCATAAGAAATTGTTTGGGCTATATTGGGAGTGGAACAGTTAACTTCAATCTTAATTCTCAGACTAGGCAGGTAGATTCTGATTGCTCAAGGTGTTGCCATGGGATTACACAGATGCAGGCAGTCTTCATGGCTCATGTTTTTCTTTCTGTCCATGAGAAAGATGCAACCAATATACAAATTTCTTTTGCCTATATGAAACAGGGCCCAGGGCATTAATATATGTAGCTTCTAGGTGTACAAATACATCACACCACAAGACTGACTGATGATCTGAAATTGGCTTCTGATGTAGTTCTTAGCTCCATCCATATTATTTAATAAGTGATTTCAACAGCAGAATCACATCTAATGGTAGATACACTTTTCTGAGACTTACAAACACGAGCTGGTAATTCATGAGTGGCATGCTGCCCAGTGCAAATGGTCAACAGGACATGTTGTTTGATATAGTCCTCCAGTCATCAAATACAGAGCCCTCCTCAATTATTGTGGATCTAGTATCAGTGGTAGAGGGGCTAAGGAAACACTGTGAGCGCTTAAGCACCCCACAAGGAGCTCCCAGAAGCAGGGGCAACTGTTCCTCTGCTTTTAAAAGGTGAGCTTGCACCATCCCCACTGAGCAGAAAGCCTAATGGACACACCAAGTATTGCATCTCTCGCTCGCCTTATAAGTGCTGCATTGAGCATTTGGGCAGTCCTACACACAAAGAATCATAGAATTCCTACAGTGTGGAAGCAGGCCATTTTGCCCAACAAGTCCACACACCGACCCTCAGAGCAACCCACCCAATCTACACCTCCCTGAACACCATGGGCAATTTAACATGGCCAATCCACCTAGCCTGCACATCTTTGGACTGTGGGAGGAAACCGGAGCACCCAGAGGAAACCCACGCAGACACAGGGAGAATGTGCAAACTCCACACAGACAGTCGCCCGAGGGTAGAATTGAACCCAGGTCCCTGGTACTGTGAGGCAATAGTGCTAACCACTGAGCCACCGTGCCACTCCTAAAAAGGAGCACCCAGACCCCCATCTCAGGCTCTACTAACATGTCTGCCTCATGAGGCTGTCCATGAGGATTGCCCGTCTGATGCAAGAAGGCATGTGTGCACGTACCTGAGACAATGGCAGCATTTATAATCTGGATAGTCATTGTTCACTGATCGGTGCACATTGCCTTGGGCAAGCTCTGCCCATAAGTGATGCCAGATGCTCACTTACCGCTGGCTGCAACTCCAGCAGCCACCAGCTGATCCTTGTGTAACCCCAGTAGTCACAGCCTGCCAACTTGACAATAACCTAATTATTCCTACTGTTGGCTTTCCATTCAGAATAATCAGGTCGGAATGGGAAACCAAAGTGAGTTCTTTTTTGCAAGGCCATTTTAGCAGGAAAGCATAACAAGGCAGAAGTGGCCCCCAAGAAGAAGCAATTTTTGTTCTTCTCTCACCTTCCTCATAGGGTTAAGGAAAGCGGCACTGCCTGTTCAAGCACCCTAAGGAGGCCTGAGTCTCCTTTTTGGAGGTATTATGCCACCCCCATCAGAGGACACCAAACCCTACCCAGTTGTCGGCAGGCAGTATAGGGCCATGTGATTTCCTGTCACTTTGTATCGACTCCCTGCTTCAAACAAATGGGAGTTCAGCCAAGAGAAATTAAATGAGGCTGAGAATGTAAAGTGCTGTAACATAATTTCTGAAGCAGCGGGTGTGTTTCTAATTCGCACTGCAACTCGTCCAGTGGAAACTAGCCTGAAGTTAAATTCAGGGCAATGATTTTCATGACTATTATTGCTTTTTTTTAACTCCTTACGTACCATAGATGACTTTTTTAAAAAAGCTCAATTTCCATCACTATTATTATACCGTTCTTCAAAGAAAATGAATTAAAAGACTGTTACAGCTTCATAAAGGGTATTTACCATAACCACATTCACAACTTCAAACTGGTACAGATCCATTTGTTTCTCAGTAAATTACATAGAAATCTTCATTACAGTTAGCAACATACAATGTTCTCCACCATGAAGTGTTTCAATGCTTCAGTCTTCTGGTTATAGTTTAGACAGACCATGGTCCTGCATTCACTGATATTTTTCTTTCAGAATTCCAACAGCTTGTGACTTCCTTGGGAGCAGTCATCTTTACAATCAAGTAGGAATTTTGAATCCCAGAAGCACAGTTCAACTTGACACTCAGCTTTCTTAATCTGGTGAATGGCATCAAGGACAGGTATTGAAGCACATTGCTTCAACTGCACTTTCAAAAACTGACAGCAGCAACAATGAAAAAAGCAGAAAGGTCGTATAGATAGCCTTCGCACTCGCTATTTTGCCTTGGCCCAGTAGCTGAAAGATTGGTGACGTTGTCTGGAAAGTAAATGATCCTGACACTAACATTTAAATGTGCCCGTTTCAGGATGGCAGACAGCCTTGTGAGTGAAGGAATCAGCTTCTCTAATCATTTTGAATTGTGTTGTTTTATACATCTCTCAATTCATCCTTGTTTCTTCACTTTTGCAGCAAGTCTATACAGGGATCATAGCTGTTAACTATGTGAATAATGATTTTTCCTTCCGTTCAATCAAATTCCACTCTAATCCCTAATATTTATGTCTCTCAAGTCAAGTGTAGCAGTGTTACAATGCTCCCAGACATTGGATTTATTTAATGTCTGCGAATATGGTTTTGTGTTTGCACTAACAATCCCGGCAGTGCAATCGTCTCAGGTCTAGCAAGTTAATGCATTAACAATGGAAAATGTCAGAAATAGTCATCAGACCAGGCCCATTCCTCAAGCCCTTAGATCATGAATCATAAGTACTTCATGTTGAACACTACTTGGAGAATGCATAAAGGGTAGCATGGGAACAGAATGTACTCTGGGTAGGGGATTTCAATGTTCATAACCATGTATATCCTGGTAGCATCACTACTGGCCAATTCCTAAAGGACAAAGATACTAGACTGGGCCTGAAGTAGATGGGGAGGGAACAAACAAGAATTATAAACATACTTCATCTCATCCTCACCATGCATCTGTCCATGACGGTATCAGTGGGTGTGACTTTGTTCCACCTTCACATTGAGGATACCCTCCATGGTCGCACAGCAACCATGCTGAATGGAATAGAATTCAAACAGATCTAATAACTCCAGACTGGGTAGCTCAGATATATGGGTGGGCTATCAGTTGTTGCATCGTATTCCATCACAATCTGCAACCTTATGTCTTAGTATATTTCCCTACTCTACCATTACCATCAAGCCAAAGGATCAAGGTTGGCTCAGAAGCAAAACCAGGCATATCTAAAAATGAGGTGTTGATCCTGTGAAGCTACAACACAGGATTATTTATAAGCCAAACAGCAGAAGCAGAGCTGAGCAATTCTTCAATGCGATCTAAGCTCTTTGATTTTACAACATCCTTTCATGAATGGTGGCGGCCAATTAAACAACAAAGTGGAATAGGAGGCTCCACAAATATCCCCACCCTCAGCAAGAGGGAGCAATGCAGATTAGTGCAAAAAGACATAACTGAAACACGTGCAAGAAGAAATGTCAAGTAGCTGATGCATCTCAGCTTCCTCCAGAGGTCCCCAACATCACAGATGACAGCCTTCAGCCAATTCAATTCACCATTTGAGATTTTAAGAAATGGCTGATGGTATTGGATACTGCAAATACTTTGGACTCTGATAACATTCCAAGAATGGTACTAAAAACATATGCTCCAGAACGTGCTGCACCCAAGCTGTTCCAGTCCAGCTACAAAACTGACATCTACCTGACAATGTGGAAATATATCTAAATATGTCCAATGAACAGAAAGCAGGATAAATCCAATTCAACCAATTAAAGCTTCAGTCTAGTCACAATCATCAGCAACTTAACAGATGCTGTTGTTGACAGTGATATGAAATGGTACTTGACAATAACCTACTCAGATTGGGTTTCCATCAGGGCCACTCAGATCCTGACTTCATTATAGTCTTGGAAAGATGAACAAAAGAGTTGAATTCCAGAGATGAGTTGAGAGTGACCCCCTCTTGACATCAAGGGTGTAATTGACCATGAGTGAAACCAGGATCCCTAGCAAAGTTGGAATCGATGGGAATCAGGGGGATAGCTCTCCACTCTTTGGGGCTATATCTGGCATAATGAAAGATAGGTCAGTAATCTCAGCCACAGACTGCTGCAGTATCTGAAGAGTTCTAAATGGTGCTGAGCATTGCACATTCATCAGTGAAAATCTCCCCTCTAACCTTATAATGGAGGGAAGGTTATTGATGAAGCAGCTGAAGATGGTGGGGCCTAGTACACTACCCTGAGGAACTCCTGCACAGAAATCCTGTGGCTAAGTGCAATAAGGCCTGAAAAGCATTCAGGCTTGGGTTGATAAATGACAAAGTAACATTTGCATCACACACATATCGGGCAGTAATCATCTCCAGCCATAAACATGCTAACGGTTACACCTTGACATTCAACAGTATTACCATTGCTGAGTTCCCCTCTATCAACATTGTGGTGGTTACCATGGAGCAGAAACTGAATGAGCCATCTAAATTAGAATTCAAATTCGAATTGGGTTTTAGTGTCACATGTACTCAAGTACAAGGATACAGGAGTACAGTGAAAAATGTTCAAGGTCCCTATTCCCAGCACCATCTTACATACAGAGGTACCTCAACACGAAATCCTAGGTACAATGTAGAAAAATAAAGAAATAAGTTAAAAGTTAAAATTACAATTACATTTACAATACTGTAGCTACAAGAGAAGCAGTTCAGAGGCTGGAAATTCTGCAGCAAGTAATTCACCTCCTGAACCCCCAAGCCTGTACACCACCTACAAAGCACAAGTCAGAAGCATGATGGGATAGTCTCCACTTCCCTTGAGTTCAGCTTGTCACACCTCACTGGGGTAGTGTGCTGGAAGTCAAGCCCCACTATTCTTGGAGCTGTCACACGTGTTTAAAATTTTATCGATGAGAAGTCTCCAATTTACCTGTTGAATAGACCCAGGTTAACAGAAAACATGGGCTAGGTTTCTGTACTTAACAAGAACAACTGCTTAATACAAAGAAATAGATTCTAACCACAGTAAATCACTATGAACTGTCACCATATAACCCTACTAATTAAAACTCCATACCACTTTCTAAAACCCTCTACACACATACATACATATATAAATAGATAACAAAGATGAGGAGAAAAAAAACTGGGGAAACAGTTCAATAGCACCAGTCTAAGGATTCTATGGAGTGTTCCTTTTATTTCCCAAGTCCTTCAGATTCTTTTGCTTATACACATGAAGCCCAAACTACAATGTCTGACTTATTGTTTAAAAGCGACAGCTTACAGTGACTGGTTGGAGAAAACGACTGGCTTTCATTAGTTGCAGCTAATTTTACTTAAGGAAGACACTAGCTCTCCACCTCCGAGGAGTTCTCCCAGTATCATTTACATCTACAAGCTATTCCTCCACTCAGGATCCAACCAGAGATAAAGAAAGTGCTAATCATGGTAAGGGAGGGATAGAGATGTAGAATGGGTGTACATGGAAGTATGAAAAGGAGAAAAATGGGTCCACTCAGCTGAGAGACACTGCAACAAGTCATAGACAGGGCAGGAATGAGAGAAATGGGGAATGTAGGGAAAAGGATAAGAGAGGTCATGCTCTGAAGTTGTTGAACTCGATGTTGAGTCCTAGATGCTAAACTTTGCCTAAGCAGAAAATGAAGTGCTGCTCCTTCAACTTGCAAGCAGTCCTTTGCTCTGGGTACCCTCACAATCTGTTCTACTCACTCACCCTCCCCCTCTGTCTACACCATTACAAAACATTATTTTCCAGCTCCTTTCAGTTCTGAAGAAGAGCCATATCAAACTTGAAATGTTAACTTTGTTTCTGTCCCACAGATGTTGCCAGACTTGCTGCATTTCTCCAGCATTTCCTGTTTATATTTCAGATGTCCAGCATCTGCAGTATATTGTTGAGTCCTTACACACCAAATCCCATTCATTTAACACTTTGCACTCATGCTGACGTACATTGGTTCCCAATCATGCAATGTATTAAAATGCTCATGCTTATGTTCAAATCCCTCTGTGGCTTCAATGTCCTTATCTCCGTATTTTCTTCCATTCCTACAACACTCCCAGATATCTGGACACTCACCGACTTCTCGCTCCTTAAAGATCGCCAATTTTAACTGCTTCACCATTGGTGGCCATGACTTCATTTGGGAATTCTTGCCCTAAACTTCTCTATCTCTCTATATCCTTTTGAGTCACACTTTATTCTACTAGCTGCGAGAGGATGCAAGTAGCCTTGCAAAATGTAATGATGAAAACTTATATTTCATTATGAATAAAATTTCTTTTTAATAATTTTAATTAAGTATCTTGTTAGACACTTAAGACATTAAAACGTTGTAAAGAAAATAAATTATTTTCAAAGTAAATGTTATGTAGACAGTTGAGGTTTGTACACAGTGAACTGCTGGTTAAGGGCAATGTTAGCATTGGGGAGCAGCATTATTAGTTTAACTGTTGCAATTGGTATTGAGCACTGGTAAGCACAGAATCACAAAATAGTTGCCGTGCCGAAGGAAGCCATCACACCTGCACTGGTCTTATTCTCTCGTGCCAATTTCCTGCCTATTCTCCGTTTCCCTGCATACCATTTGTCTCCAAATAATCATTCAAGTAATGACAGGAGCACGTCAGAAAATCAGTCTATGCGTCTGTGCCTTCGATTCTTCACATCTGTTTTCAGTCTCCTTTTATTACACTTATTACTACTGAATCCCTCCCCAACAAAGTTCTTCCAGGTTCAGTCTATGCCTCTCTTTGGGATCCTCTAACGACCCACAGAGGTGCCTGTCACTCAACTGGCACCTCCTCTTCTCCCATCGCTTTTGTCACACGATAGACAGAGTAAGGGAGAAGTTTACTAAGTTCTATCCTGTCCCATTCACACCAACCATTTCTTGCTTCTAGGACTCTGCCAGTAAATCAACTATCACTGACTGTCCCACTTCCTTCAGAATGTTTGTTCATGTCTGAGCAAGGTTCTCATTCATGACCTTAATGTGAGTGATTGCTTGGTAACATGGCTTTGATAGAAGCTTGCTGAAAGCTACACAGCTGGATATATGCTCATCATCTGCCTGATAAAGCTATTGTGAGGGTCAGACGGCCTTATTTTTAACCAAATCACGCACTGCTTCTGTCCAATTCTTTTGGCTTATTCTTACCCTTAAATTTCTTCCTTCCACCTCTCCTTTGAAGTATTTGTTCTCCTCCAACTTCCCAAGCCCTACCCTGACTTTATTATCATCATACCTCCTTAACTCCCTTAACATTTGCAATAAGCAAATTCTCATCCTCAGTGATTTCAATCCGTATTTCAACTGACTTTTCCTTCTTTGAAATCACTACCCTTTTCTCCTTTCTTAACCTCTCCCATTTTAATTTTAATGTCCGTATTTTCGTCAACCGTCTTGTTCCTGATGGCAAAGTCAATCTCATTTCTCCCAGCTTCCCTATCACAACCAGGGCTATCTCAGAAAATGTTCTCATGTGCCTCAACACCCACATCATCTTATTTCCTTCCAGTTGAACTTCCTTCGATAGCTGACCGAGAACATGTTCTTCCAAGTTGGTTACAACTCTCAGATTTTGGCCTTCCATTCACCATTGTCCTGCAGCAGTCCAAATGCTTAACCACTCCCACACATTTCATTCCTTTGTCTACCATAAAATCCTGTCTTCCACCCAGACCCAGCCTGCCCACAGTCCATGCTTCAATCTCAGCACATTGTCCCAATTTCAATAGTAATCATCAATAAGCAGAGATTTCAAACAAAATGTTTCACTCACTGACCACCTGGCAGGTCTCTTTTTTTGTTTTTTTGAGACTAGAAGAAACAAAACTGCTCCTCTGAGCCATGGTGAAAATGACTCCAGCTTTCCATGAGCATCGCCTCCCCCACTGATCATACTCAATGGTCAGATTCTTACGAGGCCTGACCACTATTTTGGTCTGTCCTTTCAGTATTACTTGAAACTGGCAGCGGGCTCACAGTGCCTGCTGTACCCCAATCACCACAGTAAACTAAATCAGTTTCCAGAATTCACATTTCTAAATTTTGTGTTATGTCTCACAGTCAGTATATCAGTTTACTTTTAAGAGACATGCTCATGGTATCATCACTGTAATATTGCATGTGACCTGAAGGTATAGAAGTCTGATAGTCGGTCTTAACTCACATCACCTGAAGCATGCCATGCCATTAGAAACACCCTGCTCAATGCTGCCCTGTTGGAACTTAAGTTAATATTAGACCAGACACTTGAATGTCCAGGAAATGTCATCTTTATATGTAATAGTTAGTTGTGATAAACACCTATTGGATTCTTCAACACCATTATATCCATGTTTCAGTTTCTAATGGCCAGAAGATAACATAAGCATTGGTACAACAGGTAAAATACCCTGCTTGAAGCAAAATCATACCACCAAATCCCATCTTTTGTTAAAGATACGGTGTAGTTTTAATGAAAACAAGCCAGTCACTCTATGCCAGGACTTTTTTTGTTCCAGAGCCTGAAATTTACAAGGTTTTCCAATCTGCCAAACCAAACAATAATTTAACTCCAATTTATCTGAGGCCCTGTTTACTTAACGATTAGGCACAGGAACGCAGGAATTGTTAGACAAAATATTCCAAGGTCCATTTAGTTTCCCTTCTAATGTTCTGGTAGTTGCAAGATACAACGATTATGGAGTTGTTAAATAATCATCGTAAACAATCTTAATGAATAAGTCTACAAAAGATCCATGCTGATGTAAAGGTAATGTCAGCGATGGAGAGATTTGAAACCACAACTGCAAAGTTACCTCTTCCTTGTACGTACTCACACCATGACTCAAATATCATGGCTGTGAATACTCCTACACTGTGGTTCAACGATGATTATTTCCAGAAGAAACCTAATCTATTTACACCTGAGTGAATCAGTGTTACCTCCTTCCACCATCTCTCTTAGAAGATTGTTCCATAGAAAACTGTTGGTTGAGAAATTGGCTTAGATATGTAGAAGGATGGTAGAAGGGAATTAGCTAGCAAATTTTCAGAAATCCAAAACTCACAGGAACACAGAGCAATGTTTCCTCTTTGGCTTGCAATGAAACGTCAGCTTGTTGTATTATGTAGTTGCTTTAAGATTGACATGCAGGTATGTGTAATTCCTAGAGGGAACGTGGTTAGTTTGTGATAAATTCTGAACTGGTGTTCAGCCATGCATAGATTAAAAGGGTGATTGACACAGAGCTTCCAAGGAATTTGATAGCCTGACACCTTGATCATTTGCTCCTTCCAAGTCCTGCTGATCTGTGATCCAAATCGACAGTCATTGGGAGTAAATAATCACACTTGAGGTACATTCAGAATGACCTTCTCAGAAATCAAAACTGCTCCATGATTTGAGCCGCTTTGAATTAATCTTCATCAAGTGCCTTTGGTACTACATTTCTGGACAAGAAGGAATGAAATCTCTTTGATCTCCTTACCTTGTTCCTTTAAATCAGTAATCCTGTCAACTCTCAGACTCTATACATTAAAAGCAAACCATTTCACAAATTATGTATTAGTCTTGTTCTTATATAGCAATGTTTTGTTCGACTTTTACTGACAAGAGTGTCTCAGGAGGTTCACTAGTAAAAAATAAACCTAAGACAAATTCTGTCACATGGACTATGCATTTTTCAGCCTGTTCTAATTTCAATCATGATGAAAGATTGCAGTTAAGGATGAAAATTCCAACAACCAGGAATCTTCCATTCAATCAATATAAATTGGCACATTTCAAAGCTCCATACAATGGCCCCAAAATTGCTCAGGTCCTGATCTTAACAGAACCACCATTATTACAACCTCCTGTTACAAACTCCATGGGATACTGTGAACCAAGATAAACAAATTTACAGAATGGCACCCCTCTCCCCAGATGAAGAAATTACCAATAAGGTTCCACTTATTGTAGTTTTTATTTCCATATAGATCTGTAACAATGGATATGTAACACAAATTCACAGGCAAGTGATACCACACAATCTTCCAGATGCAGTCTCACCAATGCCCTACATAACTGAAGTGTAACCTCTGTACCCTTACATTCAATTCCCCTTGCATTCTTCCACAAATTTCTATTAGCTTTCCTGATTACATACTGTACCTGTAAACTTTTGGCAATTCATGTAACAGGCCACCCAGGTCTCTCTGCATTTCAGAGTTTTGCAATCTCTCGCCATTTAGATTTCACACTTTCCTACATTGCCTTATCGCCAGAACTTTGCACATTCACTTAACCTATCGATATCCCTTTGTAGACTCCTTATGTCTTCCTCATAACTCACTTTCCTACCTATCTTTGTGACGTCAGCAAATTTAGCTACCATGCCTTTGATCTGAGATGTCAGCATGTGCTTTGCCCGCCTCACAGGTCTCCAGGTGCAGGATGAGAATGAAGAAGAATGTTAGCAGACCGAAGAGTTTGAGCTTAGTGGAAAATCAGCTGCCAGTTCATGACAAGACCGTTTCACGTTGCTGATGTAAATCAATTTCTCCCCCACAAAGTATAATACTTGAATGCTTTAAATATTTAAAAGATTAGTATGAAACAAAATTCATTTGTGGGAAGGATAAAGAATAAATGGTATCATATTTGTCATCCTGCCCAATATGCTCATCTATTTCAGTGGAACTGAATTGGGTGGAACGTCTTGTTGGCTACAGATACGACACCGCCTGTACTGCATCTCCTTTGAGGATAAAGATGATAGACAGTTACAACAATTTTCATTGTATTCCTCACTGTCAGACTCGTAAAGGATCCAGGAAGCTTGGAGAAGGAACAGATGTTTTAGAGTTTTAGCCTCTGGCCACTGGCCATATGGATCGTTGCAATGCTCAAAATAACCTTATGCCAACAATTACAAGCTGGGATTCCTTTTGTTTCTGAAAGCTAAAATAAACAAATAAATAACTTCCCTTAGTTGAGTCCCTTTTCTTAACAAATATCTACTTTGCCAAGATAAGCATAATAGCAGACAGCAAGGAAATAGGAGACACCGCAGACAGAAACTTATATTCCACAAAGCTGGGCGCCCTTCTCAGCTAATAATGGGACTTCGAGCTGCAGCCTGAACCATGGCAAGATAGTTCCTCGATAATTACTTTATCAGATGACAAAAAGAGCTCAAGGGCTTTTGTGCATTTGCATGCACAACAAAAAGTATTGCAGATTAAACAGAAGATATAATTTTACAAATATAGTAATGTTACTTATTTCCTGCAGGAGAGAAATGTTTTCTTGGATAATGAAAAGGATCCATTTGTTTCAGAGCGGGATTTTAGCTTTTAAATCAAAAGGGTCAACAAATGTATCAGAGGAAAATGAAGAAATAAGTCTTTTCGGAGCTATATTTACCTCTCAAATTACTAAGGTAATTTAGATGTGGGTTGTGGGGTTTTTGAGACACTTTTCTTTTCATCCCATTTAGGATCTTACTGTATAATACCCAAAACTGCACAGGGCCAAGAACATAAGAACATCTGAAATAGTAGCAGGAGTAGGCCATTCATCCTCTCAAGCCAAGGTTCATGTTCTCAATGTCATCTTTGTGCTGAAAGTACATAGATGCAGAAGATAGAAAGTGGGGAGAAGTGGAAGAGATGTGGCTGAGCACAAGTAGCGATGCATGCATTGGTGTGGGAGACCTATTTAAAGTGAATGACAGAGGGCAGGGCAAATCTGCAAAAGCAACAGAGGCAATGAGCAAAATTCGAAGTGAGTTATAGCTGGGAAAAATGTATGGATTCTTAAGACTAGAATGCAGAATGCTGAGCGACAGAGAAATGCAGAGAAGTCATTATTGCAAAGCAGCAGCCAAGAGAGAAGAGTCATGAAAACATCTGGAATGGGAGAGCCACCAATAAGAGACAGAATCCTGACAGCAGTCAGTGTGGAGCCAAGGAATTCTTGGCATAACAGAGGAAGGTTGTAAAGGCAACCTGCCCAACACAACACAATGTAGCATGATGCATATGATCAACAATCACACATCTCAATCTGAGCATTAAAGATCTGCAGGTACTCAAGTGAATAAGTCTGCATGAAGTAACATGGGGATTCTAAATGATGCTAACTTCAAACATACAAAGATATTCAACAAAAATGTCTGAACATGTAGTAGACAGTAAACAATTTGTAAAATGTCATAAATCAAAGCAAAATGTTCAGATGCTGGAGATCTAAAGTAAAATCAGAAAAGGCTGGAGAAACTCAGCAGGTCTGGCAATGTCTGCTGAGCGAGAAAAACAGAGTTAGTTTCCAGTCTGGTGTGGCTTCTTCAGAACTTTGGAATCTGCAATGACAGCTTGCTGGAAACTCTGCTGTTCGTGGTCTACATAAACGATTTAGAGGAAAACATAGCTGGTCTAATTAGTAACTTTGCGCATGATATAAAGATGGGTGGAGTTGTGGATAGTGAGGAGGATTGAGTGACCACACCTCACTCTATTTCTATAGCCTCATCCAGTCCTTTTGCCCTCCAATATGTTTGGTGTTCTCCAATTTGAGCCACTTGTCAATTTTAATTGATATACTACTGCAGTTGTGCCTTCATTCTGGAATTCCCTCCATACACCTCTCTACCTCACTCTATTCTTTAAAGCACTCTATTCTTTAAACACTGGCACTTTGACTAAGCATTTGGTCATTTGTGCTGATATTTCCGTATTTCAGGCATGGTTCACTGTACTGTCACTTCTGAGTCAGAAGAACATAGCTTCAAATTTCACCCTCCATAATTCAGCACAAAATACAAGCTGACATTTCAGTGAAGAATTAAGGGAGTCCTGCTGGGTTGGATGTGTCACCTTTCAGATGAGATTCTGACCTGGAGTTCAATCTGCCTTTTCAGGTGAATGTAAAGATCTGATTGTGTAATTTTGATGAGGAGCAGAAGAATTAGTGTCCTGACTGACAGCTATTCCTCAATGAATATCACTTCAAACTGTTTTCCTTTTCATCATCATGCCATTTATGAGACCTTTTTAAGGGCAAATTAGCTGCCACCTACTTCACAATATTATCAGATTGTCTGCAGAATGCTTTGGGATGTCCTTAGATCATAGAAATGTTTTACAGGAGATATTCTTCTTTCATTTCTTTATTTGTATCATTGGCAGCTTTGGGTGACGTGCCAGAAAACTGGAAGATTGTCTTTAATTATTCATTCTGTGGGATGTAGGTGTCACTGGCTGTCTAGCATTTACTACCCATCCCTAGTTGCCCTTGAGAAGATAGTGGTGAGTTGCCCTCTTGAGCAGCTGCCATTAGGGAGGGAATTCCAGGATTTTGACCCAGCAACAGTGGAGGAACAGCAATATATTTCCAAGTCAGGATGGTGAGTGGCTTGAAGGGCAACTTGAAGGCAGTGGTGTTCCCATGTATCTGCTGCCCTTGTCCTTCTAGATGGAAGCGGTTGATGTCGTCTACATGAACTTCAGTAAAGCCTTTGACAAGGTCCCTCATGGCAGACTGGTACAAAAGGTGAAGTCACATGGTATCAGAGATGAGCTGGCAAGATGGATACAGAACTGACTTAGTTATTGGAAACAGAGGGTAGTGGTGGAAGGATGCCTTTTGGAATGGAGGGCTGTGACTAGTGATGTTCCACAGGGATCAGTGCTGGGAACTCTGTTGTTCGTGGTCTACATAAATGATTTGGAGGAAAACATAGATGGTTTAATTGGTACGTTTGCAGATGATACAAAGATTGTTGGAATTGCGGATAGTGAGGAGGATTGTCAGAGGATACAGCAGAATATAGATCAGTTGGAGGCATGGGCAGAAAAATGGCAGATGGAGTTTAATCCGGACAAATACAAGGTAATACATTTTGGAAACTCAAGAACAGTGAAATTATACAGTGAGTGGCAGAACCCTTAGGAGTATTGATATGCAAAGAGATCTGGGTGTGCAGGTTCACTGATCACTGAAGGTGGCAGCGCAGGTAGATAAGGTAGTTAAAAAAAGGCTTATTGCATGTTTGCCTTCATTAGAAGGGGAATGAGTATTAGGGTAGACAAGTTATGCTGCAGCTTTATAGAACTTTAGTTAGGCCACATTTGGAATATTGCATACATTTCTGGTCACCAAACTACCAGAAGGATGTGAATGCTTTGGAGAGGTTACAGCAAAGGTTTACTGAGATGTTGCCTGGTTTGGGGATTTTAGCTATGAAGAAAGGTTGGATAAACTGGATTTTTTTCATTGGAATGCAGGCGTTTGAGGGGCAACCTGGTAAAAGGTTATAAGATAATGATTGGCATGTAAAGAGTGAAAAGTATGAGGATTTTTCCCAGGATGGATAGTTAATTACCAGGGGACACAGGTTCAAGGTGGAAAGGGGGAAGTTTAAAAGAAAAGTGGGAGGCAGCTTTTTCACACAATGGGTGGTTAGTGCCATGAAGACGTTGCCAGAGGATGTGCTGGAAGCAGACACAATAGCAACATTCAAGACGCACTTGGACAAATACATGAATAAGAAGGGAATAGAGGGATACGGATCCTGTAAGTGAAGACAGTTTTAGTATGGAAGGGCAAAATATGTCGGCGCAGGCTTGACGGACCATTCCTGTGCTGTATTATTCTTTGTTCTTATTGTTCTTTGTTCTTTGGAGGTGGTTGTATGTTTAGAAGGTGCTGTCTGAGGATCTTTGACAAATTTCTACAGTGTATCTTGTAGATAGTACAATCTACTGCTCTTGAGCGTTGGTGGTGGAGGAAGTGAATGCTCGTGGATGTAGTGCCAATCAAGTGGGCAGCTTTGACCTAGATGGTGTCAAGCTTCTTTAGTGCTGTTCTAGCTGTACTCATCCAGGCAAATGAGGAGTATTCCATCATACTCCTGACTTGTGCCTTGTAGATGGTGGTCAGGCTTTGGGGAGTCAGAAGGTAAGTTACTCGTTGCAGTATTCCTAGCTTCTGACCTTCTCCTATAGCCACTGCATTAATGTGGTGAGTCCAATTGAGTTCCTAATCAATGATAACTCCCAGGATGTTGATAGTGGGGGATTCAGTGATGGTAACACTATTAAATGTCAAGGGGTGGTGGCTAGATTGTCTCTTTTTGGTGATGGTCATAGGTTGGCATTTGTGTGGCACGAATGTTACTTGCCACTTATCAGCTTGAGCCCAGATATTGTCTAGATCTTGTCGCATTTGGACACGGACTGCTTTGGTGGCTGAGGACTCGTGAATGGTGCTGAACATTGTGCAATCATCGATGAACTTCCCAACTTCTGACCTTATGATGGAGGGAAGGTTATTGATGAAGCAGCTGAAGATGGTTGGGTCTAGGACACCAACCTGATGCCCTAGAGCTGAGATGACTGATCTCCAACAACCATGACTATCTTCCGATGTGTCAGGTATGGCTCTAACCACCAGAGAGTTTGCCCCTTGATACCCATTGATTCCAGTTTTGCCAGGGCTCCTTGATGCCATACTTGGCCAAATGCAGCCTTGATATCAAGTGCTGTCACTCTCAACTCACCTCTGGAATTCAGCTCTTTTGTCCATGTTTGAACCAAGGCTGTAATGAGGTCATGATCTGAGCAACACTGGTGGAACCCAAACAGAGCGTCACTGAACAGGTTATTGCTGGGCAGGTGCTGTTTGATAACACTGTTGATGACACCTTCCATCACTTTACTGATGATTGACAGTAGACTGTTAGGGTATTAATTGGCCGGGTTGGATTTGTCCTGCTTTTTGTGTACAGGACATACTTGGGCAACTTTCCACATTGTCGGGTAGATGCCAGTGTTGTAACTGTGCTGGAACGGCTTGGCTAGAAGAGCAGCAAGTTCTGGAGCAACAGTCTTCTGTACTATTGCCAGAATGTTGTCTGGTCCCGTAGCCTTTGCAGTATCCTGTGCCTCCAAGAGTTTCTTTAATCACAGGGAGTGAATCAAATTGACTGAAGACGAGTATCTGTGATGCTGGGGACCACTGGAGGAGGCTGAGATGGATCAGCCACTCGGCACTTCCGGCTGAAGATTGTTGCGAATGCTCTAGCCTTGTTTTTTGCACTGATGTGCTGATTCTTCTATCATTGAGGATGAGGATATTTGTGGAACCTCCTCCTCCAGTGAGTTATTTAATCATCCAGGACCATTATTTAATCATCCTGGATGTGGCAGGACACCTGACCTTATATCTGATCCGTTGGTTGTGAGATTGCTTAGCTCTGTCAGCCATTTGCTACTTATGCTGTTTGGTGTGCAAGTAGTCCTGTTTGGTGGCTTCACCAGGTTGACACCTCATTTTCAGGTATGCCTGGTGCCGCTCCTGACATGTCCTCCTGCAATCTCCATTGAACAAGAGTTGATCCCCCAGCTTGATGGTAATGGTTGAGTGGGGGTTATGCCGGGCCATGAGGTTACAGATTGTACTGAAGTACAATTCTGCTGCTGTTGATGGCCCCACAGTGCCTCATGGATGTCCAGTCTTGAGTTACTAGATGTGTTCCAAATCTGTCCCATTTAGCACAGTGGTAGTGCCACAAAACACAGTAGAGGTTATTTTTTAATGCAAAGGCGGGACTTTGTCTCCACTAGGACTGTGCGATGGTCACTCTAACCGATACTGTTATGGACAGTTTGGTAATAATGAAGTCAAGTATATTTTTCCCTCTTGTTGGTTCGCTCGCCACCTGCCACAGACTCAGTCGAGTTGAACCACTTCAACTCCCTTTCCAACTCCCTGGACAGCATGTCCATCCTGCGCCTCCTCCAGTGTCACACCACCCCTGGCACTTTTCCTTGCAACCGCAGGAGGTGCTACACTTGCCCCTACACCTCACCCCTCACCTCCATCCCAGGCCCCAAGAAAACCTTCCACATTAAACAGATGTTCACCTGCACATCTGCTAATATGGTCTATTGCATTCGCTGTTCCTGATGTGGCCTCCTCTACATCGGGGAGACCAAGCGGAGGCTCGGAGACCGCTTTGTGGAGCACCTACACTTGGTTCATGACAAATGACAACACCTCCCAGTCGTGAACCACTTCAACTCCCCCTCCCACTCCCTGGATGACATGTCCATCCTGGGCCTCCTCCAGTGTCACAACGATGCCACCCGAAAACTGGAGGAGCAGCAGCTGATATTCCGCCTTGGAACCCTACAATCCAATGGTCTCAATGTGGACTTTATGACCTTCAAAATCTCCCCACCCCCGATCTCATCCCAAGACCAGCCCCCCTCGCCTCCTTGACCTGTCCGTCTTCTCTCCACCTATCTGCTCCACTATCCACCTTCTCTCACCACCTCCCCCTCTCTCTATTTATTTCAGAGCCCCCTTCCCCCCACCGCCCCCACCACCATTTCTGAAAAAGGGTCCAGACCTGAAACGTCAGCTTTTCCGCTCCTCTGATGCTGTCTGGCCTGCGGTGTTCATCCAGCTCCACACCTTGTTATCCCAGTCTAGCAGCTGTGTCCTTTAGGACGTGACCAGCTTGATCAGTAGTACAGTTGCCAAGCGACTCTTGGTGGTGGACATTGAAATCTCCCACCCAGAGAATACTTTGTGCCCTTGGTCTCCTCAGTTCTTCCTCTAAGTTTTGTTCAACATGGAGGAGTACCAGTTCATCAGCTGAGGGAGGACAGTATGTGGTAACCAGCAGGAGGATTCTTTGCACATGTTTAACCTAAAGCCATGAGACTTCACATGTTCTGGAGTGAATGTTGAGGACTCCTAGAGCAACTCCGTCCTGACTGTACACCACCTCTGCTGGGTCTGGACATGTCCAGAGATGGTGATGGTGGTGTCTGGGACATTGTCTGTCAGTTATGATTCTGTGAGTATGACTGTGTCAGGCTATTGCTTAACTAGTCTGTGAAATAGCTGTCCTATTTTTGGCACTAACCCCCAGATGTTAGTGAGGAGGACTTTGCAGGGTCTACAGGACTGTTTCTGATGTTGTCTTTTCCTGTGCCTTTGTTGATGCCAGGTGATCCTTCCGGTTTCATTTCTTTGAGACTTTGTAGCAACTGGTACAACTGAGTGGCTTGCTAGGCCATTTCAGAGGGCAATTGAGAGTCAACCACATTGCTGTGGGTCTGGACTCACATACTGGCCAGACCAGGTAAGGATGGCAGATTACATTCCCTGACGGACATTAGTGAACCAGATGAGTTTTTATAACAATTGACAATGATTTCATGGCCATCAGTAGATTCTTAATTCCATTTTTTTTAATTGAATTCAAATTCCACCATCTGCCGTGGCGGGATTTGAACCTGGGTCCCCAAAACATTATCTGTGTCCCTGGTTTAATAGTCTAGTGTTAACACCACTAGGCCATTGTCTTCCCAATGGGTGGCTAATGTTGTGCCATTATTTAAGAAAGGTAGCAAAGAAAAGCAGGAAACAACAGACCTGTGAGCCTAAGTTGTTGGAGGGGATTCTGAGGGGCAGGATATACATGCACTTGGAAAGACATTGACTAAATAGAGATAGTCAGTATGACTTTGTGTGTGGGAAATCGAGTTTCACAAACTTCATTGAGTATTTTGAAGAGGTGACCAAGAAGGTAGATGAAGGCAGAGCGGTAGTCATTGTCTGTTTGAACTTTAGCAAGGCCGTCAACAAGGTTATGCAGGTAGGCTTGTAGATAAAGTTAGATCACATGGGATCCAGGGAGAGCTAACCAACTGGATACAAATTTACTTGATGGTAGGAGACAGAGGGTGGTGGTAGAGGGTTGTTGTTCAGACTGGGTGCCTTTGACCAATGGTGTGCCACAAGGATTGGTACCGGGTCTACTGTTGTTTGTCATTTATATAAACAATTTGGATAAGAAAATAGGTGGCATGGCAATTTGCAGATGACACCAAGATTGGTGGTAAAGTGGACAGTGGAGAAGATTATCTCAGAGTACAGCAAGATCTTGACCAACAGGGCCAGTGGGCCAAGGAGTGGCAGTTAGAGTTTAATTTAGATTAATGTGAGGTGTTGCATTTTGATAAAATGAAAACACGGCAAGACTTACACAGTTAAGGGTAGGGCCCTGGGGAGTATTGTTAAACAGAGAGACCTATGGGTGCAGATACGTAGTTCCTTGAAAGTGGCGTCACAGGTGCACAGAGCGGTGAAGAAAGGAGGAGAACACACCCCTAAATACATCAGTGAAACTGAGGTTGAGAAAGTGAAGAGCATCAAGTTCCTCGGACTGACAATAATTGACGACCTGTCCTGGACTTCCCATGTAAATGTGACTGTGAACGCCTCTTCTTCCTCAGGTGGCTCAGGAAATTTGACATGTCCATAAGGTCCCTCATCAACTTCTACAGATGCACCATTGAAAGCTTACTGTTCAGGTGCATAACGGCCTGTGGCACGTGCACTGCCCAGGACCATAAGAAACTACAGAAGGTGGTGTGCACAGCCTTGACCATCACAGAAGCCAACCTTCCATCCATGGACTCAATTGACCCCTCACTGCCACAGAAAGGTGGCCAACATCATCAAAGACCCATTGCACCCTGGAATTGACCTCCTACAACCTCTTCCATCAGGCAGAAGATACAGAAGCCTGAACACACGTACAAGCAGGTTCAGGAACAGCTTCTTTCCAGCCGTTATCAGACTGTTAAATGGACTCTAGCCTCAAATAATGTCGCCTGCCATGTAATCTGTATGCCTCTAAGTCTTTTTGATCTGTACATCCTTTGCTTGCTGTGCTCTGCCTGTACCACTTGTAAGCAAAGCTTTTCACTGTATTTCGGAACACATGACAATAAAATCAAAATCAAAATCATTTGGCACGCTTGCCTTCATTGCTCAGAGCATTGAATACAGGAGTGGGGACATCATGTTATGGCTGTACAAAACATTGGTAAGGCCACATTTGGAATATTGCATACATTTCTGGCCCCCCGCTATACGAAGGATGTTATTAAACAGAAAGAGTGCAAAAAAAATTTACAAGGATGTTACGGAGACTGAAGGGCTTGAGTTATAGGGAGAAACTGGATAGACTGGGACATTTTTCCCTGGAACGTAGGAAGCTAAGGGGTGACCTAATAGAGGTTAATAAAATCATGAAGGACATCGATAAAGTGAATAGCCAAGGTCTTTTTTCCAGGGTAGGGGAGACCAAAACTAGGGGACATAACTTTAAGGTGAGAGGGGAAAGATTTAAAAGGGACCTGAGGGGCAACATTTTCACACAGAGGGTGGTGCCTAAGGAGGAAGTGCTAGAGGAAGTGCTAGAGGCGAGTACGATTGCAACATTTAAAAAACATATAGGAGAGGTCCTTGGATATGAAATGTTTAGAGGGATATGGGCCAAATGCAGGCAAATGGGGCTATTACAGTTCAGGAAACCTGGTCGGCATGGACGAGTTGGGCTGAAGGGTCTGTCTACTTGCTGTATGACTCTATGACTGTATATGGTCAGGTGTAAAACCTCATTTGATGACAGTGTTCTGAATCAACTTGGGATATTTTGCGAAGTTAAAGATGCAATATAAATGCAAATTGTTTCTGATGTGCCCTCCCCCCTTGCCATTTACTGTCTGCCTAATATTAATGTTCTGTAGCATTGCCTTCACACAGTTCCTGGCCAGTAAGTTCTAAGAATACTAGTAGCTGACAAGTTGATACTCACCACACCACCACACACTGAACAAATTTTGAAGCATTACGCTCCTAAAAAGTGCAAAGAGTTCATTTCACTCTGGTCTTGAGGAAAAATGTGAGATCTAGATTGTACTGCTTAAATCAAATCACATGAAATTCATTGGCTACTTTTATTCATCTTAAAATCAGATACAAAAATATAATTTGCAAATCAAGTCTTACAGCACATAACATTTTCTTTACACTGTGCTGTAGCAAAAAAGAAGTGGAAGCACTTTAAGCATTAGAAACAAAAAATTCTTGCATCCAAAATGCTGCACAATAAGCATTACTGTTAGAAACTCGCAAGTTGCCTTAAGGACAGAATAATATGCACAGAGCTCTGTGGAATTTAAGCCCCATTAAGCATTTTACATAAATGTTGAAAAATATTTAGAGTATCTTCCCTCAGAAAAAAAAAGTTACCACTCAGGATTAGGTATCAGGCTTTCTGTCGTATCTGCCAAAACAGAAACAATAGTTATGTGGGGAGGTCTGAGGGGATACAAACTTTCATGGGGTCTTTCTTGTTCTCAGAATCAGAGCCTTGGAGGCAGCATCTTCACTTACAAAGGAACTGGACAAAAATTGGTCCTTGGGCCTCGTTTCCATCACTTACCCCAGTTTCCAGAGCCTGCTGCACCCTCAGGGAATTCAGCCATGTGATGATATTAAATTGTGGATGTGACATTGCATGGTGTAGAGCGGGTCAACGGTGGTGAGACGAAGGGAGGAATTTAAACAGCAGTGGGTGTCGCAGCAAATGTTGAGGGCTGAGGAGTTAGACTGCATTCCAGATCTTCCTGACCCAACTGCAATTATCATTGATCAGTTATTAAAAGTCCGTTTCCCCTTTCATCAGCAGCCACAATAGATACCACTGAAGAATCATAGGGTCCACAATCTATTTGTTAATTTCAAACTAAATTGACATCAGGGGTCCCACATTTATACAAGTGTTTTGATACATAGTTCAGGAGGTCCTGGTGCAAGCGACATCCTTCTGGGATGTAATTTTCTATGGCACTAATTCTTTAATAAGAAGTGAAAGATTTATATGATCTGAAGAGAAACCAGAATATACTCAGGAGGTCTTCTGGTGCGATATGCAGTGTCTCTGCCTCTTAGCCAGAAACTCCAGGTTCAAGCCCTATTGCAGGATCAGCATGAAAGTGTAAGATAGCAAAACCAATTCGGTGTCAACTTGTACATTATTGCAATGTATGGCAGGTGGTCAGCCTTGTAATGGATATAAATTGGAGCCTGTACCATTACTATCCATACCCCCAGGTTATGACATATCCATAAATGTAAAGGAAAGCTTTAACCAGCCTGTTACAACATGCATTTGTGGTCAGCACATCCTGTGATGAGACTGGAACCCAGACCCTCTGGTCCAGAAGTAGAAGTGCTACCACTGCAGCACAAGACCCTCATGTATGTAAACACGTACGTTGTCAGAACACCTCAAACTTTTGAGGGAGGCTGGTTGGTTCGTGGATAGCCGGCGTGGATCAGATTGGTGCCACCAACATAGGATTCAAGATAACAAGGTGTGGAGCTGGATGAACACAGCAGGCCAAGCAGCATCATAGGGGCCTAGACCCTTCTGATGAAGGGTCTAGGCCCGAAACGTCAAGCTTTCCTGCTCCTATGATGCTGCTTGGCCTGCTGTGTTCATCCAACTCCACACCTTGTTATCTCGGATTCTCCAGCATCTGCAGTTCCTATTATCTCTGATACAACATAGGATTCAATCCCTGTTCCAGGTGGCATAGATTTGGGACCTGCCTCTTTGCCTGGAGATTGCAGTGCTATGTGTCGGACCTACTTCCATTCAGAGAACTGGAGAAGAATGCCTGTCAGTCAGCATCAAAGTAAAAAACTACTTCAGCTGTGTGTTTGCACAGAACATGTTGTTCTCACTTGGGAGCATATGTTCTAATGCTCAGAGCCAAAATCTGGGATCACTTGAGAAATCCAAGGGACAACCACTTACAAATACAATGTCCCTCAAAAAAACTCACTTCAGTATTTATTAGAATCCTTTTGGGTACTGTTAGCTTACAACAAAGCCAAAAACAGCACGGGCCTCACACATGTTATTAATTCATCCTCTCAGATCATTTGCACGACGATGATTAGCATTTCAGTTCATGTGTATTACATATAAACAATGGGACCTGTGAATAAATCATTTATGCCACAAATGAAGGGATTTGGTAATCCGTACATGCAATTCTCTTTTTAAAGTTCTTTTTTATTCTACTCTATTTTTTATTTGCAATTCTCTAGTGTCTTGAACTATCCCCAACTGATAGGGAATGAACCTGCAGGATTAATGACTGGCTCCAAACTTTCATTAACATCACTCTCTGTCTCTCTCTCTCTTTCTCTCACACCGAGAGAAAGCAGATGCAAGTGACCTCAGGTACAATGGGACTGTAACACTTGCCTAGTTCCATAAACAAGGAGAGCAATTCAATACCTCTCAGCTGATTTGGTGAGTCACCTCTCTCCAAAGGCAAGTGATGGTTAACATCTTGATAAAAGCTTGAGTGAGAAAGGAGAAAGGAGAATGGAATTCAGAGAGCTAGCAAAATTCAGAACAATGGAATATCTCAGCACTGAGTCATGGCTCTATGATGTGGTTTTAACTGTGCTCTGATGCACATCCTGAAGTCAGCCTCCACTTCAAATACATACTTGTGGTAATACAGTTGTTCTTGCAGCAACTGCAATCCCAATTTTAAAACAAACATTTTACATTGGGGTACTTAAATTAAATCATTTAATTAAAATCACACATCAGCTCAAAGCTATTTTGAGGAATTGGTCTTGTGGGTTATGCACCCCCGACAATTTTATTTAAAATGTTGTTTCTTTGTATTTTCTCCTTCTGCAGAATGGATGGGTTGCTTGTTCCAAGAATCCTATACTTAGATTGGGCATATTTTAAGACAGGCAAGGCACAGCAAGAACCTGAAGCTCCAATATGCTGCACAGCCAGAGCAGATCAGTAATGTGGCCTACAGATGACATGGATTCATACCTGAATACAGAAGGGTACAGGGCATTATTGAAGGACACAGAGCTAGGAAAAGGTGGATGAGTGGCTTCATTACAGTAGGTAATGACAGTATTGGCGCAATAGAGGGGGATCATTAGGTTCAGGAAACCAGGATGTAGAAACGGTTTGGGTACAGATGAGGAATGATAACAACAAGAAATGTCATTCATGCACAAGGTTTTCAAGCCCCTAACAGTAACCACATGTTTGGAAAAAACATAAAGGAAGAAGGAGCTTGTCAGAAAGGCACAGGAAAATCATAGGAGATTTTAATCTATATTTAGCGTGGAAACTCATAGAAATCTGGGTGACTACAGTGAGATTTGTAGCAGAATTGGATGAAACCTCCGATAAAGTCCACCTCAACGTCAGAAGCATTTCAATGTGTCTTTTATTCTTTAGACAAGCAGCATGGCGAGTTTGCTGCTAGGCAGTGGCACGTTGCTATTTAAGTGAGATCTTGCTTGCTATTAAATGCCCAATTCATCTCATTAATATTTAGTATCCCATCTTACTAAATGCATCAAAATATTTGGAAATCTCGACATGGAAATCAGAGTAATCACTTGGCAGCTTCAGCTCACCTCTTGCTCTAAATGATCTCTGTGTTGGGATTTAAAAAGCAACATCTCAAGGCATGAATCTATGACACTGGCCAAGCAGACCCCATGTCCACAGATATTGACATCAGACATGTGCCAGTCTCTGAGAACCCCCATGGCACATCTCCAGTCAACTTACAGGATGCTTCTGCATTTCAATACTGGATCTTGGGGTGCACTGGCAATTATCATTGTAATGCTGCCGCAAGAACAGTGTGTGGTCAGGGACATGCACTCAACTCATGGACTGGACCAGGTTGCATCTCCAAGCTGTTCACTTACTGATAACAAGACTCATTCACATTAAGCCCACCTGGATGCTCACAATATCCTTCCCTACATTGCCTTGCCTTGCCTTTTTACACCTTGTCAGCGACAGAAGCCAGGCTCATGTTAGAAATAACAACATGTACAGCTGGATGAACACAGCAGGCCAAGTAGCATCATAGGAGCAGGAAGGCTGACGTTTCGGGCCTAGACCCTTCATCAGAAATGGGGGACGGGTAGGGGGTTCTGAAATAAATAGGGAGAGAGGGGAAGGCAGATAGAAGATGGATAGAGGAGAAGATAGGTGGAGAGGAGACAGACAAGTCAAAGAGACAGGGATGGAGCCAGTAAAGGTGAGTGTAGGTGGGGAGGTAGGGAGGAGATAGGTCAGTCCTCCCTGGACTGACCTATCTCCTC
>JAHRHZ010000051.1:7958709-8027013 GCA_024137785.1 Ginglymostoma cirratum
CCAGGGAGGACGGACAGGTCAAGGGGGCGGGATGAGGTTAGTAGGTAGGAAATGGGGGTGCGGCTTGAGGTGGGAGGAGGGGATAGGTGAGAGGAAGAACAGGTTAGGGAGGCGGGGACAAGCTGGGCTGGTTTTGGGATGCGGTAGGGGGAGTGGAGATTTTGGAGCTTGTGAAATCCACATTGATACCATTGGGCTGCAGGATTCCCAAGCGGAATATGAGTTGCTGCTCCTGAAACCTTCGGGTGGCATCATTGTGGCACTGCAGGAGGCCAGGATGGACATGTCGTCTGAGGAATGGGAGGGAGAGTTGAAATGGTTCGCAACTGGAAGGTGCAGTTGTTTAGTGCGAACCGAGCGTAGGTGTTCTGCAAAGCGGTCCCCAAGCCTCTGCTTGGTTTCCCCGATGTAGAGGAGGCCACAATGCGTACAGCGGATGCAGTATTCCACAATTGCAGATGTGCAGGTGAACATCTGCTTGATGTGGAAAGTCTTCTTGGGGCCTGGGATTGGAGTGAGGGGGGAGGTGTGGGGGCAGGTGTAGCACTTCCTGCGGTTACAGGGAAAAGTGCCCGGTGTGGTGGAGCTGGAGGAGACTGTGGAGCGGACAAGGGAGTCACGGAGAGAGTGGTCCCTCCGGAAAGCAGACAAGGGTGGGGAGAGAAAGATGTCTTTGGTGGTGGGGTCGGACTGCAGATGGCTGACGTGTTAGAGGATGATGCGTTGGATCCGGATGTTGGTGGGGTGGTACGTGAGGACGAGGGGGATTCTTTTTTGGTTGTTATTGCGGGGACGGGGCGTGAGGGATGAGTTGCGGGAAATGCGGCAGATACGGTCGAGGGCGTTCTCGACCACTGTGGGGGGGGATGTTGCGGTCCTTGAAGAACGAGGATATCTGAGATGTATGGGAGTGGAATGCCTCATCCCGGGAGCAGATGTGGTGGAGGCCAAGGAATTAGGAATAGGGGATGGCATTTTTGCAGGAAGGTGGGCGGGAGGAGGTGTATTCTAGGTAGCTGTGGGAGTTGGTGGGCTTGAAATGGGTATCGGTTTCTGGGTGGTTGCCCGAGATGGAGACAGAGAGGTCCAGGAAGGTGAGAGAGGTATTAGAGATGGTGCAGGTGAACTTAAGGTTGGGGTGGAAGGTGTTGGTGAAGTGAATGAACTGTTCGAGCTCCTCGTGGGAGCACGAGGAGGCGCCGATACAGTCATCAATATAACGGAGGAAGAGGTGGAGTTTAGGACCAGTGTAGGTGCAGAAGAGGGATTGTTCCACGTAACCTACAAAGAGGCAGGCATAGCTTGGGCCCATGCGGGTACCCATGGCCACCCCCTTTGTCTGTAAGAAGTGGGAGGAATTGAAAGGGAAGTTGTTGAAGGTAAGGATGAGTTTGGCTAAGCGGATGAGGGTGTCAGTGGAGGGGGACTGGTCAGGCCTGCGGGACAGGAAGAAGCGGAGGGCCTTTAGGCCATCTGCATGGGGATTGCAGGTGTATAGGGACTGGACATCCATAGTAAAAATGAGGTGTTGGGGACCGGGGAATTGGAAGTTCTGGAGGAGGTGGAGGGCGTGGGTGGTGTCACGGATGTAGGTAGGGAGTTCATGGACCAAGGGGGAGAAAATGAAGTCGAGGTAGGTGGAGATAAGTTCGGTGGGGCAGGAGCAGGCGGAGACAACGGGTCGACCAGGGCATTCAGGTTTGTGGATTTTGATTTCTGTTTTGCATGATTGTCAGCAAGCCTTATAAAGTCAAGGGAGATAACCTTTGTTTGATGGGACCCAGCACCTTGAGTCAAGGGCAGCTTTGGGCATTGAGCACTGTTAGTCAGTTGCTCAGGGCAGTCAGAGTCAGGATGCTGTCCTCTTAAGGGATTAGGAGCTGAATGTAAGGAAGCTTATCACACATACTGACTGTTCCTGCCCTAATGTGGACTGTTCTCTTCCTGGAGTGAAGTTTTAAGGGAATGAAGGTGGGTGGAACAGTTATTACTGTTGGTGAAAGTGGAAAAGTGCTTTAAAAGAAGTGACTAGTGTGATAACCAGGGCGCTGGTTTCAATCTTCCTAAACTCACTCGTTTGGAAAGTTCCATCAGATTGTAAGATAGTACATGTGGCCTAGTATCCCTGGCTTTCACTGGGCCTCACAGCTAGATTTCATTTTAAAAGCATTGCAGAAATTGCTCAGCCTAAAAAAAAATACTGAGTCCATCTAACTTGCATATCTTTGGACTATGAGAGGAAACCGGATCACACAAAGGAAACCCATGCAGACACAGGGAGAACATGTAAACTCCACATAGACAGTTGCCTGAGGGTGGAATCAAACGTGGGTTCTGGCACTGTGAGGCAGCAATGCTAACCACTGAGCCACCATGCAGCTCCGAAAGTAGAACATTGTATTCGGGTAGGATAGTTTCATAGAATCGCATGTTCTAGAGCCAACAAGAGAGAAAACTATCCTAGATCTGATATTGTACGATGATAGGAGATTAATTAATGGTCTCATAGTGAAAGTGCTCCTAGGTAACAGTGACCATCATATGATTTATTTGTACATTCAGTTTGAGGGAAAGAGGAGTAGTTGTAAGACTATTTTGAAAATACTAAAATAAGGACAGTTATGACTGCATGAAAACAGAATTGTTAAAGGCAGTTGACAAAATATGTTAAAGACAGATCAATAGAGGTGCAATGGCAGATATTTGAGGGAATATTTCAGAATACACAAAATAAAAGCGTTCCAATGAGTAAGAAAAATTCCAAGGGGCACACCTACCATCCATTGCTAACTTGAAAGGTTAAAGATAGGATCAAAATTAAAGAAAACAACCTTTAATTGTGCAAAATCAGGTGGCATGTTAGGAGTTCGACAGAAATTATAAAAATAAATGAGTAACAAAGGATTAAAATGCAGGAAAATTGAATCAGAGAAAGCTAGCCAAATACAAAACCAGATATTAAGGCTTTCTATAAATCTTCAAAAAAGAAAAATATGAAAATAAGATGTGAATAAACTGTGTGTTGATTCTATAGGAAGTGAGTCTGGTGAATTGACGATGGAAAATGAGGAAATGGAAGATGAATTCAACATGTATTTTGCATCAGACTTCACTGTAGAGATACAAGTAACACCCCTGAAGCTGCAATAAATTAGGAAATGGAAGGGAGATAGGAACTCAGGAAAATTACAAATCACCATAGAAGTCTTATTTCTACTGAGTTAATTGCTGGAGCTGGGATTGAGGTTCAGGTTCTGATGGACTTCAGCCTGGGGCATTAAAAGAAGTGGCTAGTGAAACGGTTAGTACATCGGTATCAATCTTTCAAAACTCACTAGATTTGGGAAAGGTCCAATTCGATTGGAAGATCGCAAATGTAACACCTTTTTCAAAAGGTGACACAGGAAGCAGGAAACCACAGATCATTCTGGCTTAAAATCTATCATAGGGAACCATTAGAAGCTATTAGTAAAAATGTTATGGCAGGTTACATAGATAGGTTTAAGGTAATCTTGTGAAAAGAAATTCCTGTCTAACCAATCTATTCAAGTTTGTTGTGGATAGAGGGGAACTCGGGACATGCTATTCTTATATTTCTGGAAGGTATTTGATAAAGTGTCTCATCAATGAAAAATAAAAACTTACGGCTTAGGAGGTAACATATTGTCATGAATAGTAGATTGGCTGGCAAAAAGTGTAGAGCAGGTATAAATCTTTTTTTTTCAGTTTGGCAAGATTTAGCAAGTGGTATGTCACAAAAGCTGTTCAGGGGCTGTTTACAATTTATGTAAAAGTGACTTTAATGAAGGTTCTAAAGGTATAGCTGTTAAATTTGCTGATGACGCAAGATAATAGAAAAGTAAGTCATAATGAGGACACAAAAAGGCTACAAGAAGATATAAATAGGCTAAACGAATGAACAGACCTCCGATAAATGGAGTACAATCTGGGAAAATGTGAAATTGTCAATTTTGATGAGAATAATAAAAACATATTATGTAAATTGTGAGAGATTACAAAGCTGTGAAGTGCTGAGGATCTGGATAGCAGGAAACACATAAAGCTAGTCTGTAGATACAGAATGTAACTGGGAAACCTAGTAGAAAGCTACAGTTTATAATGAGAAGAATTATATACAAAAGTGGCATGATTATGCTTCAGTTATAAAGGACACTGATGAGATCCCATCTGGAGTACTGTGCAAAGCATTGGTCACCTTATTTAAGACAAATAGAAAATGTGTTGGAAGCAGTTCAGATATGACTTCCAGAACTGTGGACACCAACACAGATATCGCAATATTCTGGTCACCCACAAAGTTGCGGACAGTCGATCTCACTGTTCACCAACATTCTGTCACTGCGTGCATGCTGATTGTCATGCTGATGCAGGAATTCTGCTTTCAGAAGCTATGCGGCTGGAAATAAAGTTCACGGTCTTAACAGGTTTTGCCAGTTTTTTGTATCATATTTCAGTTTGGTCTAGATGGACTATCATTGCAGGGTAAAGTAAATTTTGAGGTGGCAATGCAAACAAATGTATGAGAAACATGCTGGGAACGGATGTGTGAAGCCAATACTATCAGTACTAGAAACATAGGAGGCTATTCTGTCCATTATGTCCAGACTCTTTGCAAGAGCAGCTCAGCAAGTCCCTCTCCTCTGCCCATTGTCTGTACATCTATTTTCAACCGCTGTTTATCTGTTAGGTCTGCTCAGGACAAAGAAAAATTAAAGGGAATTCTGCTGTATCCCACATCGGATATCTGAGCAACCCAAGCCAACCAGGGGCCCATGAAACAATTAGCAACCACAGAAGTGATCCTTTGTGCCTCCGCACTTGAAAGCAGCCAGTAACATTCCAGATGTTCCAGAGGAGCGGGTCCAGAAACTGACCTGCAGTATGACCAGCAGCAGAGGGATGTCATGAACTATGAGATGAAGGAAGATAAAGTTCAACCATCTAAAAAGAATTCAAATATGTACAACTTCCTCACAGAATGGCACCGTGAATTTCTGTTTTCATCTGGAATAGATAAGAGTATTCACCTTATACGTCAATAAATTATTATCTGTAAGAAGAAAAGGGAATTTGGAACAATATAATACGATGCACTGTAGATTCAAGGATATTTTTAACTTGAACAACATGCTTCGGACAAAGAAGGTTGATGAGCTGAAAGCTGTTTTGAAAGCTCAACAGTCATTTTTCTTCTAAACCTGCAGCAAAAGGTAAGGACTGCACTGAAGCATCATTTCATGTTTTCCATCTTCTGTCAAAACACAGGAAATCATTCACAGATGGTGAAATAATTAAAGAGGCAACTATTGTGGCCATTGACAGTTTATTCAAAAACTTTAAGCAGCGCATATCACTTGGTATTTGCACAGTAGTAAATCAAATGGATTTTTTTGTCCGAAGTTGTCTTTCAGCAACTACAAAATGACCTGATGGACTATGAATACTTTGCACTGCAATTAGATGGATCCATCAACATTACTGACACAGCCCAGCTAATTGTTTTTGTGCATTTCATTTTTAAGGATGATAACAACTAAAGAAGATCTTCTAATCTTTTTGCTCCCTACAGAGAGAACAAGGGATGAGGGTATCCACAGTAAATTTCAAAAGTTAGGTGCTTGGAAATAACATTCCAAAGAAGAAACTGATGGTGCACCAGCTATACTCGGTACTGATGCAGTCTTTGGTGCTTTTTACAGAAATGATCCCGCTTCCACCTCTTTTGTTAATTACTACTGTATAGTCCACCAGCAAGCATTAGCAATAATTATGATTTTCATGAATCATCATTTGTTTTTTAAAATCAAGAAATAAAGTGTGCAGTGGTTGCTTAAGTTCAGGTTCTTCATGAACATAATGCCAAACCTGAACAAACTGAGCTGTGAGCTGCAGGGGGAAGAACAGATACTTTGTATAAATGATCAGTGCTGTGAATGCATTCAGACTGAAACTGGGCCTGTAGCTCACCGAATTAAAACAAAATGCTGCAACCCTCCCCAAGTCTGGAGAAAATGCTAGAACGATCACAGACCAAGAAAAATGGTTCCACTCAGAAAACATCTGTGCACACCTGCAGAACTTAGCAGATGAATTCAACCTGGTAATTTCACGAATTTGATGTAATGGAACAAATCATCATGTTTGTCTCAAATCCAATCGTTCAAATAGATATTGGAGAGTTGGCTACCAAATTCTATCGGTGTTTGATCTGGGGTGGCACAATGGTTAGCACTGCTGTCTCATTGTGCCAGGGACCTGGGCTCGATTCCACCCTTGGATGATTGTGTGGAGTTCTCCCTATGTCTGCATGGGTTTCCTCCAGGTGCTTTGGTTTCCTCTCACAATCTAAACATGTGCAGGTCAGGATGGATTGGCCATGCTAAAGTGCCCATAATGTCCAGGGATATATAGGTAAGATGGATTAGCATGAGAGATGCAGGGTTACAGGGATAGGATAGAGCGGTTGGTCTAAGTGGGATGTTCTTATGAAAGATCGATTTAGACCCGATGGGCTGAATGGCCTGCTTCCACACTGTAGGCATTCTATGATTCTTCTATTCTATGATACAAAACAATGGAGTTGTAAGAGAGATAATTGCTATACAAAATGATATTGAGCTGAAAATCAGATCAAAGAGCAACAATTAAGGTAGACTTATAAAAAATAAGGGTGGTCCATTTTAGAAAGCTGAGGCAAAACATTTTCTCAGACAGTAATGAGTCTTTGGAACTCTTCCTGGAAGCAGAATCTTGAAGGTACAGGTGGACAGATTTGTAGTAAGCAAGGGATTGAAAGGTTAACAGACATAGGTGGAAATTTGGAATTGAGGAAACATTCAGAGCAGGGTGTGATCTTATTAAATGGCTGAGCTGGTTTGAGGGGCTGATGGCCTCCTCCTGCTCCATATTCATATACTTTTATGTCTTTAAAACTGGACAGACATTAACCAGACAATTTGTGTTTCTCAATAGCTGTGAAGCTGGAAATGCACAGCAAGTCAGGTCAGGGAAGCAAGGAGGAGGCAGAGGGTTGGACATGGGATAGGGCTGGGAGTGGAGCGATTTTGAAGCTGGTGATGTCAATGTAAAGGCTATTGGGCTGTAAGCTCTCAAGGTGAAATATCAGGTGTTGTTCCTCCAGTTTATGTTTGGCCTTACTCTGACAGTGAAGGAGGCCAAGGATGGACACATCGCCAGGGGAATAGGAGTGGGAAGGGGAATTAAAATGGATGGCAACTGGAAGGTTAGGTTGATTGGTGCGTGCAGAATGCAGATTCTCCACGAACCAGTCCCTGAGTCTGCGTTTGGTTTCTCTGATATAGGGGAGACCACATCGAGAGCAATAGATACAATAGCTTGGGTTGACGAGGGAGTCGCGGAATGAACTGTCCCTGTGGAAAGTAGACGGGATGGGGAAGGAAATATCTTTTTGGTGGTGGGGTCTGATTGTAGGTGGCAGAAATGTCAGAGGATGATGTGTTGAATTCGGAGGTTGCCGGGGTGGCACGTAAGGACTAAGAGGACTCTATCCTTATTGTTGTTGGTGGGAGGGGGTTTGATGGCAGAAGCACAGGAAATGGAGGAGATGCAGTTGAGAGCATGTTTAATTACAGAGGCAAGAAAATTCCAGCCCTTAAAGTAGGACGATATCTGGAATGTCCTCATACATGGACATACAGTCCCTTTACACCTGTATTCCCCCATACAAAGGGACTAAAAGCCCTGTGCTTCTTCCTCTCCCATAGGCCCAACCCGTCCCCTTCCACTGACACTCTAATTCGCTTGACTGAACTGGTCCTTACCCTCAATAATTTGTCCTTTGATACCTCCAACTTCCTACAAACCAAAGGAGTGGTTATAGGCACCCACATGAGCCCGAGCTATGCCCGCCCCTTTGTAGGATTCGTGGCGCAGTCCCTCTTCCAAAAGTTCACCGGCACCATCCCTCACCTCTTTCTCCGCTACATTGATGATTGCATTGGTGCTGCCTCATGCTCCCATCAGGAGCTCGAGCAGGGCATCAACTTTGCGAATACCTTCCTCCCCACTCTCAAACTCAGCTGGATCATTTCTGACAGCTTCCTCCCCTTCTTGGGCCTCCATCTCAATCTCCGGAAACCGACTTACCACTGACATCCATTTCAAATTCACTGATTCCCACAGCTACCTTAACTACACCTCCTCTCACCTACCCTCCTGTAAAAATGCTATCCCATACTCTCAAATCCTCCGCCTCCAGGATGAGGGGGAACAGAGAATCCCTACAGTGTGGAAACAGGCCATTTGGCCCAACATGTCCATACCACCCCTCTGAAGGGCATCTCACCCAGACCCATCTCCCTCCCCTTTCCCTGTAACCCTACTTTCCCCATGGCTAACATACCTAACCGATAGATTCCTGAAAACTATGGGCAATTTAGCATGGCCAATCCATCTAACCTGCACATCTTTGGACTGTGGGAGGAAACCCACGCAGACACAGGGAGAACATGCGAACTCCACCCAGACAGTTGCCCATGGGTAGACCTGAACCCTGGGTCCCTGGCACTGTGAGGCAGCAGTGCTAACTACTGAGCCACCAGGACATCCCAGACATCCTCCTACTTTAAGGACCGGAATTTTCCATCCCCTGTTATCAAGGATACCCTCAACTGCATCTCCTCCATTTCCCACACTTCTGCCCTCAAATCCCCAACCCCCAACAACAGTAAGGATAGAGTCCCCTTAGTTCTCATGTACCACCTCACCAAACCTGAATCCTACACATCACCCTCCAACATTTCTGCCACCTACAATCAGACCCCACAACCAAAAAGATATTTCCTTCCCACTTCCGTCCGCTTTCCACAAGGACCATTCATTCCGCTACTCCCTCGTCAGCTGTACACCCCCCACAAACTTCTCCACCACACCCAGTACCTTTCCCTACAACTGCAACAGGTGCAACACCTGCCCCTACACTGCTCCTCTCACCTTTGTCCAAGGACCCAAACAATCCTTCCAAATCTGGCAGAGATTCACCTGCACTTTATCTAACCCAAGCGATTTTATCCTTTGCTTCTGATGTGGTCCCCTCTACATCGGGGAAACCAAACACAGACTCGGGGGCCGGTTCGCAGAGCTTCTGCACACTGTACACACCAATCAACCTGACCTTCCAGTTGCCATCCATTTTAATTCCCCTTCCCAATCCCACTCCCCTGGAAACATGTCCACCCTTGGCCTCCTTCACAGTTAGAGTGAGGCCAAACTTAAACTAGAGGCACAACACCTGATATTTCGCCTTGGGAGCTTACAACCCAACGGCCTCAATATTGACTTCACCAGCTTCAGAATCCCTCCACCCCCAACTTTATCCTATGTCTAGTTCTCCCCCTCCTCCTCGCCTCACCTCCCTGACCTGACCTAATCTGTCCATCTTCATACCGACCTATCTGCTCCACACTTCCCACTGTTCAATTACTGCAATCCCCCTATCACTATCCCACCTACCCTTCTCCCAGCCCCAACCCCTCTCCCTCTATTTACTTCCGGGCTCCCCTCCCCCTTCCCGGTCCTGACAAAGAATTTCAGCCTGAAACATTGACTTTCCTGCTCCTCAGGTGTTGTCTGACCTGGGGTGCTTTTCTAGCTTCACATCTATTGACTTTGGCTTCCAGTATCTGCAGACTCCAAAGTTGTGTTTATCCCTCAGCTTCAAGTGCTTGAGACATAATGAAACAAAAAGTGCTTAGAAAGCCAAAGGTAAAACCAGTTAATATGTGCTATTCCAGATGCAATGCACATATTTGCACATCACATCTCACGTTCTGTTTGCTCTGCCTTCATAACCACAGTGTGAAAGTGCCCTCTGTTGGCCATTGATAGTAGATTCTTCTACTTTGAAACTGGGCAAACAATTCAGCTTTATAACCAACATATAATAATTGAATGCCTACATTTATAGCAAGGCTTTATTTTGAATGTTTATGGAAAATTAAAGAAAACAAGGTAGACCCTTCACAAATATCCCTATTCTCAATGGTGGGAGAGCCCAGTGCATCAGTGCAAAAGATTAGGCTGAAAATTTGCAACAATCTTCAGCCATACCGTCGCATTAAGCAGCAACTGATGCAAGTTCCTGATGAAGTGAGCTGCAGGGGACTAATTTTTAAAATCGACTGTCGTATCCTGAGTAGGAGCCCTCACAATTCTCATTCTGCCTACAGAGAAGTTTGCAGAACTCCAGAGAGGAACAGAGTACCAGGGCTAGACCAGGCACAATGACGACCACAGGCAATAAGTGGGACTAGTCCACTGGAAGGGAGGATATGATCCCTCATGCTGCAGACCTCAGCAACAACCTCCTATGAAAGCCTCAGACTCCAGATTAAGCTTTGTGCTTGGCCCTTGACCTCAAATATGTCAGAAAAGCCGACTCTCAGTTTATAGAACCTATTTGGTAATATGTAGCTGGAACTCAGTGTTCCCTCAGTTCCGTCGTGTGGACCAGCCTGTGAATGAGGGGATAGCAGGTGGTACTGCTGCTGGTGCTACTGGTGTTGCTACAGCTGCACCTCCTGTACCTCGACACGGGGTCAGTTTGTGGCTGCATTAACTGCTGTTGACTTGAGGGGACAACTGACAGCAAGGATGTGAATATCAAGTTGGGGCAGGTCCAAGGACAGTCAACTGACTTCCAGGATATTGCAAATCACCTGCCAAAGTGTGAAACAAGCTTTTAAGAGGATTAAGAGAATTGCAATGAGCAATTCTTCACAGTGACTTGAACAGGGTGAGACTGACTCGGAAAACAAAAACTCAATAAATTATGCAACAAATGTCTTTCTACTTCACATGAGCTGGCATTGCTCTTGAAGTCTGACGTACTGCATTCAGCTCCAGGGGTGTCTAAGAACCACAGTTGGGGGTCTGTATTTACAACCACATTCTGCTCTCTGCCCTAGTCTCCTCCACTATGAATCAGCCAATGATCAGGTTTTGGTGAAAAACTAGCTTATTGTTCTGAGTGATTTTTCACCAGTCACAATGAAGGTGGCACCAAGAAAGGACTTCATGGATCAAGCATCAATTGGAAGCAGTGTACAGAGTCATGTCTTCACAAAGCTGCACTATGTGGGATATCGTTATTGATTTGGAAATCTAGGATCAAACAGTCAGTTTGACATGGGATTAAATCAGGCATGAAGGTACCACTCAGCTTCAGCATTTGCCAACCAATCAGAGACAGTGGACTGGATGACATGAATAATCTGTCAAAAGAATGACTTTACAAGAGATTCAGTCTTTCTTCAAAGGTCATTGCTGACATCTGCAACATCTGAACAACATTTGAATGTTGCAGTGGTTTTATGAATGTACATTAACTCCACAGGATCACCAGTCAATGTATGGAGAGGTGACCTGTGAAAGGTGGCCCTCTCATTCTCACACAGTTATTGGTGTTGGATCTGAGGAACTAAATTGAATGTAACAGACCGTTCTATCACATCAAGCAACAACTGATGGAAGTGCCTGATGAAGTCAGCTGTCAGGGACTAGAGTCATAGGTCAAACAGTACAGAAAAGGCCCTTCGGCCCATGAAATCTGCACCAAAAATAACTACCACTAAAGGTGCACTAATCCCAATTTCCTGCACTTACAAAGAATAAAGAAAAAAGAAGAATACGGCACAGGAATAGCCCCTACAGCCCTCCCAGATTGTTCCAGCACATTCCATACCAAAGCTGTCTTCACTTACAGGATCTGTATCGTCTATTCCCTTCCTATCCATATAATCGTCCAAATGCTTCTTGAATGCTGCTATTGTGTCTGCTTCCACCACCTCTTCTGGCTACATGTTCCAGGCATTCACCATCCTTTGTGTGAAAAACTTGCCTCACACATCTCTTTTAAACTGCTCCCTTCGCACCTTGAATCTGTGTCCCCTAGTAATTGACCCCTCCACCGTGGGAAAAAACCTCCTACTTTCCATTCTATCCATGCCATTCATAATCTTATAAACTTCTATTAGGTCACACCTCAACCTCCTGCATTCCAGTGAAACCGAATGCTTGAATGTTATGATATTTAAGTGCTCATCCGAATATATTTCCTTATAGCACAATTACTACATCCTAGGCAGCATCCTGGTGAAACTCCTATGAATGTCCTCTAGAGTTATCATGTTCTTCCTGTAGAGAGGTGACCAGAACCGCACACAGTCCTCTGGCTGTAGCTTGACCAATGCTCTATACAAGTCCAACATTAACTCCTTGCTCTTATACTCTATGCATGATGAAAGCAAGTGTCCATTATACCTTCTTAACTATCTTATTCACATGCTCTGCCAACTTCAGGGATCTGTGAATAACTACCTCAAAACCTCTGTTCGTCAGAGTTACCCAGTGTCCTGCCAATCATTAAGTACTCCCTCATTCTTCTTCCAAAGTGCATCACCTCACACTTATCATGGTTAAATACCATCCACTACTGCTCTGCCCATTTGAACAACCCATCTATATCTTCCTGTAACCTCCAATCATTTTCTTCACTACTAACCGCCCTACCAATCTCAGTGTCATCTGCAAACTTGCTTATCATTACCCCCATATTTTCATCTGTATCATTTTTATGTATATAACAAACAATAGAGGTCCCAAAACTGACCTTGTGGTACACCACTGGATGCCAGCTTCCAGCCACTCAAACAGGCTTCTTCTACTTCTTTGTGTCCTGTTACTGACCCAGTTTCTGATCCATCTCACCAGGGATCACTGAATTCCATGGGCATTAACCTTCTCAATATTCATCAATATTCTGTGCCCACTCCCCCTGCCAGATCAGATTAAATTCCTCCAACAACACAAGCAAAACTACCTATAAGGATGTTGGCCCCAGTGTGATTCAGGTGCAGACCATCCCAAATCAAAGTCATGTTTTGCAGGCCATCTTTCTCTTTGTCGATAACAAATTTGAACCATATTGTGTTGTGGTCGCTATCATTAAAATTCTTACCCCAGGCCACATTGAACCTTTGTCCAGCATATTTTGCTGGAACTAAAAAACCATAAGACCATAAGACATAGGAGCATAAATTAGGCCATTGAGCCCATCGAGTCTGCTCTGCCATTCAATTATGGCTGGTAAGTTTCTCAACCCCATTCTCCCACTTTCTCCCCGTAATCCTTGATTCCCTTAATAATCAAGAACCTATCTATCTCAGTCTTAAAAGTACTCAATGACCTGACCTCCATAGCCTTCTGTGGTAGTGAATTCCATAGATTCACCACTCTCTGGCTGAAGAAGTTGTTCCTTATCTCCAATCTAAAAGGTCTTCGCTTTACTCTAAGGCTGTGCCCTCAGGTCCTAGTCTCTCCTACCGATGGAAACATCTTCTCAACATCCACTCTGTCCAGGCCATTCAGTATTCTGTTTCAATTAGATCCTACCCTCATCCTTCTAAATTCCATAGAGTATAGACCCAGAGTCCTCAAACGTTCCTCATATGTTAAGCTTTCATCCCTGAGACTATTCTAATGGACCTCCTCTGAACCCGGTCCAGGACCAATACCTCTTTCCTGAGAGATGGGGCCCTAAACTGCGCACAATACTTCAAATGTGGCCTGACCAGAGCCTTATAGAGCCTCAGAAGTACATCCCTGCTTTTATATTCAAGTCCTCTCAAAATAAATGTAAAAATTGCATTTGCCTTCCTAAGTACTGACTCAGCCTGCAACTTTACCTCGAGATAATCCTGGACGAGAACTGCCAAGTCTCTTTGCACTTCAGACTTCTGAATTTTCTCCCCATTTAGAAAATAGTACATACTTCTATACTTCTTACCAAAGTGCATGACCTCTCACTTTCCCATGTTGTACTCCATCTGTCACTTCTTTGCCCACACTCCTAACCTGTCCAAATCCTTGTGCAGCCTCCCCACCTCCTCAATACTACCTGTCCCTCTACCTATCTTTGTTTCATCTGCAAACTTAGCCAGAATGCCTTCAGTTCCATTATCTAGATCATTAATGTATAAAGTGAAAAGTTGTGGTCCCAACACTGACCCTTGTGGAACAACACTTGTCACCGGGTGCTATCCTGAGAAAGACCCTTTTAACCCCACTCTCTGCTTTCTGCCAGACAGCCAATCTTCTACCCATGCTAGCACCTTGCCTCCAACACCATGGGCCCTTATCTTACTCAGCAACTTCCTGCGTGGCACCTTGTCAAAGGCATTCTGGAAATCCAGGTAGATAACATCCATTGGCTCTCCTTAGTCTAACCTGCTCGTTACTTCCTCAAATAACTCTAACGGATTTATCAGGCATGGCCTCCCCTTGATGAACTTGCCCTATTTTACTATGCACTTCCAAGTATTCATCCTTCACAATGGACTCTAAAATCCTACCCACGACCAAGGTTAGGCTAATTGATAAGATTCACCACTGCACCATCTTTTGTTGCACATTTGACATTACTGATCTAGAAACCTCCCCTGTGTAATCCGACCTTCTAAAGCCTTAACACTATGGCTATCCCAATTTATGTTGGTAAAGTTGAAATCCTCTTGTATAATTACCCAAATATTATTCTTACACACCTCTGTGAACTGTCTACATATTTGCTTTGCTATTTCCTGCTGACTCTTTGGGAGCCTACAATATACTCCTAGAAATATGGCTGCCCCCTTAACATTCATAAATTTGACCTACAAACCTCTTTTGAAGACCTTTCCAAGATATTAACTCTTTTTACTGCAGTATTCGACTGCTTAATTAATATTGCTAGATCACCACCCTTTTTACACACTTCTCAGTCTCGCCTAAAGATCTTATACCCTGGAATGCTGAGTTACCGGTCCTGCCTTTCTCTCAACCATGTTTCTGTAATGGCAACAATATCACATTTACCTGTGTTAATCCGTGCCTTTAATTTAACAAGTCTTAGCTGTTACACTCCTAGCATTAAAGACAATGAAACTTCGCCTTACTCTTTTGACATTCAACATAGCTGAACTCATTCTAAATTGTTTCCTTTCCTGTACTATGACATGTCTCAATTCATCAAAATTCTGTGTCCCCTCCCATGCTTAGTTTAAATTCCTGCCAAATGAAGGAAGCACAGTGGCACAGTAGTTGCAGTGCCTGGGACCTGGGTTTGTTTCCAGCCTTCGGCAACTGTCTATGTAGAGTTTGCACATTCTTCCAGAGACTGCATGGGTTTCCGCTGGGTGCTCCACTTTCTCCCCACAGTCCAAAGATGCGCAGGTTAGGTGGATTGGCCATGCTAAATTGCCACATAGTGTCTAGGGATCTGTATACTCGGTGGGTTACACATATTTAATGCAGAATTTGAGGGCATAGAGTGTGGGAGTGGATTGGATGGAATTCTCTTCAGCTGGCTCAATGGGCCAATTGGTCTCTATCTGCACTGTAGGGAATCTATGATTCAATGAGCAGCACAAGCAAGCCTACCTGCAGGGATGTAGGCTCCAATGTTGTTCAGGTGCAGACCATCTCGTTTGTACATGTCACACCTTCCCCGTCCAACATACCATCCTGGAAACATGTCTTCAGTCAAAGAAATGCCTGTCTGTTCTCCTGACTAAAGAATCCCTATCTCTATTGCTCTTCCTTCGTCCTCATTCCCCCTTGTACAGTCAAGCCAGTTGTGCTACAAGAAGCTTGGCTTTGACTGCACTCCTTTGAGGTACCAGCACCCTGGTCACCTTCCAAAATGTAATACCGGTTAGGAAGCGGGACCCCAGTGCACTCCTGCACTATCTGCCCACTCTTTCTGTATTGTCAGGTGGTCACCCATTTCCTTCTTTCATCGAGTCCCTTGAACTGTGGTGGGACAACTTCTCTAAAAGTGGTCTATCAACGTAACTTTCAGTACTGTGGGAGTGTGACTATGTTTCTAGCTGCTGCTCAAGCTCCAAGACCCAGAACTCGATTTTTCTTTTTATTTCAAAATTTATTCTTTATTCTTAAAATCTCTTTGTATATATACATTGTCACAAATGCAGTTCGGTTCTATATAGTAGCATGTCAATTAACAAACAAACATTTGAGTTTGACTCTATCCCAACAAACTAGAGGTATCTCTTACATATTCAAGATGCTTTTTACATGCATTGAGGCACTAGGATTGTCCGACATCTAAACAGACACCCATTTAACTTCGGCAGGAAGACCTCAGATGGTGGTCTTTCTTCACTGCGCCTTGGTAGCATCTACCCCAAGCTTTACTGTGTCCCTGACGATGTGGTCCTGGACTGCTAGTCTGCAATACTTGATCAGGGTCAACTCCTTGTTCTCAAAGACCAACAGGTTTTGGACAGATCAAAGAGTGTCTTTCACCAAGTTGATGGTCCTCTTGGTGCAGTCAATGTTTGTCTCAGTGTGCAGCTCAGGGAACAGACTGTACAGCACAGAATCCCTCATCACGGAGGTGCTCAGGATGAACCTTGACAAGCTCCACTGCATTTTGAGACCCAGAATTCTAGCTTCTACTGCTGGGGGCACTTCCCGCAAATGTGGTCATCTCAGAGACTGGCAATATCCAGGACTCCCCACATATGACAAGTTATATACTCTGCTTGCCTGTCCTCTCCTGACATGTCTTAAATTTACAATTAATGCCTTAGACTTGAACAAATCTAGATACAAATAAATGCTTTTCTCAAAAAATAATGTTTCTTATCGCATCAATTATTTAAACATAGCCACGAATGTCAACTACTCACCAACCAAACAACTTATTGCTTTCCTGCGATGACACTCTTTGATTTTTTTTCAGACTCAGCATGCTGTTTGAAGAGAAGCTGTTCCTTGCAGGTCCAGAAGCTGATTTTTTTCCAAAGGTCAGTGCAGGCCTCGTCCTCACACTCTACCTTACCCTTTCTCGATGCAGAGTGTTTCTTACAGGTCCAGAGCTGACTACGTCCCCTAAGGTGAGTCAAACCTATTCTCTCAAAACTAGTCTCTCCCCGTAGAGAAATTCTCACAATCCTCATTCTCCCAACAGCAGACAGTGGAGAACTTTGGAGAGAAACAGAGTACTAGAGCATAGGTGTCCATTGCCAGGCACCATGATGACCACAGGCAATAAGTAGGGCTGGTCGACTTGGAGGGACATCTTGTTCCCAGATGCTGCAGATGCCAGCAAAACACTAAGAAAGCTTCAGCCTCCAGATTAATCTTTGTTGCTGCTTCTCGACCCCATACATATCAGAAAAGCTGACTCTCAACCTATGGAGATAACAAGGTGTGGAGCTGGATGAACACAGCAGGCCAAGCAGCATCATAGGAGCAGGAAAGCTTGATGTTTCGGGCCTAGACCCTTCACTCTCCACCTATCCTCTCCTCTATTCATCTTCTATCCGCCTCCCCCTCCCTCCCTATTCATTTCAGAACCCTCTTCCCCTCCCCCATTTCTGATGAAGGGTCTAGGCCCGAAACGTCAAGCTTTCCTGCTCCTATGATGTTGCTTGGCCTGCTGTGTTCATCCAGCTCCACACCTTGTTATCTCGGATTCTCCAGCATCTGCAGTACCTATTATCTCAGCCTATGGAAACTATTTTGCTATTTGTGTCAGCTCATAGCTGGAACTCAGTGTCTCCTCAGTTCTGCTCTGTGGCTGAGCCTGTGGATGAGGGGATAGTAGGTGGTGCTGCTGCTGGCGCTACTGGTGTTGCTCCAACTGCACCTCCTGTACTTCAACACAGGGTCAGTTTGAGCCGCATTAGCTAGTGCTGGCTTGTGGGGAAGACTGATAGCATGGATTTGAAGATCAAAGTGGGTGTGAACCGAGGCAGCTCAGATGACTTCCTGGATATTGTAAATCATCTGTCAAAGTGTGAAAGCAAGCTTGCAAAAGAATTGCTATCAGCACTGCCTCTCACTCACCTTATCATTGGAAGGTATTAGCATAATATCTCTCAGGAAAATCCCAAAGGCATGACAGGAATTTCAAGTATACTTTTTACAAATGTTTTCACACTGGAGAGCAACTCGTAGTGTTTTGACACTTAAGTGGCTCCTCTTCATTGTCAACTTTTAACACACCCAAGAACAAAAGTTATTGACATCTAAATACAAACCAGAAAGAGCAAATGAACCAGAGCAAACATTTACCACATTGGCTGGGGCACAATGAGATAACTGGAAATTGTTATCTTATTTCCACAAGGAATATTGGAACAACTTACAAGGCACATGAGCGTCATTCAGGTATTTGTATAGAATGCTGAGAACTAAGCAAGTATAACTGTGGCCATGAATGTTTGAGGCACCAGTCGGACCAATCAGACTAAAATCAACAGATACAGTATCACCCATGAAAGACCACCAGGACACTGTGATCTCTTGTAAAAATGAGAGCAATGCAAAATGTGAATTCATTTGGGACACATACTGGGTCCACCTCAGCTATTACCATGCTGCGGAAACAAAATAATATAATCTGAATTACAAATCAACAACCAAGGAATCAATCAGATACTGGCACAATCCGGATCCATGGAAATCAAACTTTCTACTTAGATCTCCCACCTGCACATAACACATTATTCATCGACTTGGAGGAGCTGTACAATCTACTGTAATCCACATTAACAGCACGAGACTGGTTTGGAAATCAATATTCTCTAAATATTGCAAGGTATGTATTTCTACTTCAAACGAGCTGGGATTACCCAGTGTGCCCCAGAGGTCAGACTTACAGCATTCAACTCCAGGGATGTCCAAGAACCAGAGTTGGAGGCCAGCATTTAGAACCACAATTTGCTGCTATACTCTGGGCTAATTCTCTCAGGTTAAAGAGCAGCTAATTGTGCTAACTGTGTGTTGCCAATTTTGTATAAACTTGGCACCAGGACAGAAGTTTATAGTTAGAGATTAGAATGGCTGAGATGCATATTGACTCCTCAGGTTACCTTTCCCACCGGAATGAAGAGGAGGCCTGGGAAGGCAGACCCTCTGGTTCTCAAATACTTAGTCGAAGGTACAATTTTGGGAGCTGATGAATTAAACTGAAGGCAAGAGATTGGTCCATTACAACAAGCCATAATTAATGGAAGTTCCTGTTGAAGTGAGCTTGCAGGGGGCTCCTCTCTCAAACCTAGGGTTTCATCCTGAGTAAGAATTTAGGGCTAAAGGGAGGAACTGAGAATAGAGTACTAAATTGGATGAAAAGCCAGCTTGAAAGGCCAAAAGGATTTCTCACGTCCCTACTTTTTATGTATTTATATAGCAGTGTTCAGAGGAAGTTATTCAGGGACTTTTGTCAGTATGCTTTATCTCAAAGAAGGAAGAAATTATTTCCTGTACAAGAACCAATTTTTTGATCCAGTTTGAAGTCTATGTTGTATTCCTGATAAGTAAAACTCTTACTTTTTTCGTTTGTTACTTAAATAGCTTTTAATTATTTGATGATTGCCTTTAATGACTGTTAATGTAATTGGATATTGTTTACGCGTTCAGTATCCTGGTCTTGCCTAATGGTATATCTCTGTCAAACCTAAGAGGTACTGACACCAGCACCTAGGCTCCTGAGTGACAGAAAGTGCAGCTGCAAACACATTCCCAACAATATTGGAGGGGGACAGTATTATGTGCTTTGATGATGTTGCTGTCTTTATCAATGATAGGACTGCGAGTAGACTGTGGGATTCATCAATATATCATGGCCTTCTGAGATGAGGTGCATTAAGGGACAACATAAAAATTTATCTGATGAGTTTGATTATTAGAGAGAGAGAGAAATCCTTGAGTTGAAACAACAGTTGAAAGAAGACCAACTACTTCTAAACCAAAAAAGTTTCAGCAGAAATATTGAGAAAAAAATCTTGATTTAGAGCAATTGTTATCAAACAAAAAGAGCAGGTGAGAACCAAGTTCAGGACTTTGAAAAAACTGCAAGAATTCAAAAAAAGACACCCAAATGAGATCATGTAACGAAACCAAGAAAGCCAGAACAAATTCACTATGCAAGTACCAAGGAAGCAGGTATCTATAAAACACAGTTGGAGGAATTAGTGAAAGAAAAATTGAATCTTCCAAGCTCCTGAATGACATAGAAAATAGCAAGTCAGTTGGGAAATGTAACAAGATCAGAAAAAAATAATACTTTAAACGCCAAGAAGAAAATGTCCACTTTTCCACCCAAGGTTTTAATGGCGAGTGGTGAGAGGCCAACTTACATACATTAGCATCTCATTATTACCCATATTATCTCATTTATATGCAGCTTGCTATTTTCTCAGGGAGCAGAGATAAATTGGAGGGTGACAATTCAAATTTGAGTTGGTACCTGGCAGTTCCAGCTTGCTGCTTGCTCCTCATGGTCTCATCTTGGATCCCACAGGGCATGCTCAATGGACACTGATCACCTGCATCCTTCATCCTAGGTGGTTAGCATTGAACAAGTGCTAGCCTCACCATGGCACATCTCTGACTCACTTATAATACAGTTCACAATTTTCATACTTTGAAACTCACCAACATCATTCATTGTAGTAAGGCTGCCGAACTACTTTGCATGAGGAGCAGATATCTAACACATGCAATGAAACAGAGTGCATCTCAGAGCTCTTAGCTTGGTCTCTTAGTGCTCACTCACTTTGTGCTTACTTAGATGCTCACAGTATCCCTGTCTTGGTTTGCCTTCCCTTTTTGCACATTACCACTTCATTCAGAATCGACAGGATCACAGTACTTTTCACTTGCCTTGTCTTTTAGCATGGATACAAAGATACACACCTGTCACGTTTTCCAGCTGAGATCTGCCAAGGGTGCAGACATAGCAGTGTATGGCACCACTCTTCATTAATTCTTCCCTCATATCATGTCTCAATAGCTTACGTGGCAAATACACTGAATGAGCGTCAACCAAATGGATGTGCCCAAAGTCTAAATGGAAAAGTCCCCAGCCATCAAGGAGGCTTTCACTACTCAAGGCATTCCACCAGGGATCATCTAATCTCACTCCAGGGACTTGGATAGTTAGTCAGCTCCATGGAGTAGTGCACATCTAAATATTTCTTCAATGGTATGAGGGCTTGTGCCTGTACCACCCTTGTAGACAGTGAGTTCCAGATTCCCCCTACCCTCTGGCTGAAAAAAGGTCTTCACATTCTCTTTAATCCTCCTGCCCCTTACCTTCAAACTATGCCCCACTTCATTGATGCCTCCACTGAGGGAAAAAATTCCTTCCTGCCTATCCTGTCAATGCCCCTCATAATTTTATACATCTCAATCGTGTCCCACTTCAGTGTCCACTGCTCCAAGAAAAATAACTTCAGTCTTTCCTATTTCTCTTCATACTAAATCTCTCCAACCAGGCAACATCCTGATAAATCTCTACACCCTGACCTGTGCAATCACATCCCTCGTATAATGCAAATTCCAGAACTGCACACAACACTCTAGCTGTGGCCTCATCAACACTGTATAGTTTTAGCATAGACTACCTGTTCTTAAACTCCATGCTTTGGCTAATAAAGACATCCCATATACCTTCTAACCACTTTATCCACCTGTCCTACTACCTTAAGGGATTGGTGGATACGCATACCAAGACGCCTCTAATCTTTGGTGCTTCCCATGCACCTATTGTTCATCATGTGTTCCCCTGTCTTGTTTGTCCTGCCCAAGTGTGTCACCTCACATTTATTCAGATTGAGTTCCATTTTCTCTGATAAGCCTGGCCAACCTTTCTATATCCACTTTTAATCTAAGGCTATCCTCTCCCTATTTATATCGCACCAAGTTTCAAATCATAAGTGAACTTACTGACCAAACCTCCTACATTCAAGTCTAAATCAGTTATATAAACCATAAACAGCAAAAGCCTAATACTGTTTCTTGCGGAACTCCACTGGTCACAGGTTTCAGGTCACAAAAACAACTCTCAGTCATCACCTTCTGCCTCCTGCCACCCAGCCAATTCTGGATCCAATTAGCCAAATTTCCTTGGATTCTATGAACTCTTACCTTCGTAAGTATTGTGCAGATAGTCTGGGGTTTAGCGGTAGGTCTTTTGGGAAGCTGGACAGAGATTAGTCAGCTGTCCAGTCACTCATCAGTTCATGCTGGGGACTCATCAACAGTCACCATCATCCTGATTTCAATGACGGGAAAGTGTAACATGATGGCCGACATAACTAAGCTATAGAACTGAGGCTTGGGGTAAAGTGGGGAGATGAGGACTAAAAGGAAAGCATTGAGTGGGAACATGTAGAAACTGTGAACTGATGGGGTCAACAGGGAATGAAGGACGAAAGGAACATGGTTTGTGGGGAGGGGTTCCCTGAGATTGGTAAGCTGAGCCTGCAACTCACTGTGCCAAGCACAACCTATAATGCCTACCGTCTTGTTCCAAATTGCAAATACATACAGAAATGTAAACTGGAGGTCAATATTTCCAGAGTGGGTGAAGTCTAAACATGTTGCATGAGCAAAAGAGGCCTGAACAAAGAACAAAGAAAATTACAGTACAGGAACAGGCCCTTCAGCCCTCCAAGCCTGCACCGACATGCTGCCCATCACGACTAAAACCCCCTACCCTTCCGGGGACCATATCCCTCTATTCCCATCCTATTCATATATTTGTCAAGACTTTAAAAATCGTATAGTATCTGCTTCCACTACCTCCCCTGGTAGCGAGTTCCAGGCACCCACCACCCTCTGTGTAAAAAACTTCCCTCATACATCACCTTTAAACCTTGCCCCTCTCACCTTAAACCCATGGCCCCTGGTAACTGACTCTTCCACCCTGGGAAAAAGCTTCTGACTGTCCACTCTGTCCATAATCTTGTAGACCTCTATCAGGTCACCCCACAGCCTCCATTGTTCCAGTGAGAACAACCCAAGTTTTTCCAACCTCTCCTCATAGCTAATGCCCACCATACCAGGCAACATCCTGGTAAATCTATTCTGTACCCTCTCCAAAGCCACCACATCCTTCTGGTAGTGTGGAGACCAGAAGTGAACACAATATTCCAAATGCAGCCTAACCAAGGTTCTATAAAGCTGCATCATTACCTGCCAATTTTTAAACTCAATGTCCCGGCCGATGAAGGTAAGCATGCTGTATGCCTTGTTGACTACCTTTTCCACCTGCGTTGCCACTTTCAGTGACCTGTGTACCTGTACACCCAGATCCCTCTACCTATCAATACTCTCAAGGGTTCTGCCATTTACAGTATATTTTCCATCTGGATTAGACCTTTCAAAATGCATTACCTCACATTTTTCCAGATTAAACTCCATCTGCCACCTCTCTGCTCAAGACACCAACCAATCTATATCCTGCTGTATCTTTTGACGGTCCTCATCACTATCCGCAATTCCACCAACCTTTGTGTCATCAGCAAACTTACTAATCAGCCCAGTAACATTCTCCTCCAAATCATTTATATATATTACAAACAGCAAAGGTCCCAACTCTGATCCCTGAGGAACGCCACTTGTCACAGCCCTCCATTCAGAAATGCCTGAACAGAGAAGCTGGAAAATGCTACCTAATTCATCCAAAAAGTGGATACAATGCAGAAAGTGGTTCAATGACTTTACAAGAGCAACAAGGATAAAGACATCTCTTCACTTTTGAATGCAATAGCATTGCACCACTACACAAGGAAAGAGGGAACTATATGACAATTAGCCTGATATAATTGTAAATACAATGGATAATGCTATAATTTATTATAAGCGATGTAGTAACACTGGGACAATCATAATATGATTAGGCAAAGCCAACACCGATTCATGAAAAGGAAAATATATTTTAAAAATTCATTAAGAATTTTTTTTTGAGGTTGTAATTAGTCAGGTCAGGGGAGCCAGTGGATACTGCACATATTATTGTTCTAATATTATAAAATAATACATAAAAAGATGATCATTCAAAAGTAGCATTCATTGAATTAACAGTAATATCTTAAGGTGGGTTTAGTTATGACTAAGGGATAGAAAACCAAAGAACAGGAATAAAATGGGTGTTTTTAAAGTTGGGAGGCTATAGATAACAGGATACAACAAAGATCAGCACTTGGGTCTCAGTGATTTACAACCTATAATAATAATTTAGATGAGGACACCAAGTATAATGTATCCAGTTTTGCTAATGACACACAATTAAGTTGGAAAGTAAATTGTGAGAAGGACAAGGATAAAGATAGGCTGAGTGGGTGAGAAAATGGCAGATTGAATACAATGTTGGTAAATGTGAACTTATTGACTTTGGAAATAAAAACAGAAAAGCAGAATGTTTTTGAAGGCAAGAGATTGGGAAATGCTGATATTCAGGGGGATGTGGATGCCCTTGTATATGAAGTTTATGAATTGCAGAAAGTTAGCCTGATGGATTCTTGAGATGAGGAGATTGACCTATGAGGAGAGAATGAGTAGACCGTGCCTATATTCCATAGAATTTAGAAGATTGGGAGGTGATCTAAATGAAACAAAAAATTCTAAGGGGCTAGGAAAGGTAAGTGCTGTGAGGGTATGTACCTTGGCTGGAGAATCTGGAAGTAGACAGCACAGATTCAGAATCAAAGATTGGCCATATGAGACTGCGATGAGGAAACTAAAATACTGAAAGAGTTGTGGAACTTAGCAAAACACTATAGGTGTTCCATTAGTGAATATACTCAAGTCCAAAATTGATTTTCACATGCATAGGGAATTAAGGAGTGCAGAAGTTCAGCCATGATCATCTTGAGTGATAGAGCAGGTTTGAGGGGCTCCTATTTCTTATGATGTTGTAAAACTGCTTTTACTACCTCCCCAATCCATTCTCAATAACTTCACTCCCTTCTTCACGTATTTCAGCAATCACAATTGCATAGTACAACAACTCTTTGTCATTCTAAAGTCTCCCATTCCCGTATTAGCAGTGCATACTAAAGACTCATGTAAGCAGGGTCAGCTTGCTGAAAATCAAGCCCCACTATTTCAGGAATCATCACAAAAGTTAAATCTTTTAAAAAGTATGTAATACTCCCCAAATTACTAGATCTTCAGATCCAAATTGACAGAACGCATGGACCAGGTTTCTGTACTTAACAAGAGTTATTATTTATTATAAGTGATTAAACTCTCACTATAGTAAACAGTTATGAACTTTTGGCATATAACTTTACTAATTAAAACTCTACTCCAGTTACAAACTTCCCTTTATGCATACACAAAGAGACACTGGCACAGAAAAAAGACATGGGTTATGGATGGAAAGAAAACTTGGAAAACAGTACTATGGTCATTGTTCAGAGGATCTGTCGAGATGGTTCATGTGACCAGAATGTTGTTTCTCAGTCTTTGTTTTTCCAGATTCTTCCAATGGTTTGCAAAAGGCACAGGGTGGCTGGTTTACATAATAAAAAGTCTCTGACATTTCAATTAAAAGTCATAGTTTACAACAACTGCTGAAGGAAAGATAAACTGGTTTTCTTCAAGCTTGAAGTGTTTTTCTCTACAGAGAACAGAGAGAGGCCCCAAAACAGTGCTGGTCCAAAAGTTTCTATCTAACTTGATCACAGTCCCAAGTCGTTCAGCTACCTGTGAACCAACTACATAGTTGATGGCAAACAGAAGACCTTTGTCTTTGGTAACTTGTCACTAGTCCACAAACCAATCTGCTACTTGTTGCCAACCAAGGCTTCATTTGTACACAACTTGTCAGCATCAGTCCATCTGCGACACTACTGTAACTGCAGCTGTGGAAAGTGTTCACAACGAGTGACAGGCTACTTGCAGTAAAACTTGTAATCTTAATGTTAAAACAGTCCTTACCCTATTTCAGTCCACAATTTAGAAAAAAACAATATTTTTGCTCATCCTACCACCCACTAATCCTTCTGCTGCTCCTTTCTCACTTCGAAGTATGTAGGTTTGGCTTTAAGTTCATCACCTGTGCATCCTGAATTAGTGTTATTTGTTCTCCACCTCACAATAAATTCACTGCATGCACAATCCCTACCCTTAGCAATTACACAGCAACTTTCATAACATTGTTCTACATTCAGAATACTGTCACGTACAAATGATCATGGCATCCTTAATACATGCCTCTTTTCTCTTTCTTCAACAATATTATCAGTAGCAGAAGACTCACAGACAAGATACTGCAGAGGATGACAATCCTCCTGTGGATGCACTATCATGTACACCATCTCTTGCAGATACCAGTTCAAATGGTCTGCACTTAGTGGTTTGTGAGTTGAAGGGGTCTGTGCATTTCATCTGTGGGTAACAGAAGTCCTGTTAACTGGAAAAACACAAAGGCAGCTTGATGAAGGCTGAGACCCCTCTCCCAACGCTACTGTTGTTTACAAAGATTATAACTTCATGGGCTATGACAACATATTCTGCCATCAGACAAGCATTTCAAGAGTTACTGGACAATGTACCAAGAAATATGGAGGTGGCCATTTCCAGCTCCTCTGGCATCAGTTCGGAGGACATCAACACTATGCTGTCTACCCAGGAGAGTGTGGCCATCTCGAGAATCATTGCAGGCAGATTCTCACAACACAAATCCATGTGCACTGGGTTGGACGAAAGCTCGAACAAACTACCATTGGGTTCTGGGTTGCACCATGGACAGTTTGGTAGATCAAATAGGTAAGAGAGTTGAAAATGTTCCTTACATTCTGCAGTCTGGTCTCATGTAGGTTAGAGTAATAATGGGCAATAAATACTGGGCTTGCTGGTTAGATTAATAATAGAAGTGCTGACACCTAAGAAATAACAATATTACAATTGCAGCAGTACTTCACAACCTCCCTCAGGAAGTCTGCATATGTCTTCTTTCACCACTCCCTCAGCCATTCTTGCAGTGGTTCCAGCAAATCAACTGGACCAGACTACCTCAGCAACAGCCAAGGTGGAGTAGTCTGGAGCCAGGCCTTCACAAGTTCTTGCATCCAGAGGCCACCAGCCAAAAACATGTTATTGAACTCCTTATGAGGAACAGCAGCCAACTTTGATGACTCTAGGATACCGTGCAGTGTATTAATGAAGTTAATACATCTTCTTTAAAATGGTGATCAGTTGAACAAAAAATGAATAAAAGGCAATTATTCTGGTTGGATTTAATCATTTTGATCACATTTGGCACTTTTGTCCAGACAGTTGTTTAATAGCAGCTTTTGAGGCCTTCATCAATGTGCTACTGTTATTGAAGTTGGTTGGCCAGTTTTAGTTTCATCTATGTAGAATTGAGGCAGTAGAGAAGAATGCATCAAGGACTGATAAACAGAAGAACTCTGTTTAAGTTTTAAGAGTACCTCAGAGACAATGTTTCAGCGTGGTGATCCTTCATATTTCATGCTGCAAATAATGAGCATGTGTCCCTATTTTGCTGCTTCGCATTTCACTCTGGTTTCCCTTATCCAATGCTACTGCTCTTCCTCATTCAAATACAGACCTCACTGCAATGTGAGGTTATGTAGCATACACCAAACATGCAGGAGACAGTCTCCAGGACAAACTGAAAGGAACATCACATCTCTCCTCCCTACAACCTATTGAGACCCTTGGAAATCTATTGCAGCATATTTGTGATGTATTAGATAATAATCTTGGGGGTACCCTGGCTTCAACTATATCTTTGTTGCTGGGGTGAAATGGGGTTGCACAAACCTCATTAGGCATGTTACTAGGGCCTAACTATGAGTCTGTCAAATAATCAGAAAATACTGGAATACCCAGAACTCACACTAAAGAGTTATGCACTTGAAACGTTACCTCTATTTCTCTCTTCATTGATGTTTCCTGACCTGATAAGTTTTTTTATTTCTGTTGAGGCTAATTTGTCCCCCAGCAGCCACTCTGGAACATTCCTCAAGAAGTCAATTATGAGCATGATAGCAGACATTTTCAGGAAATCCATTGAGGCAATTCCTTTGATATCTTGAGCATAGCTGCATGACTGGCCACTATATGTACACTGATAGAAGGTTATCTTGGTCTATTTACATATGTCACTGGATACCGGCCCTATGCCCTGATGTGAGCCTTTAAAGACCTGGAGGTGAGGGGAGGCCACAGACTGCTTAAAAAAAAGTCCCATGCTCTCATTTCCATAAACTGTTGTGGTCAATGGGGAAGGAGTTGTCTCCTCAGACAAGCCTGGCATTAGCCACCTTCTTAACACTGTACATTGTGATACTTGCCTGTTCCCTGTAGCAGATTGAAAGGATTCAGTAGCATTAACAGTAATTTCCATTGAGGCCTACCCGTTAGCGACCGATAAGGTGCTGCTGTGGTTGTTGCTGAAACTACACCTCCCCCAAGTTCCTTCATTCAGAATGAATTAGTAAAACACTTGATAACAAGCTGTTAAAGCTCACTAAGGATGATTAGACCAAAAGGATTTACTGGGCCATCACCTAGCAAACCAAACATCACAAAGGCTACTCCAAACCAAGGTATTGTATCTGCTGGCTCCCTTATATTCAGCTTTAGTAGCTCTCATACACCCATCATGTCAGATTTTACAGGCAAATCCAAAACTGGGTGCGGTTTCCCCAATTTTGAGTTAAAATTACAATGAATTACATCATTCTAACACAACTTTTGCAATATAAGATGCCCAATCCCCACAAGGTTATCATCAAGAATAGTTCCAGACTCTTTCTTGTTGTAAGGAAGTCATTTCTGCTGTGAGTATACTTGTTATCTTTAGTTAAGTATGAATTGCCAAAGCAATAAAAGACTGCATTATATTGGAGTGATGATTTTTATTTTGTTTTAAAAGTTACAGTAAGGCTCCCATATTTAGCATATTACTACAGCTAACAACTGTATTATTTGATGTGGATCATTAGTTTATCGTTAAGTTAATTGTAACATTTAGCCTTACATATCTTTCAAAGCTATTTGTGGGAAGCTTGTTTATAGTGGTGGAGATTCTTTTAAAAAATGCTATACAGCAACCAGCACTGCAGGCAGTTCAGCATGTTTCTACATTCAGTCGGTATATATATTATGTATAAAATTTTATACATAATATATACATATATTAACACTATTGACTTGCCTTGGTACCATAACCTGTAATAGCCGTGTCTGACAAAAATCTGTCATTCTCTGTTTTGAAAATAATTTCACTTTACCTACTCTATCAAATCCTTTGATCATTTCAAGCATCTCAATTAAATCATCCATCAACATATATACTATAGGGAATACAAGCCTTCCTTATGCAACCCGTCTTCTTCATTGAACATTTCTACATCCAGTAACAGTATGGACAGTATACACTGCCATCTGCCCGGGGCAATGTAACTTTCCTGAAGTGCAGTTTCCCAAACTGATTCAACGTCATGGTGAATCTACCGACAGCACACTGACTGCAGTGGTTCAAAAAGGCAGCTTACCACCATTTTCTCAAGGGCAATCAGAGATGAACAATAAATATTGGCCCAGCCAGTAATATAAAATAAATTTTTGCCATACTTCATACGTGTTTAATCAGAGCGCTGTGCAACTGTAGTTCAAGTGTCAACTATGTATATTTGAGTTCCCTTGAAATTCCATTAGCTGTTTTGATTATTACTTGCACCTGTGTATCTTTTTTTTGTACAGAGACCCCTAAATCATTCTGCTCTTTCACAGTTCTTAGCTTCTCACCAATTAGAAAAACTCCTTTCTTGCCTCTAAAATGGATGATCTCACACTTCCTCGTCCGACTTAATTTTGCCAATTCACTTATTCCACCAATGATCCTTTACAATTTTGAGGTCCCATTTATATTACAATAACTTAGTATTGTCAGCAAACTTGTACATAAGGATCTTCTTCTCCTTCATCTAAGGCATTGATAAATATAGCGAAAAGCTAAACCACCAGTCCAGGTCCTGGGGGAGCAGCACGAGTCACATCCTACCAATATGTGTCCATTGTTCTACTCTCCATCACATACCTCATAACAATTTCCTTCCTCATTTCAGTAAGTTGCCTCCAATTCCATGAACTTTTTTTTACTAAGCCTTTTGTGTGAATTGTGGAAAATTATTGAATATCTTCTGTAAATCTCAAAACGAATCATGTTAGAGTGATCAACATCCATAAAAAACAGCAAGGCATGTCATTAATAATTATTAAAATAGTAATCAATTGAGAACTCCAGATTAGAAATGGCAAATCATTGGAGGACCCTCTTAGAAACATAGGAACAGGAACAGGCCATTCAGCCCATTCAGCCTGCCTTACTCCTTAAAGCCCAATACTTTTAATGCATTTTATTAATTAAAAAAAGTTGCAGCATTATAAAGTATTGTTGAAATTATTTGTTCTGCAAGAAAATAATTATTTTCCACCGAGTTAAGATAGGAATATAATGCAAAAAGCAGCTTCCGCGAATTATAACAGACAAATGCGTATTGTGTTGAAATCACTCCTTTCTGCTTTTTTAGTGGAAGGAATTAAGCAATTTATTTTTAACCAAGTAAAATCCCTCTCCCACAATGACATATCTGTATTAGTTATTCATCTCCTGAAAACAAGGTCATTTGTAATCTAAGATGTCAGAAATTGTCTAAAATGCGTCATGTAGCATCTAAAAATCGGTAAAAAGAGGACATGTTCATATGTGACCCATTATCAGAACTAAATTATAATATTTTGTTTCAGTTATTGAGTTACTCTTATCCTTATGAAGCTACTTCAAAATAAAGGTTGTTTGTTTAATGTACGTATATTAGCACAGAATCATTTACATGGAATACCACACCTGCCTCTGGGCTGATGTGGGTTGGATGCCACAGTAAGTCAGCTTTGTATTGTTAATATAAAATGCATTGTAGTTTTGGATCATTATAAGGTTTCAGTTTACAAATTAGAATGATATATCTGAGATTAGATTTCTTTGCAAAATTTGATTGAAGTTTCCAGAATTATTTTGTTTGCACATTTAAGATAACTGCAACATTCCAGGAAACAATAGTTTGTTTGGAGAATATCTTTCAATCTCTGAATAAGATAAATTTCTTGCAATTTACACTCACATCTTCTATTCAATAAATTCTGAATTCATTGCTACTGAACATTAAGTTGCTTTTTCCCTGGAATAATAATGATGTACTATAGTATTAAGTATACACGATGTTGAATACTCAGATTAATTTATGTAAATCCATGTCCCACTTCATTTTCAGTATAATTCCTTGGCCAAACCCTATTTAGTTTAGTCCCATTAGTAACACCTCACATCTGGGTTAGGTTGTGGATTCAAGTCTCACCAGAAACTTGAAGACATAACTGAGGCTGGAATTTCACTTCATTAATGACAAAGTGAGATGTTATATTTTTTAAAAGAGCAGGCAATCCTTCTAAAACCTGGCTGCCATTCATTCCTCAAGTATTAAGCTTTTTGGGGTTGTAGCAGCTTTTTGAATGTGTTGATCAAGTTTTGTCAGCTTCTCAGTTTGTTATTTTGAGAGATGAGAACAGGAGACCATGAATAAAATTATGCATTAACAAATTTAGAACAGGAGGCATTCAAGGAGAATGTTAAATATATTTTGAAGTGATTAAGGGAGAAACATCAGCAATGTTCAAAATTAGGTCAGATTGGTGAATAAGGGAAAACATTTTGAAGGGATATGGGAATAACATGAGTAAATGTGATTAAGATATTCGCTCATATGGAGGGTAAACTTCAGCATGGACTGTTTAGATTAATCGTCTGTTTCCATATTGTGACTTAAGCATATATCTTTGTACGATTTACATTGTGTCAGGGAATGAGGTTGACTCATGTGGACTAATATATGTGGACGTGAAAAAGCAAATAAGAAAAATAAGCAGGTAATAATAAAACAGGCCATATTCCTGTGCCAATTGAAATTTCCAAAACTGATGTTGGCCAGGAGTGGATTGGAGGAGTTGCAGATATTAAAATATTCAATAATATTTGTGTAATAATAGAAAATACTGGAAATATGCAGCAATTCTGGCCATGACAAAAATCAGTCCCGTTGGACAAAAGTTCTCTTCAGACTTGGGGCAAGGTGTTTCCACAAATTCTGAAGATATGAATCAAGAAAGGCAGTGCCCTCTTGTAATAGGAAACTGGCAACTAAGTTAGACTTGCAAGTAAATTGAAAACCAGAAACGTACATAACACTGTGGAATTTTGAACATTGTGTAAGGTTTTCATTCAGGAAAGAGGTGTGTAAAAGAACCCTGTTATGGCCATTTGGCTATGTATGTAAAAAACCAAAAGAACTGTGCATGCTGGAAAACAGAAACAAAAACAGAAATTGCTGGGAAATATCAGCACATCTGGCAGCATCTGTGGACAGAAATCAGAGTTAACGTTTCAGGTCCAGTGACCCTTCTTCAGAACTGGGTATGTATATATTTTGGAGACAGCTGCTGGAAGCCAGAGTCTAAAAGTGTGAGGCTGGAAAAGCACAGCAGGTCAGACAGCATCAGAGGAGCAGGAAAGTCAACATTTTGGGCTGAAACCCTGTACATGTTAAGTTCAAATGGGAGTCAACTAGTTGAGTTGGGCTCACGACTTTTCCATGTGGCTTGCTGTCTCTTTCCTGTCTACAAAGTATATGACAGGATGAGTTCTCCCACCTCTGATGACAGACTTGAAACATTGATTCAGTTGCCTTTGCTCCAGATACTGCCAGAAATGCTGAATACTTCCAACATTAAACTATATATACATTTTATAATTCACATGTGGGGTGTGAGCATCGCTGGTTGGACCAGCAATTATCAGTTATCCTTAGTTGCCCTTGAGAAGTTGGTGGTGAGCTGCCTTCTTGAACTGCTGCAGTCCATGTGCTGTAGATAGATCTTCAATGCCATTAGGGAGGGAATTCCAGGATTTTGACACTGCGACACTGAAGGTTTCGTGATATATTTCCAAGTCAGGATGTTGATTGACTTTGGGGGGGGGGAACTTGCAGGTGGTGGTGTTCCAATGTATTGACCGTTGTCCATTTAGACGAAAGTGGTGGTGGGTTTGGAAGATGAGACAAAACAGTATGGAGCTGGATGAACACAGCAGGCCAGGTAGCATCAGAGGAGCCGGAAAGTTGACCTTTCGGGTCGGGACCCGAAACGTCAGCTTTCCTGCTCCTCTGATGCTGCCTGGCCTGCTGTGTTCCTCTAGCTCCATACTGTGTTATCTCTTGACTCCAGCATCGGCAGTTCTTGCTGTCTCTGTGGGTGTCTGCAGTGCATCTTGTCGACGGTACACAATTCCGTCAAGCAACATCCTGGTCGCCGTCTTTCACTTGTGCCTCCATTTCAGATCGAAAAACAAAAGACTAGCTGCGGAACTCTGACAATGCCAAAAGTGAATACCTCTTCAAGCCGCACCGTCGACAGGCCCGGTCCCCATAACGACGGAGGCGCTGCGGGGCGTGTTGTTGAGCGCATGCGCCGGGTCGGCCAGGCTCAGCCTCTACACAATCAAAATGGCAGCGAATGTACCGGTGGTGTTTGTGGTGCTATTGTGGGGAAGTATGTACCGCGGGGTGTGGGTTTGTTTTTCACTCTCCTACCGTATTATTATGCATGTTTTTTAGATTAAAAGAAGAGGGATGATTGTCCAAGATATCAGAGTTTTTAAGTGTTATCGCACCGTCTGACTGAGATGTGTTTTTGTTGCAGTTGCAGCCTTCTGGAGCATTGCGGTCTCTTCCTTTGCCATAGATCTCGATGAAACGTAAGTAACACTGAGCGGATGACTGTACGTGACCCTTCAGCCGCCTCACGCTTTGCGCTAGCGTTGGGGAAAATGGTGCTTTTTCATTCGATAGGCCGAAAAGATATTATATCCTAAGTAAACCGAGTCCCACGTGCATTTGTCAGGAATGGATTAATATGGATGTTAGCACAGTACATTTTTGTTTCTTAGTAAAGGGGGATACTTAAGTATGGGTCCCACGTATGAGGGAGATGTTGCTGCCAAACTTTTGAAGACACGATTGGTGATTTTCAGTTTCCCTTAAATTGTAAGCAAGGCCCACGCCTTTGAAACTGACAGGTGATGATGCCATTGGAAAGAACAGATTGTTAGAGCTGTATAACTGTAAGGGATTACTCAGCTTTGGGTTTGACAGACCGAACGGAGTTATACGAGAGTTCATTGGTTGATTTTTATTTTGCCGATGTGATTGTAGTTATTATAGTAAGCTGTGTAAGTACGGAGTCTTAGCATTTATGTTTGTGGGACAATCGGAATTGGATCTGTGGACCTTCTTTAGTCAAATGTATTATCCGTAATGTGTGTGAAATTCCTCTTAAAACTCGTTTCCCCCGAAGGTTGCAGTTTGTGTATCATTGATAGATTCAGCCTGATCGGTGTATATGCATTGTTTCTGTAACGAATATACTATTTATGTGTCCATTAGACCATAAGACGTAGGAGTGGACCGGTTTCCACAGATTATTGAACATAGTAATTTAAGGGTTTAGGTATATTTAGAACTTGAGTAAATTGGAATAGCTGCAGGTACTTTTTTAATGCATTGAAGCTGTGTTAGTCAAGTGTACCACAGGACATATGCTGACTTTCATTTTAAATGTAAGTTGCCTTTGCTGAACAGTAAATGATTTACGTGAGAGTGTTGGTGTAGAGTTGCAATGATTCAAGCTGGGGGTACTGGTTGGTCCTGTATTTTTGTTGGAAATGGCCAACCTGTTTTTATACTGGCAAGAATCTGAGCTACTTTTGCTTTTGAAGAAAATACATGTGTGCTAAAGACCAAAATGAAAGTGTTGTTAATGCACAATTTATATTTTCTTAAAATTATATTTCTGATGACAAGATTAGAAGTGGTTCCACCCTTAACTTTCTGTTGGCTAGATTACTGTGGCCGGTTGAAATATTCAAGCTGATGCCCTGGCTGACTTGAAGTTTAGAGATAAAAGGTACTGCAGATGCTGGAGAATCCGAGATAACAAGCATGGGGCTGGATGAACACAGCAGGTCAAGCAGCATCATAGGAGCAGGAAAACTTGACGTTTCGGGCCTAAACCCTTCATCAGAAATCACAGTTGAAGTTTTCAAAGCTTTCCTTGTGTACTGCTTCAAACAACCAAATTAGTTCAGGATTTTAGAAGATATATTTTAAATAAACTTCATTTTCTTTTGAACTGCGATTTAGTTGTAAATGTCGTACTTTTCTAAAAAGGCTGTAGATGAGAAAGAACCAACGAACACCACAGATATGTCATGCTACACAAATGCAATTGAATTTTTTGGGGGAAAATCACTGTAAACATGAAAAATGCATTAAACATGATTTGGACTTTTTGGTAGTAATATCAGTGAACCTGTCAGTGTTCAATGATTAGACATTGCTGTCAGTTTTAAAAGAGTAACAGAGTATGCGTAGTTAAATGTGGAACCTTGGAAGATGCTATGTGATTGTACACTTTGTTTTTCCAGAGAATGCTCTGTTAAGGTCCCCCTAGAATGCAATTAAGTGGCCATCATTGAACTAGTAGAACTTACACTTATTCTCACTGAAAGAATCCCTGGAAAAACTTGTCCTATTTGTGTCTAATTGAATGAAGTGCAACTGGGCTTTAATTGATGTATTAAATTTAAATTGCTGTCTTACTTCATAACTTGGAGCAATTTTTTCCCCCCACCATCATCTCTTTGCTAGATGATCTACATAGGTCCCTGGTAAAATCAACATCCTGTTTCTTTTTTGTTAATTCTCAATTGTTAAATCTGTCCACAGCCTCTCACTTCCCTATCTTTCTAATAGCTTTTTTCTGTGCTCATCTAATTTAGCCTATTGTGCGTCCCCAACATTATATGCTATCAACGTTACGTAGGCTACAAGCTTTGGAATACCCTACCTGCACTTCTTTCCTCTCTACCTTCCTTTCTTACTTTAAGACACTCTTTAAAGCCTTCCTCATTGAACAAGCTTTTGTTTATGTGACCTAATATGGTGGTTCATTGTTGTTATTTTGTTGTATAATGCTCCTGTGAAGTGCCTTGAGGCAGTGCTTTTAACATAATGAACTAAATATATTTTGTTCCTGGGCGGCATGGTGGCTCAGTGGTCAGCCACTGCTGCCTCACAGTGCCTGGGTCCCAGATTTGGTTCCATCCTTTTCCACCGGGCGACTGTCTGTGTGGAGTTTGCACATTCTCCCCGTGTCTGTGTGGATTTTTTCCAGGTGCTCCGGTTTCCTCCCACAGTCCAAAGATGTGCTGGCTAGGTAGATTGGCCATGCTAAATTGCCTGTGGTGTTCAGGGATGTGTAGATTAGGTGGGTTATGCAGGATGGTCTGGGTGGGATGTTCTGACAGTCAGTGTAGACTTGTTGGGTCAAAGGGCCTGTTTCTACACTGCAGGAATTCTGTAATTCTACGATTAAATACCCTCAAAAATTAATTTTATGCCCATTGAGTATTGCATTGTTTCATTTTACTTTAATGTGTGAAATTTAATATTTTTAACCAATCATTCAGTTTGCTATCTGCAAAGCCTAAGAAGGAAACGGATTCCATCATTCTTAGTTCCTGTTAGCTGGCTGTGAGAATACTTCAATGTAATTGGCAGCTTATCCTTGATGACGTTACTTTGCCTGGATGTCTAGACATTCTAAAGTTGTTATGAGCCAGGACAGCTGTAGGGCTATTAGAAATGCAGGTCCCTAGAAGCCAACCGGATCAGTGTCATTGTTGATTTGAGAGCAGGTAAAGTTCATTGGACTTTATAGTGAGTGGGGAGTTGGCTTCTGGACAAGGCAAGGGTCCAGAAGGAACAGGTTGAAACTGGTCTTATGCTAAACTATAGATTTAGAACTTGTGAAGTAGATAGTACTGAGTGTGAATATGATGAGGATGAACCACGAGAAAATGTTGTGTTGGTAACCAAAGATTTAAGTCAGTCCAAGAGCATCTTAGTCCCTGATTTATTCAATAGTTGGTGCACCTCACTTGACTGTGGTGTCAGTTGACTGAACAGTTATTTGAAATTCATGGACACAGCAGACGAATTGGGTCAAACAAAAGTGAAAAGTCTTACCTGTTCTCAATTCGGGAGTATCAATCATTACTACCTGTGAAATTGCAGGATTGCAGCACTTCATCTAAACTGATGTCATCCAGAATAATGTACCATTATTACTGCGTAAGTCTTCAAAGAGAAAGGTGAAAATGCATTTGGGTTTGGAAAATGATGCATTTGTATTCACTAAATTAGTACATTTGCAGTTCACGGGATCCAGACATTAACTTCTCAAACCAGTGATTTCATGGTGGGTGTCAAAGCAAAAGCTGCTTCTCCAGTCCTTGCAACACAGTGGTAATGTCACTGCCTCTGGGTCAGAAGGCCTTTGTTCAAGTTCCACCTGCTCCAGAGTTGTCATAACATGTTTGTTTCTTAAAACAAAATAGCCGTGTTTGTGGCTAGGTGGTGGGATTATAAAATTTAAACAAAAACTGTTATAACCAGGGGCTAGGGTGCATTACTTTCCTCATCAATTCCATTTTAATTTAGCCCACTTTCGTGTTGGTGTTCATATATGGTATTGATTGAGTACTTTGTCCAATTAATGGATTATTAGGTTAAATATGATGCATTTAGAAAAAAGAGCAAGTTGGTTCTTGATGCCTCTCTCTTCTGTGATTACATCCTCATTGGATGCCCTTGGAGAGGGAATGCATGGTACTCACTGAAACCTGAAGCTTTTCAGGATAGGTGGGCACTGCAGGGAGAACTGGGATGTATTATTGACCCCTTATCCCCCATTATGAAATTTTGATTTTGTGCCTCCCCCTTTCCATTTACCCTTGTTTGGTTTTTGGTTTTTGTCATGAAGTCTCTGGGCAATTTTTGCTATTTGCTAATTTAGCTATTGAAATCAAAGAGCTAAGTTTTTGTTGGTATGTGTACTTTACTGGCCTCATGATTCAGAAGCCCAGGCCCTGCACTGGGCTCTTAGTTTCATATCCCATTATAGGAGCTGGTGGAATTTAAGTTCAAGTCTTAGTAATGGTGGCCATCAATAAACCACCTTGCTCCCATGCTTAATATTTCCATTGTTGGCCTGCTCCAGTGCTTCAACAAAGCTCAAAGCAAGCTGGAGGAACAGGAGCAAAAACAGAAGTTGCTGGAAAAGCTCAGCAGGTCTGGCAGCATTTGTGTTTTCTCCACAGATGCTGCCAGACCTGCTGCACTTTTCTAGCAACTTCTGTTTTTGTTCCTGTTTTACAGCATCCGCAGTTCTTTTGCCAAGGCATTTTTATAGCCTCTAGGACTCAAATGGTAATGGAATTCAACCTCTGCTGTTGCATGTAGTCTCCCTGATAACAGGTAGAAATCTTTTGTTTAAAGGAGAGAGGGCTAAGTATAGAAAAAGCCTAAATAAACTTTTAAGTGAGAATTCTAATAAGAAAATATTATGGAAAAGGCAAATAGCATTCTCCTCTTTTATCTGAGAAGAGAACAATTGCAAAGTAAGCAGCAAGTATTTTTTAAATTTTATTCTTTCTTGGGATTTGGGCAATGCCAGTAAGACCAATATTTGTTAATTCTCAATTATTATCAGTATCGCTGAACTAAATGTCTTGATAAGCTGAGGGTTAGTTAAGAATCAGTTGCATTGTAGTGGATCTCAAGTCAAATATAAATCAGACAAGGAGTGGACAACAGATGTCCTTCCCTAAAGGACATTCATGACCACTTGGGTTTTTAACATTGATTGCCCTACTGCAGTTTAGTTTAAATTCCACCAGCTGGTATGGTGGGATTTGAACGCATGTCCTCATGGTAATAGTCTTATCCTTGATATTAACATTATGCCACTATCTTCCTAGCATTGTGCATGACATCATTTAGTTGAAACATTGATGTCAGAGGGTATTAGGGGGAAAAATGCATTGGAAATTTACAAGCACAATAATGGGGATGGAAGGATATAGATATGAATATAAATTTGTAAATAAAAGGCTGTTTTCATAGTTTGTGGAAACGTCTTAAAGAAGTGATTGAAAGGCTTAAAAAGTACAAATAAAACATTTCCTCAACTGGCTGGTGAATGGATAACAAAAGATAAATTTAGGATTATTACAGGGGATTGGTTAGAAAAGTTGCTATTTATCCTCGGGTACTAAAATGAGTCGCTGTTGACTCAGCATAAATTGCAGCATTTAAGAGGGAGCATATGTCAATATTTTGGGGAAAATAAAGGGTACAAGGAGACAACTTAAATGGAAATAGGATGGGAGGTGTTGATCGGATAGGCTCTGTAGATAGAGCTGTTGTTCGCTGAACAAGAATTCTACCTTTCTGTGCTTTGTGAAGCCACTCTAAACAAGGCTGCCTCTAACAGAGTTAAGGTCTCCATTATGTTGTCTCATGATGTGCAAATGGTCTTTGGAATAATATAAACTTTTGCATTTGAAAACTAAAACTAGTTTTTTTTTTTTTACTTTCTTGACTGCAGAATCCCAGACTGGCTCTATAATTCAAACACATGATAAGAGAACAGTCGTGTAAGTCCCAATTCCAAGATACCCAAAATCCATTCTAAATAACGAACAATACAAAAGTGAAGTATGATGTATAAATCATCTAAACAGTTACGGTGTTGGCTTCGGATTTTCTAGATACTTTTAATCAGCCTGTTTAGACACATACCCGGGCCAGGTGGGGCTTGAAACCAGGCCTTCTGGCCCGGATACAGGTATCTAAGTTGTTCTATATATATTGTAGCTTAGTATGGAGATAATTGGTAGCAATGCTCAATGCAACGGACTCAGTTTGTCTCACCCAATAATCAATCGCATGGTCCATTACTCCATGTAGTACCATGTAGGTCATAGCGATTACTCCTTCAGAGCAGGAATTGTGATTGCACAGAGATTACCTAGCGCAGAGGCACTGATGGGAAGCCCTTACACCCACTGGATTGATGCTATCAAACAGCATATGGCTGATTGTGAGCACGAAGTGTTCGTTAAACTTGGAAAACACACTTTTGACAGTGGTATTGAGTGGATTAGAATCATTTTGGTATAGACACAGCCTGGCAAGTATAACTCAGTACTGACTGACTGTGGTAAAAGCTGGCAGGTCATGCAGCTGATCCAGGAAGTTGAGTAACAGCTTCAAAATTGTGTTCTTGTGTGACTGTTGTACAGGCACCCTACCATAGGCTAGTAATTCTGCTTCACAGACACTGGCAAATTTGACGAAAAGTTGGAGAAAGGGTCTGAATACAGTGTGTCTGGGGTTGAAGACAGCAGTTCATCATATGGGTGGGGGGAGGAGGTTTATAACTGTGTGGGAGGAGACTTGCATTGGTTAGAATTTGGTAGGGGTGGGGTTGGAAGATGAGTTCATTATGAACTCATGAACTGTGGATGGTACCAGGGATGTGAGACTTATTTCAATGTCTGAACTAGTGGCTGAGAGTCAAAATAAGTGACTTAGCTTCTTTAGGGATTCGCAGTTCTTGGGTATCTGAAATAGAAAACCAGAAAGGAAGGATTTGATGTAAGAAGGGAAGTGGAGTGGAAGGTAGGTAGTTCAGGATGACATGCTCTTCAGCTTGCACTTTGTGTCTGACAGCTGTGCATTAAACTGAAAGCACTGGCTGCTGTTGGGTAAACACCATAATTCTTCAAATGAAATGGCAATGCAGTGTTTGAACATGGTCAGCCTGTGTGGGAATGGGTGTGACCTGATTGTGATTGGTCACCCCACTCCCCCCACTCCCCCAAATCTCCTGTCATTTGAAAATGGAAGCAAACTAATATTTAAACTGGTGTTAAATTCGCAACAAACAACTGCACCTCCCAGTCGCGAACCATTTCAACTCCCCCTCCCATTCCTCAGATGACATGTCCATCCTTGGCCTCCTACAATGCCACAGTGATGCCACCCGAAGGCTGCAGGAACAGCAAATCATATTCAGCCTGGGAACCCTGCAGCCCAATGGCATCAATGTGGATTTCACAAGCTTCAAAATCTCCCCTCCCCCAACCGCATCCCAAAACCAGCCCAGCCCATCTCCACCTCCCTAACCTGTTTTTCCTCTCACCTCAAGCCACACCCCTATCTCCTATCTACTAACATCATCCCGCCCCCTTGACCTGTCCGTCCTCCCTGGACTGACCTATCTCCTCCCTACCCCCCTACCTACACTCACCTTTACTGGCTCCATCCCCGCCTCTTCGACTTGTCTGCCTCCTCTCCACCTATCCTCTCCTCTATCCATCCTCTATCCGCCTCCCCCTCTCTCCCTATTTATTTCAGAACCCTCTTCCCCTCCCCCATTTCTGATGAAGGGTTTAGGCCCGAAACGTCAAGTTTTCCTGCTCCTGTGATGCTGCTTGGCCTGCTGTGTTCATCCAGCCCCATGCTTGTTTAATAACCAATCTGGATTTTATGTTTTAATGTGTTCACAGTATAAATATTTTTAATCACTAAGTTTGGTTATGTATAAACACTGAAAGTTCTATCAAAGGAAGCAGTTCAAACTTTGTTTTTAAAACGGATATCACAAACACATATTGAAGTGTGAATGCACCAAACAATATGCAGCTGAGTGGTACCAGCAGCATAATAGAATCATTATTGGTTCATTTTTAAGATAACTGATCTTAAAACATTACATCTGATCACTTCTCAGAAAGGATGTAGATGGAAAAGAATATTAGCAGAATACAAGCTCTTAACTTAGACATAAGTTTTAGTTTTCTTGCTTCCTTCTGGTTGTCATGGACCACAGCAGAAAATGAATTCTTCAAAATTTTGTCTCTGTCCATCAATTTTTGATGCATCAGAAATGAATTGTGAAATATTTGACACCAATATGAAACTCGACAACTGTATAGTTTGACTCCAAGGTCATAAAGTAAAAGTTTTCTACAAACACTAGGTAGGGAACTGCAAATGGCCTTGCCCAAAGATGTTCAAAGACATCCAGCTGTAACTAAAGACTTTGAAGGATTGAGAAATAAACAGGTGAATGACTGAGCAATTTAAATTAACGTAGGTAAATTTGAGAGCCAATTAGATACAGGAAGAGAAATAGTGAAAGAAAAAAACATTGAGTAAAGGGAGGAGAAAAAAATTGAGTAAAAGGCAAAAGAAGTTGTGGTATTTCACCAACTTGCAAGGGATGATTCTACGGTTTAAATAATCACATTGTGGCTAATTGAGGCAGATTGGCAGCCAAGAACAATAGCTTAAATTTATGTAACATCTGTTAACAAAATCAGCACCCCAATAGGTAGCACAGGATTAATAACAAACAATTTAACAGCATACCACATCTGATGTTAGGGCTTGACCAAAAAGAAAAGTTTAAAGATATACTTTAAAGGAGCAGAGAGTTTACAGGGCTATATTCTACCAGCAGTCGACCAAGTGTCATTTTCGTAGAGTTTCATGGAGGATGTTTTTCTGCAAGGCTTTGTGAGTTTTCTTGTGCAATTGTCCCAGATTTACATTATTGACTATGTACACTGCTGCTGTGGTACTCCTCTCATCCAATACTAGCCTAATTCTCCACATGCCGCTTCTGGGATGTCTAGAAATCCCTGATGCCAGCACATATTTAAAAGGCTGTCTTATATATGGTCAAGCGCAGTTGCCCAGATCAGCTCTGCACCGTTCATAACATTTTGTCCTGGAAACAGCAGATCTGCAGAAATTGCGCCCTGCTTTGCAGACAGGAACTCAGAATCCCAAGTGGACAGTGTGGTGCAAAGGAGGGCATCCTTTTCACCCAGGACCAGCGTAACAACAGACTTTTCTAGGCAGGCCCAAGGTTGTTACTGGAGTCAGCACAGTCTCAACCATCTAGAGGAACGCCCACATTGTAGAAATAAGATCATAAGCCACTTTTGCTCTGCCAGCGTAAGTGCCATCTCACACCAAGGCTCATGTTCTACCTCTTTCACTAGTCTATGTAGCATCTTGCCTTGTTCATTTGCTCCAACCCATCCTAATCTCCCGCAACACTCGCCTTCCTTACCCTCTGCACTGCCTACTCTCTCTCACTCAGGAGACCTCAGAGACCCCTACCAAACAGACCTGACATGCAATAGCATTAATAGCTATGCCATCCACTTTCATCTTACTTATTCCCTCCCTCTGTCTCATTCCAGGAGGAGGCAGCGCACAGAACGGCACAATGAGCCAAGAAGGATGGTAGTGTTCCTGACACTCAACTCCTCTTTCAACTTCTGACCCCCACGAGGAGAGGATCGTGACCCTGTCTGACAGTGCAGAGGCCCTTGGACTGCCATTGGAGGCTGTTCAGGACTTGACTGCAGACCACTCCCCTTAGACTTTGAGTCATGGTTATTTGGGTGAATTATATTGTGTTTGACTTGTAAGATGCTGGCATATGGAGTGAGTCCACGCTGTTGACTGTGGACTGCTGACAATGTGACAGGCTTCCTAAGATTTATGTCTGCTAAAAGGCAAGGCAAGATGGAAGGAATCTGAAGGGTTTTCTGATGAAGGGTTTAGGCCCGAAACGTCAAGTTTTCCTGCTCCTATGATGCTGCTTGACCTGCTGTGTTCATCCAGCCCCATGCTTGTTATCATGGAAGGAATCTGAGCCTGCTATGCTTTGCTCCCTCAGCTAGAGCTAAAAACAACAAACAGGAATGGTGTAAAGTCCAGGTAGGCTCCACGTGAATAAGGTGAAGAGAGCAAGCGAGTAATCTTAAGATACAGCCCTGGACCAATCTGTGAGCTAGGCGTGCACTGTGTCCTTGCTGCAGCATTACAATGATAGTTGCCATTCCAAAATGCAGTATTGGTTGGTAAATACACCTTTGATCTTGACGTTAAAAAGGGCCTAAGTCTCACCCAATTTTCCCCAAATTTCTCAGCATAGCCCACATCATTCAGGGCCTGGAAGATCCTGTCCATTGAGGCAGTTTTCCTCTAGTGTTTTCGGAATGTGCAGGTGATCTACATTAGTGCATGACTTTTAAATAAAAATATATCTGCTTAACTGTCCTTGCCCTGTAAATTAAAGGTCCTGAGGCTAGAGTTGCTCTGTAACAGTACAACTTATAAAGGGAATTTTGAAAGGTTATAAGTTTGGGGGGAATTCCAGAGTCTGGGGCCTAGGCAACTGAAAACATATGCATCAATGGTGGAATGATTTAAAATCACTGATGAGCAAGGAATTGGGAAATGCAAAGATTTGAGGGTTGCAGGGCTGAAGTAGATTATGGGAATAAGAAGGACCAGACATTGAATGATTTGAAATCAAGGATGAGAAATTTAAAATCAGTGTATAATCATCCCTTGTAGATCTGCAAGCACATGGAGGAAATTGAAATATGTGAGCTTGAGTTTTGGCTGACTTGAAGTTGATGGATGATGGAAGGTAAGTACGAGACTATTGGAATAGTTGCGTCTTGAGCTAAAGCAGTGGATGAGGGCTTCAGCAGAAGATATGCTGAAACAGGTGTAGAGGTGGAAGTATGTTGCAAAGTGATATGTAGTCGTTTTTGAAATAAAGTATTTACTGGCTGAAAACCACTGCTCAAGTTTTAAAAGGAATAAAATAGTATAACGGGGACTTTAAACTGTTCTTTCTAAGATGGCTGAACATTTACGTATCAGTAAATTCAATCTTCAGGACTGCTAAAATGGAGTCAACTTGTCAGCAAGAATCCATCAAAGATAATCAGACCTAGGAGCAGTGTGAATGAGTCAAAAACTGTGGCTCATTTGCAGAACATCCAAACACCACACTTGAGTGAGGAATCCATTAGACATAAGCACTTCAGCCGATAGATTCTGGCTGAGAGAGGAACCTTCCCAGCTGTAATATAATCAAGTTGAAACTACTTGCGTGGAATCCATTGGCCACACCAATATTTGAAAAACTGCTCAGTTGAAGGGGGGGAGAACGATGTGACAAGCCAGCTTATTCCTTTTTGTGTTTAAAAGACTGTGTTTTCCTCCAGAATTTAAGACAGAAGCAGAAGATACACTGAGGGGAGCTGCTATCATTTTTGTTCTCCTTTCCATCTGTTGTCAGTTTGAACCCTGTCTTGTTAAGAATCAACCCATCAGCTGCCAACTCCATAAGAATTGATAAGTTGTCTGTCAACATATTTTAATTTTCTCCACACTGAATCCAGACAGCCACTAAGCTCAGCCTGAAAACCAAGATATCAATGCAGAATCTCTTATTAGAATTCAAATGGTATTGCTTAGTCTGTTCTCCCATTCTGCACTGTGTGTATATGAACCTCAGAGTGCATGATCATTAGTGTATTTTTATTGTTTTTATTTAATGAGTAAAGGAGACCTTTATTGTAATCATATTTGTATCTTTTATAGTCACTGCATGTAAAGAGTTAAACACTAGCTGATTAGCAGTCATTTTTCTTTAAAAAGATCTGCAGTGGTCAAGTGAGGAGTGGGAAAGGAGAGGAGTGCCCCATAGTTCTGTACTCCCCCACAAGAGGAAACGTTACTTCAACATCCACGACTGTTCAGAATCTGCTAACTTGATGTAAAGTATACCCTCCCTGCAATGAAAGCAAACCCAATCTGTCCAACCTTTCCTCAGATAAGACAACATACTCCTCCCAAGTATCCATCTAGTAAACCTCCTCCAAACCGCCTCCAATGGATTAACATTCTTTTGTCAAAAAGGAGACCAAAATGAAAAACAGTATTGATGATGTGGTATCGCCAATGCCTTATGTAATAAAAGCATACAATCCTTATTTTTACGTTCAATTCATTTCTTGATAGTGGAGAGCATTCCATTAACATTCTTTTTTAACATCTTGATATACCTGTGTACTACCTTTGACTCATGCACAAGAACACTTAGATACCTCTGCGTCTTAGAATTCTGAAAACATATTCCATTTAGGTAGAGAGATGGTAGGAACTGCCAATGCTGGAGAATCTGAGATAACAAGGTGTAGAGCTGGATGAACACAGCAGGGCAAGCAGCATCAGAGGAGCAGGAAAGCTGACGTTTCGGGTCTGGACCCTTCTTCAGATTTCTGAAGAGAATGGGTGTTAAAGTAGGTAAAATGTGCAAATATTTTTGTCTTTACTGTAGGTAGATGCAAAGGAAAAAAACACTAAACCAGTAAATCAGTAGATGGCAGAAAGAGAGGAACTTGGTGAAATTGTAACCACCAAGGAAGCAGAATAGGATTTCTGAAGAAGGGTCCAGACCCAAAACGTCAGCTTTCCTGCTCCTCTGATGCTGCTTGGCCTGCTGTGTTCATCCAGCTGTACACCTTGTTATCTCATCTTGCATTTAGGTACTTCTGTTTCTCTTATTCTTCTGCCAAAGTGAACAATTTTTCATTTTCTCTCATTGTACTCCATCTGCCAGATTTTTGCTAATTAACTCAATCTATCTATATCAGTTTACAAACTCCTAGTGCCCTCCTTCACATCATACTTTCCTACTTACCTTTGCAATGGCACAAATTTTAGCCACCATGCCTTGCTCCCCTTATCTAAGTCATTGATGTTTATTGTAAAAAATTAGAGACCTGCAGGACTCTATTTGTCACATCCTGCCAGTCAGGCTATGCTTCTACATTGTGCAATAACTTGTTATGTGGCATCTTGTCAAATGTTTTTTGGAATTTGAAGTACAGTATGTCAATGGGCTCTCCCTTGTTTGTTGTGTGGATGCCCAATTAAGTTGGTTAAGCATGATTTCCCTTTCTCAAAACCATGCTGATTCTTCCCAGTTACTACAGTTTTTCCAAGTGCCCACGTATAGCATCATTAATGATGGATTCTAACATCTTCCCCTTGACAGATGGAAAGCTTACTAACCCAAAGTTTTCTGTATCCCCCCTTCTCGAGTAGAACAGTTATACTTGCTACATTCCAGCCTGATGTAACATTTCCAGAATCCAATGAAGCCAGCCTGCAGCTCCATCACTTTGTTTGGCACTGCTTCCTTGCTGGTTATAATTTCACCAAGTTCCTCTCTTTCTTCCATCTACTGATTTACTGGTTGAGTGTTTTTTTTTCTTTGCATCTATCTACAGTAAAGACAAAAATATTTGCACATTTTGTTTACTTTAACACCCATTTTCAATCTAGAGGACCAAACACTCATTTACTCTTTTCCTTTTTTAGCTACCTATAGAAACTCTTGAAATCCATTTTTATGTTCCTAACTGTCTTCCCTTCATGCCCTAATTCCTTTCTCCTGATTAAACTTTCAGTCATTTGCTGCCATTCTTTATATTCCAACCAATCATCTCACCTGCCACTAATCTTTACAGAATTGTATGCTTTTCAAAAAAGTTGGATGCTTTTCCCTAACTTGAGATAACCACAGAGCCTCTTCTTGGAATTTCCTATTTACAATAGGAATATACTTATTCTGAGTACTCAAAATCTCCTTACATGTCTGGCACTGTTTCTGTATTGATCTGTTTCCTAGCTTAATATCCAGCTCATTTCAGCCAGTTCAACTTTCATGTTCATGTAGTTGTCCTTTAGTTAAGTTTACTATACTAGTCCTTGACGCAAACTTCTTCAATTTAAATTGGATGTAATGTCTTCTGCTTCAATTTGCCTTTTCTCTAAGGTCATTAATTAATCAATCTTGTCTCATTATACAATGCCAGTTCTGGTTGGTTCCAGAATATGCTGCTCTTAAAAAAAAAAACTGTCTGAGAAGCATTCTATTAGCAACTCCGTCCAGGTCACAATTGCCAATCTCATTTTTCTCAGTTTATATGTGCATTGAAATTTTCTCTGATTATTGCGCAACTTTACCTCCAGCACTCAGTATTTCTTGAATACTTTGTCCTGTAGTGTGTTACTGTTAGGGACCCTGTGGATCACTCCCAAAAGGAATTTTTTTCCCCAAATGTTCTGCCTTATCTCCACTCAAACTGATTCTACAACCTGATCTGCTAAAACAATGTCATCTTAATGCACCAATGCCATCTTGATTAACAGTGTCACCCCTCTGCATTTTACCTAGCTTCCTAATCTTCTTGAGAATCATATAACCTCAATGTTCCGGACCTAATCCTTGTCATTCCTATTGCCATGTCTCCCTAAAGGCTACCAGGCCATATTCAATTACTTCAATGTGCACTACTAATCCATTTACTTTATGAATGCCACCTGCATTAGTTTTGTCCTTTGTTATCTTTGTGAGATCTAGCCTTGATTTTTTTGATGTATTCTTAGGTTTTCCCCTCTGTTCCTTCCTGCCATTCTCTGATGTTCATTTCTAATATGACTGTTTTGCTGTCCTGCCTTGACCCTACCCCTTGATTTGCTGCATCTGTCCAAGTTTGACCCCTCACATGACCACCATCACCAGTAGTACCCTCCCACGTTTAAACCTGTCTTGACCAGGTAGGAGGCTTGCTAGAACACCAGCCCTGGACATGTTTCAGCCTAGATCATCCCAACTATACAAATTCCACTTTACCTGGTGTTGTCAATATTCAGTGAACAGCAACTCACTTAGCCCACACCAGTCTTTGAGTCTCCTTTCACTAATCTTATGTGCTTTGTCAATTTCTACATGGCTGAGGTAGTAATCCAGAGATTGTGTTTTTTTTTTAATTTAGTGCCTAGCCTGTTATAGCCACACAGCAAAACTTCCTTGTAACTCTCCCTGTCATCTTTGGAACAGCATTGTTCAGTTTCAGGTAGTGACTAGGCAGAGGGAAAAGGTTAGTTTTACGGGAGTAGTTTGTTGCTTTGTGTAAAGATAATAACTAAATATCTAACTAACTATATAATTACCACACTATTGTAATGGAACTTACACTATTAATTACTAAACTTGACATTCTGTGAATTTTGAGAGAAATTAAGATTTTACAAACTTCTGAATTGATGATGCAATGTAGGAAAAACAGCAGCCAATTAACACAAGCCTCCCAAACAACAATTCATCAAATAATTTCTGAGGTGACAGTTGAGATTTAAAACTTTTGCATTTATCTGAGGAGCCAGATATTGCCTTTTGTTTAATGTCTCATCTGCAAAACTTTGAATCCAACCGTGCAGAAGGCAGAGTGAGTTTATTCCAAATGACGGAGGGATCTGGAGATCAAAGGCTATGTGACTGAAAAAATGTGGGAGGGGAGATTTGTAAAGTGCGTCAAAACTGGAAGAGCTCTTCAGTATTTTTTTGCTCAAATGGTAGTGGATTAAAACATAACAGTTCTGATTGGGTTGCAAGATTCACAACAATGGGCAGCTATGTGTTTCAGATCGCATTACATCAGATCTGCTATGTGAGCACAGTTAGAAATTAGTTATTATTGACTGACCACATGCAGAAAGCTAGTAAATCCTGAATTGGATTCTGGCTAGACATGGTACATTGTTGTAAACTTTTCCAACTCATCATCTTTGAGCACCATTCTCTGGAAAGCTGTTGCATGCTGCACAGCAAAGCCTTGGTTCTATGCTTCCCTCCTGCCTAGGGAAAATCCTGAATTTAATGTTGTGGGCAGAAAATGAAGCATCGTGGCATGGTGAAGTGCTAATGATTTCATTTCAGTTAGGATCCATCTCTGGAGTGCAAACAGCAAAGAAGCAATAGTACTGAATTGTAAGCTCCAGAACTATGTGAAGCAGCAAGTCTGCTTCAGATGACACATTAACTTCTCTGGATGTCACTCGTGCAAGAATTACAATCACTACACTGGTGGACCTTGAGAAGACACACTGTGCCACACATGGTTTGTGCATGATGCATCAGTGATCATTTTCAAATCAATCATAGAATGCTGCCTCTGATAATCTGCCGAATCAGTGGGAAAGCCCTGCAATAGAAGTCTAATACCTGAATTTCCAGATTTATCATATGGAAATTATAATCTAGCCACAAGGAAGGATGGGTTTTTCAGGTTTGTTTCATTTATTCTAGAATACTGGCTTTGGCTGGGGTGTGCATTTATGGTCCATCTCTAACTGCCCTTGAGAAAATGGTATTGAGCTGCCTTCTTCAACTACTGGTGTACTTGATGTAGGTACATCCACATTATTGTATTTGGAAGGTGCTGCTTAAGGTGCTTTTGGTGAATCTGTCAGTGTTTAACTCCCATTGGAGAGAGGTTACCTTTGCCTCTGAAGCATTGAGACATCGTAAACTGAGAACAAATGCTCAAGCTAGTCATTATATGGAAGAAAACATAATGTAGAATTTGTAAGTATTGATCCAGGACACAACACCCTCCTTTTCAAAATAGTTTGTTCATTTACATCCATCGAAGGAGGCAAACCAGGCCTTGTTTCAACACCTTATTCGTCTGACTGCAACTCTGACAGTGCAGCATTCCTTTTGAATTACACTGAAATTTAGCACCAGCTTTTGGACTCAAATCTCAGTTGTGGAATCTAAAGATGCACGAATATATGTTAGTGATGAGGGAGGGAAAAAGCTCAAGCTTTGTCTTGTAGCTGTTTCATCCTACTTAATGTGCTTAAAAATAACTCTTTATTGCTTGAGCTGTTTGACTTGTCTTGATGCAGCCTCAAAAGTGGTGTGTTTTGTACTTTTCTTTTAATTACAGTCTCGCAGTTTGTACTGTATTCTCAAGGAATGATATCTAAGTGAAAGATTCATATTTTGAGCTTGAAGACTGTAACCATATTGTAGCTTTGAAAGCGCTGTTTTAGCTCTGGACATTCTTGACATGTTCACTAAAAGAAGTGTTTTTTATGAGCTTACTTATCCATGCTAGCCTGCTGTGTGATCCTTTACTAGTAAAGATGAAGGTCTAGCGATAATGCCACTAGGCCTATTAATTCAGAAGTCCCAAGTAATGTTCTGGGGAGTCAGGTTCAAACCCTGCCATAGTAAATGGTAGAATTTGAATTTAATGAAAATCTGGAATTAAGAGTCTATCGATGGCCATGAAATCATTGCCCTTTGTCAGAAAAACCCATCTGGTTCACCTAATATCTTTTTGTGAAAGGAAATCTGCCAACCATGCCTGGCCTATATGTGACTCCAGGCCCACAGTGATGTGTTTGTTGTTTAACTGTCATCGGTGCAATAAATGCTGTCTTGGCCAGTGACATCCACATCCTGTGAATGAACGAAAATCAATAATTATGTCCCCGTGACCCAATGTCACGTTTTGTACTGGAAAGTCCGATGTTTGTTCTTTTAAGCTGGTTTGGCCAGTATCAGATCCAGGTAGCTTCTTACTAGATATTTTGACTCTCACTGCACTTATCTCAGGAAAATATTGACAGTGACCTATACCACTATCTTTCCCAGAGTGCAGCAACCTCAGTGCAGTGGGGTGCAAAAAATGTTTTAAGTTTTTTTTCCCCACTTGACCCCGCTGTTTGAATGGCAGTGAATATTACTGTGAGGATGCCCTCAACCTTCCAATAAGTTATAGTGTTGTCTGACATTAGTTACCTCCAACAGTGGCCATCATACCCATGACACAAATATTTCATGCAACCTTTTAATATTCTGATTTTTTTTTCATCCTGTGCCATGTTTCCAGGTGGATGAGTTGCATGTGTCTATGAAAAATTAATTTTATTTTTACAATTACAGAGCTTGCAAAGTGTTTAGTTTAGTTTAGTTTAAAAGAATTAATTAGAACATTTTAACAATCGGTTTCAATTTATTTGGAAAGGCATTTTACAGTGGAGTGATTCACAAAAGGTGAAAATAACAATGGTATGCACACAGGAGTTATCACTGGACAATAGCTAGGTTTCCACTGTACCTACCCATTGAGGTTCATAACATTGGCATTGTAAATTCACACTGTTATTCACCATTACTGATCATATGTACAGTATCTAGAATTAGTAAAAAAAAAAAAATGGAAGCTGGAAAGGAGCGGCACGGTGGCTCAGTGGTTAGCACTGCTGTCTCTCAACGCCAGGAACCCAAGTTCAATTCCACCCTCGGGCGACAGTCGGTGTGGAGTTTGCACGTTCTGCCCGTGTCTGCGTGGGTTTCCTCCCACAGTCCGAAGATGTGCAAGCTAGGTGGATTGGCTATACTAAATTGCCCGTAGTGTTCAGGTATGTGTAAATTTAGGTGGGTTATAAGGGGATGGGTCTGGGTGGGATGCTCCGAGGGTTGGTGTGGACTTGTTGGGCCAAAGGGCCTGTTTTCAACACTGTAGGAATTCTGTGATCATTCTATGAATATTCGTTAATCCGGATGAATAGCCTAATGACTTGGATACATCTGTAAGAAAAATGACAATTTGTTGACAGCCTGATTTTTATTGCAGGTTTAAAGACAACAGAGAAGATGAAATTTGGTTAGTAGATGTGAGTATGCACTTTTCTTTTGTGGAACTTAAAAAAACAAAATGCAGCCGATTAATACTCATACAATTTTAGTATGCATTTTTTCCAATATTGCTTGTACTTCTGATGCAGCAAAAAGTAACATCTCAGTTGAACAGTGATCTTTAGAAGATTAAGAGTAGTTTGTTTTTCAGTGAGATATTTGTTGCTTACGCAGGACAAGATTTATGGATCATTGGTATTATAATGCTTATCATATGACATTTGTGTGTGATTATTGAACTGCAAGGGTTAGCTTGTTTAATGGACTGTCTAGACTAGTCTGTGATCTAAATATGAGTGTGTCCTCAAAAGGATATACATAAGAAAACCTGTTTTGCTAACTTATGAATAACCTGTATATATTCATGTCACTGAAATTGCTGCTGATCATTTTGGAAATATTTCAATATCAGTGTATGTCTACATCCAGATCACGGGTGTGTACACCTTTGTAGGTAGTTTTAATGTTAAAGTCTGAATCCATTTTTTCTTTACTAAATAGACTATTGATCTTTTAACATAACATCAGAGTAACTTTGATTTTAACACCTAAAATATCATGATTTATGTGGAGTTTTTAAAAAATGTATTTGTATAATACGTGAATGGTTAATAGCCCAGTGATATTTTTCGTTCAGAAATTCTTGCCCATATTAAAAGTACTGTACTCAATTTGAGCTTCTCAAAGTAATCAGTTTAGTTTACTTCCAAACAAGCAACTTATGCTGGATATTACTTTTGGTATCCCTCCATTTGTAAACGTTCTCAGGATGTAGCCTTAGTCTTTGGGTGAGGTCATCTGGCACACCTTAATGACTGACCAAGCTGAATCTGGAAGTCTGTAATAAGTGTCTCGTAGCAGTGTCCTTTTGTGGCAAGAATATTTCCAGGACTGGGTCCTCCTTTGGAACTTTTGTTACCTTTGCAGTTTGTTGATAATGGGATCTTCCCTGAGGAATAGGTTTTGGTATGCACCAGCTGTAGTTCAACATGCATTCGGGAGTAATGCTATGTACTTCTGATTAATTTTAATAAGACTGTTCAGAAGAGAGAATTCTTCTTGAACAATTACTAATTCACCACCTAAAGCGTTGAAGACAACTGTACTGACAAATGACCAATATTTTACCAAGATAACAAGGCGTGGGGCTGGATGAACACAGCAGGCCAAGCAGCATCATAGGAGCATTTGCAGTACCTTTTATCTCTGATAATATTTTACCAATGTCATTTATATATATCTTGGTGCAAACGTTTATAATTCTGTAATGTATAGCGGATTGCAATTTTCCAACAGTCAATTTAAGATTATATTTTACTTCCCTTTCACTGATTTCCTACACAGGTTTAATCTTCAGTTGATATCTTCATAAATTGAACAACGTGGTCTGAATAAAACACTGTCCTTTGAAACAATTTTGCACAACTGAAGAGAAAGAAAATAAAATTCAAAACTCCTCCTGAATTGCTTAACCGTGCAAATTAGGCTAGCTATAATGAGTTGCAAATCTACACACAAGGCGTCTGGTTCTAAGTGATGCTTGGGAGACTTGTATAGATAAAAAATGATGAATTTTCTAGATGCATTGGTTCTTGTACTTGCAGCGCAAGTTCAGTTGACTAGCATAAGCAACAGTAGTCTTTTAATGCCTCCCAATCGACAACTATTTTGAATAGTGGAACCCAAAAGTTTGTCACTTTAATATGTCGGCCACTTCATAAGAGTCATTAGAAGGATTTAATTTTTGCAGTTGGTAATTTCTTTAGACTGAAAGCAACATCATCACAGATCCTTTTACGAACATAAGTCAGAGCAGAAGTTAGCATTTGGCCTCAAGGCTGCTACGCTATTCAATACTATGATGGCTAAATTGTTTGCGTTTCAAATTTCACATTCCCTCCTACCCCTGACTAACCTTTTGATTTTCTTTCCTAATGGGACTTTATCTACCTCAGTCTTTAAAATATTTAATGATCCCACCTCCACCACTTTGCAGCAATAAATTCCAAAATCATACAGCCCTCAGAAGAAAATTCTCTTCTGTACTAAAAGTGAAGCCCTAATTTTAAAACAGTGGCCTTGGTTTTGGAATGACCCGCAAGAGGAAACACCCTTTCCATGTTCACCTTGTCCATTCAGAATCTTGTACACTTTATTTAAGTCAACCCTTACTCTTCTAATCTCCAGTAGAAATAAATCTAATCTATCCTGTTAAATATCTGACTCATTTCAGATATGAATCTGATAAATCTGTTCATAAGAATCTAGTAAATTTTGGTGCAGTCTTGTTGCACTGAAAGGCCTGTACCTGTGCTATCTTGTTTTTTGTTCCATCAGTAATGCCTCCATGGCATCCTCCATAATTAGAGGGAGTTCAGTGAAACAAATGCTAGTGTTGTTCTTGATGCTTGCTCCATGAGTATTTGAGCAAAACTCCCAAAAAATCAATTTTAATGGAGTGGACACCGCCCAAATGACCAAAAAAAAAAGTCTCTGCTTCTAGGTAGTATTTTCCTAACTCTCAAATGACAAACATTCATGAGGCCTCAGTGCATCAGGTCAAACATGAACAAAGAAACCTATTAGTTACCAGGTATCACTCACCTCTCAGCTGATGAATGAACAAGCTGCCAGAGGAGGTGGTAGAGGTTGGTACAATTACAACACTTAAAGGGCATCTGGATGGGTATACGAATAGGAAGGGTTTAGAGGAATTTGGGCCGCATGCTGGCAAATGGGACCAGGTCAGTTTAGGGTCTCTGATCAGTGCAGGTATGGAATGTAATAACTAAGGCTAATACGACACTATCCTTTACAACAAGAAGAATTGAACATAAAAGGCAGGATATTATGCTGCAGTTACAAAGGGCACATACAAACTACATCTCAAAAACTGTGAGCAGAAGGATCTGTTTCCGTGATATATAACTCTATGACTCTGTAAGTGCTTCCAGTGCATTTACATTATCCTGTAAATAAGGAGACCAAAACTGCCCACAGTACTTGAGATTGGTGTAATTTGTTTTAAAAAGAAAATTTGAGGCCCCAACACTGAACCCTGGGGGATTCCAGCTGTCACATTTTGCCTGTCAGGGAAAGATCCATTCATTCATACTCTCTGCTTCCTGTCAACCAGCCAACATTCAGTGCTTGTTAATATGATACCTAGTACATCACGAGCTTTCATTTTCTGCAATAACCTTTGAAGCACATTATCTAATACCTTCTGAAAATCAAAATAATTACTTCCATAGGCTCCAGTCTATCTACAATGTATATTATTACAAAGACCTCCGATACTTCAATAAATTAGTTGAACATGATTTCCCTTTGAAACTATGCTGATTTTTGCTGAGTCCCTTGAGTTTTGCTAAGTATGTAGCCATAATCTCTTTAATGATCAATTCTAACACCTTACCCTTGACAGATATCAAGCTACTGGCCTATAGTTTCTTGTTCTCCCTCGCTGTCTCCCTTCCCAAACAGAGACGTTATAGTTGCTAATATCCAGTCCAATAAAGCATTCCTTGAATCTAGGGAATTTTGGAAAATTTAGCTCCAACGCAGCTGCTATCTCATTAGCTACCCTGGGCAAAGCTGATCTGGACACTGAGATTGGCACCCCGCAGCTCTACTGGTTTGTTTAGTACTGTAATGACCACATCTTTGTATTTTTGTTTTTATTTCCTTGTCGACTGAAATAGGAAAAGGACTGTTTTAAAAGCCAAGGCTTATAGAAGACTGACTACGGAAGTGTAAACAGCACTTACAATTTCTTCAAGAATTCGGGATTACTGTGGACGAATGGGAATCGGGTGGTATCTGCAAAGGGAAATTTGACTGGCAGCAAGTAGCTGATTGGTTGTGGAGTGGTGATTAGTTGTTGATGACAAAGGCCTTCTGCCTGCCAACAACAGTGATTGTTTGGCTGTCAGGTAGCTGAATGGCTTGAAGATGTGAATGACATTATCTTACAAATGTTCAGACATCCAAAAAATGTTACTCTCTGTATTTATCTCAATAGTTTAAAAAAAACTAAAGCTTGAAGAAAGCAAGTTTATTTTCATGTGCGAGTTGCTGTAAGCTGTTGCTTTTAACTGATAAGTCAGGCACTTTATAAACTATGAACCAGTCAGCCTGAGCTTCACATGCCTACAAGCAAGTGGAAGAAAGTACCTGAAGAAGAGGCTCAAGAGATCCTGACAAACAAAAGGAACATCTTGGCAAATCTTGTTAACATGGACCATTGAAATGCCTTACCAGTTTTTCGCTCCATAACGCCTTTAATCTCTTATGTTGCAGTCCATAGCTACTCTACAGCAAAGATTCTTTGGCAACATCTGTAATTTTCGTGCACATTGGAAATGCTACAATTATTGCATTGCAGAAAACATTTAAATTCATTTGAGCACATCACATCAGGGAAACAATCTGGAAACGTTGTTTGAAGGAGTGGTGAAATAATGATTGAGTTATTCATATGGGCATTATCCCCCACTACTCCGAATTCATTTTGATGCTGAAATTTGCTATGGCACAATCATCAAACATGTATGCTGCGCAACTTTCCTGTGTAGTAATCTCACTGCTTCACTTAGCATTGTGATGGAGTCCAAGGTTTCAAAGTTTATATTTTGCTGTAGATGCTAATAGGACAGAGAAACTGAAAGAGGGATTTCCTACTCAAATTATTAGTGATCATCTTGTAGTTAATGCCTTGGTTCTGATCTGTCCTGTGAGTGAAAGCCTACGTTTACCTTATCAAAGCCTTTTGTAAGCTTAAAAGATATCTATCAGGTCACGCATAGATCCTCTCTCTCTCTTTCTAAAAGAAAGATCTCTGGCTTGTTTCATCTCTCATTTCCAGTTTTATTATACATTTTTTAAACACCTTCTCCAGTGTGTCTTTCTTTCCCTAATACAAAGACCAGACTGTTCACCACACTCAAAAACAACAGTAGATTCTTCAATTTTGTTCACCTGTCCTTTCCATTTGAATGAGATTTGGCTCAAAAATAAACATGCCTTTTCTTCAGAGGGCAAGATGTTTAGTCTGCAATGAAGTTTTATTTTGCTGAGTTTCTTGCTGTTCTGAGCCAACCCTCTGTGCTGTAGTTTTACTGGTTTTGGCTTTGGAATCAACATTCCCAACTTTATACTTCAAACCAAACTTTAATTTATTTGCAATTATCAAACATCAGACATCTCACAGATTAACTATATGGTGCAGAATTTAGAGAATGCTGAAATGCCCAAGCACAATATTAATGAAAAGTTTGGTGATGTGCAGAAGGGGTTTGACGGATAAAGCCCATGTACCTTCATGTTCCCCTGATATCCTCTTCGCACATTGAATGTAATTGCATTGTGAAGACTATTACCTCAGCAAAGTTATTGCCATTGGCTGATGTAAGGAAAGTAAAACGTTTGATGGAGTTGAGCAGTTTGATCTAATTAGTTAACATGTTAAAAATTGTTCTGCTTAAGTGAATTTATTTCGCTAATTTTTCTCCAAAATGAATAACTTATCCTGTGCTAATGATTTGTGTTTGTTTTAGTTCTATGCACCTTGGTGTGGCCATTGCAAGAAGTTGGAGCCAATATGGGATGAGGTAGCTGCTGAAATGTTTACCTCAGGCTCTCCTATAAAAGTGGGGAAGATGGACGCAACAATTTATGCAGGTGAGGTGCGCCACAGTATGCCTTGTATTGATACAAAGAAATGTATGAGAAATGACTCGATTTCACTCAGTCACAGTCTCATCTAAAATAATGTTGCATTTCAACTAGGGTTACTACTTTACAGAAGTCAAATCTTAATATTCTGGATTTTTTTGTAGGCGATGACTTGCTTTCAGTGATTTATTAAAAATGGTAATTTTAAAAAGCACGTAATTCAGTTTTTATTGCATGGAATTACAGGAGTTTGTGATTTTTTTAAAAGACTGATTGTAGAAACAGATAGGAGCAGGAGGAGGCCATTCGGCCCACGAGCCTGCTCCACCATTCTTCACTATCATGGCTGATCAACCAAATCAGTAGCCTAATCCTGCTTTCTCCCCACAACCTTTGACTGGATCTTTCAATTAATTAATGTGTTGCACACTGTGTAACTTCTAAAGTTTAGAATATAATGAAGGCAAATTATTATTTGTAAAACAAATCTGATCTATAAATTTACATTTATTTTGTAATTCCTCAGACTAACATTCTCCTGTACAGGCCACTATTTGCTGTCATATTTCTGATATGTCTGCAACATGCATGCAACAACTGTGATCCTGAGGCCATCAATCTGACATTGCCAATTTTGTCACTTTTTTTCCTCCCCACAAAATACTTATGATGCATTATACTGCAAAATGCAGTTCTGAATAATGCTTTCATTGTCCTAAGACACAAGGAAATTCAATGTTTTCTCTTCTAATTGAGAATCAATCAGCCTTTGCTTTTAACTTTAAAAACATCACCAAATACAGAAAATGCTGTTGCTGTGTTGATCAGTCCTTCTGGAAAATATTGATGCAAACTGAGTAGCTCACAGACAGGTTGCGAGTTTTAAAACAAATCTCTCTCCCTATTCTCAGCGCTTGTCTGTAAACAGATGGTGGTTTTATTTTTTTTACCTTTTTATTTGAAAGCAATGGGATACTTTCCCTTCTCTCACTCGTGTGGGCTCTGATTTGATTTTGCAAGGACCATAACAGCACTGGGGCAAATTTTAAAAACAGAAGTAGGGTTTATTTCGCAACCTCTTAGATGAGGGGAGGGAGGAATGCTTTGCTGTGCATCTCAGATACCGATAACAAACATACAATAAGAGATCAAAAAAAAGGAGCTTAGTTAGTTAGAAACCACTTATGTACGATGTCCTTGATTTTTTAAAATGGAGTCTAAAACTTCAAAGTTGGTGTTAGCAGTTTGGACTACCTTTGTGGGCGTGGTTGGTTAACTAACCAACGGTTGAGTTGTAGGCTTTTTCTTCTCTTTAAATCTATCTTCAAAAGTCACCTGAAGAGTTTTTGCCAAACCTTTGGTAATCTGGACGAAAGAAAAGAATGCACAAATATAGTTTTTTGGTAGCTTTTCACAGGCCAGTTTTTTTTTTTCCTTTGTAGTCCAGAATCAGCAGTGTTGATATTCAGATGTTACTTGGAGCAGTTTGTTTTGTTTTTGATTTCCAGCGGAAGTCCTTTTGGTTTCCATCTTAATTAGTTCTGTTTCTGACAACCTTGATTAAACTGGCTGTTGATAATGCAGATTTTTTAAACTAAATTTGAATTAACCAGTAATTTGAAGTAATCAATGCACATATCACAACAAAGTAGGAAAATAGTGCTCATAAAATCTGATCATTTGAATTAAGTGACTTTAACTCCAGCGTACCAGCTCTTTGCTATATTTATGTAGGGGCTGGCATGGTGGCTCAATGGTTAGCACTGCTGCCTCACAGCACCAAGAACCCAGGTTCGATTCCAGCCTTGGATGACTGTCTGTGGAATTTGCACGTTTTCTCCCTGTCTGTGTGTGTTTCCTCTGGGTGCTCTAGTTTCCTCCTATAGTCCAAACATGTGCAGGCTGGTTGGATTGACCCTGCTAAATTGTCCATAGTGTTCACAGATGTGCAGGATAGGGGAGATTAGTCATGGTAAATGTGGGATCTTAGGATTAGGGTAGGGGGCTGGGTGGGATGCTCTTTCGGAGGTCACTGTTGACTCAGTGGGCCAAATGGCCTCTTTCCATACAGTGGAATATCCAAGATTCAGTGCTGATTCCCTAAACTGACTGTTACAGTATTTCAGAATCATATCTTTTAATAAACAGTTGAGTTCAATACTGTAGATATCATGTGTCCAAGCTTCCTGGGTGAAAAGCATAGACAAAGTTACAGACTGGTATTATGGATAGTCAGTTGTATGTGGCTCATTTCAGGTGTTAAGTCATGAAGATATCTTCAAGATGGGTGTAATTTGCAAGTCTGTTATATAATGCTTTCTGTTGTAGACGATCGATTCTGTAGCAGATTATAGAACAAAAGTCAGCTTTACAAGCCCATCAGGAACTACTTGGGAGTAGATTTTCTAGTTGACGTTGACTTTTGAGGGGTTTTCCAGGAAATTATTGCCAAGACCACTCATGAATATAGCAGATATCTTTGTGGGCTGTTTGGTGTGTTTTAAAACAGTCAGCATTTGTGATTGGTTTTGTATGCTGCAGAGACCACACCCCTCCATCCTGTGCCTTCTGCTAATCAAACCTGTTAAATATAGAGTTCTGTGATTGTTGTTGAGTCACAGGAGCATGGTTTTCCCTGGCATTAGACAGACCTCACATTTTTACTTCTTGCATTTGAAGGTATGTCCTTAGGCATGCCATGTACAAATCTCTGATTAGAGGGGAGATGAATGTACCCAATGTCATCCTCATTTTGATGGCCGCCCTTGTTTAGACCATCAGTTCACAAACATCAAGTGTCACTACATACTGAGGTTCTCCCTGTCCTTTGTGTTGTGAACAGTGGAGCTGGTCACATTATAGCAGAATGCTCCAAGGAATTGGACCCTACAGTGCTACCAGTCAATTTTGAAAAAGTTTGTGCCGTTAAACGTTTTTGCCCATAAGTCCATCGTGCACGTAATATTCTCAAGGCCATCTGAGGAAAGGTGAAGATTGATCCTGTTAGTTGGTTCCCTGAGCAGACTGTCACAGTAATTTGGCAGAACGCTTTATCATCAGAACTTTCCAACAAGTGCTAAGACTTAGCTTGGATGGTGATGAGAAGGACAAATGTTTCATGCATACTTATCCAGCAACAGTGCATGCTGCCCTCAAGACAGCTGCAGTGGCAAAAAGATTATCACACGTTTTCTGTGATGTTCCTTTGCAAAGAAAGTCCATTGAATGATGCTGTAGTTTTTGTTGAGGTTTGTCCTGAATAGCTCAGTGACCCTGCGCACTATTGCCTGATCCCTGGGACACATGTTGCGACAAACTTTAACTGTGCCTGGAAGACCATCAACACAGTGAAAGATGCTCTTTGGCCTACTGAAACTTGTTTATCTTCCAGTGCCAGGAGTTGTCCGTGACGAACTGTGCAGACTGGAAAATTCCCAAGGTTCAACGTAACTTTCTGCACTGTTCAATATTACTGCCATAAAGTAGATGTTTTCTTATTATTTTTGAGTTAGAGACTGACAGTTTGGATCTTGATGGTTTAAAAAAGAATTAATCAGCCTCACTGGTTATGTTCTCTGTAGGCCATTCACATCAAAGGAAACTTGGTGTTAATGCTCTAAAGGATATTCATTATGTCACAGATGGAGAGGTATTTGTTGTACTGTATTGTCACATGCTGGAAATAACTTCTATCCCCTTATTTATGTGAAATATTCTCTTTTACCCCTCTGTTGTGCTTGGCAGGATCTTTGTGTCAGATACATTTTCTGTGATTTGTGTCTTCTCCCTCACCAACAGTTGTGATAATTTCTGCCAGCCTTACTTGTCTCTGAATTCAACACATTAAGCAGATTATCGTCTGCTATTCTGACACTTCTTTAATTGTACCTTTCACCCCATCCCACTTCACCAGTCTGTCAAAGGGATCGTTCTTGCCATGACACTCGTGGTTCACCCTGTCACCTCAATTCTTGCTCTCATTAACACTCGCTAATTCCCTTCCCCCATATGACTATCTGGGACCTTGGGTAACAAACAGTTAGTTCACAAATTTCCATGGACCTTTCACGCCATTTCAGAGAGACAGTTACCACTCCACATCTGCTGGGAAAGACAATGAGGCAGGCCTTTATTAACTCCTGTAGCCATTTGTGGACTGGACGCCTGTTGTTGGTATCAGTCTGAATCAGATTATAGCTAACTGAGCTAACCAATCCACAAACTAACAGCTTTGATTGCTCCTGTATATCTGCTGTGCTAAGTTGGTATCACTAATACCCCTCAAATCAGAAAGTTGTTGGTACAAGCCATATTTTGAAAACCAAAAGCTGGTTGACAACCTAGGCAGTGCCAAGTGAGTGCAGCAGTATTGGAGGAAGCCATTGTTAGGGTGAGACATCAAACTGAAAACCCATCTGCCTCCTTGGATGTAAAAAAAAAAAGCACGATTTCAAAAGAGCAGAGTGACCCCCCAGTGCCCTGGCTAATAATTATCCCTCGATCAATGCTACACAGACAGGTTATCTGAACATTCTTACATTGCTGTTTTGTGAGACCTTGCCACAGGCACGTGGGCTGCTGTGCTTCCTACATTACAGCAAACATTTCAGAAGGACTTTGGGTGTATAAAACACAGGAGCAGAAGTAGGACATTCAGCCCATCAAGTCTGCTGCACCACTCTGAGAGATCATGGTTGACCTGGTTATCCTTAACTCCACTTCCCTATCTTTTCCCTATAACCCTTGGTTTCTTTTTTTATTAAAAAAACTAAACCTACTCAACCCAGCCTCTACAGTCCTCTGCAGTAAAAAAAATCCTGCAGATTTACCACTATCTGAGATGAAATTTCTCCTCCTCTCTGTCGTAATTGGGTGACCCCATTACTCTGAGATTGTGCCCTCTGATCCTGTGCTGACACACAAGGAGAAACAACCTTTCCACCATTTTTGAAACATCTAAGAATCTTTGAAGTTTCGAAGAGGCCGCCTCTCATTCTTTCATTTTCAGTGAGTTCAAGCTCCCCGAATTTACTCAATCTTTCTTCACAAGAAATCCCTCCATATACACAATCAGCCTTTGCCAATGCCAGTATATCTTTCCTTTGTGAGGACCAAAACTGTGCACAGTATTCTAGGTGTGGTCTCATTTAGTGCCTTGTATACTATAAGCAAGACTTCCCTATTTCAAACTCCATTCCCTTTTGAAATTAAGACCAACAGTCCATTTACCTTCTTGTTACTTGATGGGCTCAAATATTAGCCTTTTGTGATGTACACACAAGGACCCCATATGCTGCAGTTTTCTGCAATTTTTCTTCATTTAAATAACAATCTTCATCTATTCTTGCCAAACTGCATAACTTCACATTTTTCACATTATATTCCATCTGCCAAGATTTTGCTAAGTCACTCAAACTGTATATCCTTCTGTAGACTTTTGTCCCATCCTCACTACTTGCCTTCCCACCTCTCAATTATATGCAAAGTTGGTAATAGTAGCTTCACTTCCTCATTCAGGTCAATAAAAGACACCATATACATGCAAGTCTTTTTTTTTCTCGTGTGAAATGATGATTTATATATGTTCGCTCCTTTCTTATATTGGATTAGCTGCTCAGGAGACAAAATGCAAATGAGGTGACTTGCATTGAGCAACTACATTGTGTTTCTCCTTGTTACCCAGATGCCTCCCATGTTGTTTGTCATTTAAATTATTTGCTGATTTCTACTTTGAACTTACTTTTGCACTGTTCCAGTAAAGCTCAAGTTAAGCTTGAGGCCAAAACATTTTACTAGACACTTTGAAGCCCTTGGCTTACTGTTCACTTTAGCAAATTTAGATCTTAACTAATATTTCCATTGTTCTCTCTTGAAATCATAGCTGACAATTTGATGTGGTGTGCTGATATTTTAGGGGATATGTGGTTAGGAGCGAATGTATTTGGGTTATCTTTTTGGAATACTTTTTGCTGGTGGTATAGACTGAGACGTTGGCATTATTTTTTTTTCTGGGCAATATCCTAAGCACGACCATGCAGTAACCCAAAACTGTCCACACAAGTCCGCCTGTCTAAATTGCTGGGTTTATGTGGCTGTTTGGGGGGGAAAAAAAATTAGAGGCACCAAACACAAATCAGATGTGTCTACCATTAACAAAACGTTGGTGAGAACTCTGCTGCAAAACCCCTGTAGCTTTATCAAATTATTTTTTCCTTATGTATTTGTTGCTTTCTGTGCAGTTCTGCTATTTCGTCCTCTGTCTTGTGTACATCTTTGGAATGTTGGTATGCTGGAGTGATATCAAGTATTAAGATTTGTAGGTGGAGGTTTTATCAGAAGAACCAAAGAAAACCTCTTGGGAGTGAACTGCGTTCAATTCTGGTCTCCTTGCTTATAGGAAAGATGTTGTTAAAGTTGAAAGTGTTCAGAAAATACTTACAAGGATGTTGCCAGGGTTGGAGGGTTTGAGCTATAGGGGCTGAATAGGCTGGGGCTATTTTCCCTGGAGCATCGGAGGCTGAGGGGTGCCCTTATAGATGTTTATAAAAATGATGAGGGGCATGAATAGTCAAGGTACTTTCCCAGGGTAGGGTAGTCCAGAACTAGAGGGGAAAGATTTAATAGGGACCTCAGGGACAACCTTTTCACACAGAGTGGTACATGTATAGAATGAGCTGCCAGAGGAAGTAGTAGAGGTTGGTACAGTTACAATATTTAAAAGACATCTGGATGGTTATATGAATAGGAACAGTTCAGAGGGATATGGGACTAGATTTATTTAGGATATCTGGTTGGTGTGGATAAGTTGGACCAAGGGGTCTGTTTCTGTGCTGTACAATTTATGTCTCTGACTCTAAATACTCAACAATCTAAACTCTTGGTATCTGAAATACATGGCATGACATTTTGCTGGAACATTTAATGCAAGGCATTGAGAGTTTGCATGATTTAAAATATTATGATTACATAAAATATTACGTTGATCGAATATGCTTTGAGTCTTTAAATTTCTATTTGTATGGAATTACCTTTGGTAGCTCATTGGAGCCATTTACTTTTGTTAACTGAAGCAATTCTGAATCAGTGTGTAATAACCAAGGGACTGTAAGGGCTCTTGTGGCGCAGTGGTAGTATCTCTGAATCAAGGGACACAGGTTCAAGTTGTAGTTGTTCAGAAGGTATGCAGAGCTTAACAACTCTGAGCAAGTTCATTACAAAATAATAAATAAAGGGAATGTATCTTGAGGAAGCTTTGATTATAACAACAACTTGTATTTGCACAGTGTTTTTATTGGCGTAAAATGGCCCCAGGTGCTTTAGTGGCACATTATAAAACAAAAATTTATGCCAAGCTATATAAGGAAAGAGTAGAGCAGCAGGCTAATAGCTTGTTCTAAAAACTAATTTTTGTAGGAATCTCTTAAAGGGAAAAAAGAGAGAGTGAACGTGAGCTGGTGAGATTTGGGGAGGAAATTCTAGATTTGAAGGACTTGCCACCTGAAAGCACAGCAGCTAATGGTGGAATATTTAAAATAGGCATGCACAAGAGGCTATAAGTGTTGTAGGATGTGAATATGGATGAAATTAGAGCTGGAGAGGTGAGATCAAGGAGAGATTTTGAAAATTGATGTGAGTTTTAAAATGGAAGAGCTGCTTGACTGGAAGCCAATATAGGTCATTGAACTTGGTCATAGGTGAATGAAATTTGGTGCCAGTCAGTACATGGAAGCAGAATTTTGGGTAAACTTGAGTTTACAAGTGATGGAATGAGGGGCCAGAGTGCATTGATACATGAAATAATGAAAGATAGAGTTTTGTTTATTTGTTCATTTCAGCTACAGCCAAGCTGAAAGCAGTGTTAAGTGGTGGTATACAGGCAGAAGTTGGTTGTTTTGGTGTTGGTACGTATATATGATCAGAGGCTTGTATCAGGATCAAGAATGACACCAATGTTTGAACAACCCAGTTTACCGTGTTTCCATAGGTCGGCATAGAAGCAAGTTTGTAGCGGTGACCAAAGCCGATGGCTTTGGCCTCCTGAATGTTTAATTTTGAAGAAATTTCTGCTCATTCAATCTTGGATGTTAGGCCAGCAATCTGACAATTCAGCAACTGTGGAGAAGTTAAGAGAGGTCATGGTGAGGTAGAGCTGGATGTCTTAAATGTATGTTTAGAAACTAATGCTGTAGCTTTGATGATGACTGCAAAGGGCAGAATTTAGATGCGAAACAGGAGGGAGCCAACAATAGCTTTTGGTGGTCCAGAGTTAATGGGGTAAGACTTGGAAGAGAAATAATTGCAGGCGATAACTCAAGTTACGATTAGCTAGATAAGGATGAGGCCAAAGAAGATGATTGAACTCTTCATTTATTAGGAACAAAAACAGAAGTTGCTGGAAAGACTCAGCAGGTCTGGCGGCATCTGGTGTTGACTTGGTATTGACTTCCTGTTTGGATACCCTTACTTTCATTGATTTCTTGGAAAGAGTTCAGATTGAGCACCAAGAATGAGTTGGACACTTGAGAATCTGTGTTTGGGGAGAAAAGTAACAAAACATGTGGAGAAACAAGCCATTTATTTTAAAATTCTGCAAAGCTCCATAAAGTTTACATGAGGCAATTAAGACGGTGATTAATATGTTCCTCAAATGTTTTGTGTTTAGATTACACATGTGGATTAAACTCTCATCAGATGCTGATGTTGTGCTGATTCACTACTTTAAAAAGAAACATGGCAAATATTGGGTTAATAAAAGCAGACTGCCAGTTAAATGCTTGCATGCAAATTCACTCTTGTTTAAGTTGTAGATGTGTCAACTGTGGGATGTTGTACAATGCTGTTGTGACATCTGCTAATTGTACTATTTTAGTATTGTGCAGGATGAATTGAAAACATCTAACTCTCTGTGGGGTTGTCTTTTAATGAGAAGAGCACTGTTTCTTGTACATAACATTTTAATGTGAGAACCAACAGTGTCAATATTATGGAATTTTTGAGTTTTGACAGAGGTGTTGAGGGAACTTTGGGAAAATTTTGAATTTTCAATGTTCTGTTGCTTCTTCACGGAGGCAAATAAAAAGACCAAAAGAATCCGTGACTCTGTAAATCATACATGCTTTGATGGAATGGTTGGAGCTGATTACATATTTCACAAGTCTGCAGCATTACACAGTCTTCTTCTGTAGATTATGTTGCATTGGTTACGCTTTATCAATATGCTGAATAACAGCTACTTATTAGTTCAAGGAAACTTGCACATTTTGAAAATTATAATCCAAGTTAGTCATCTAAATAATACAACTTGACATGTTCATTGTGCGCACATTTGGAGGCATCTGTAATCGTATTTGAATGCAAACTTATAAACATTCTACATTTATAGAATTTGAAGTGGTGTGAAATTCATATGACAATTAACAAATAATTCAAGTTCTACTTGAATGAATTGTCTTTTTTTGGGAAACCACTGGTCACTTTGCAGATATTATCTAATAATTCCTAAGATTGATCATGTAAACATTTCAGTGAAGTTATTTACTTTTGACAGTAGTAAACCATTGCTTCTGATTTCCAATTCATCAGTATCCATCTAAGATAGAAAATTATTTTTCATATCATTTTGTGTCCAAGCATTGCAATCTCTTAATATCTGAAACTGGAAATTACGTCTTGTAACTGGACAAGTAAATTAAGTCTGGAAATGTTCTTGCACCATTTATTTGCATGATCTCGAAGCTGTTTCATTTCAGTTCCTTCGTCTGTACCTTCATAATATGAAACTCTGGTTACTTCATTCTTCAGCTCCTGTTCACAGACTATGCACTGAGTTCTGGTCAAATAATTAAGCCAGAGCTACAGAAATATTCTTCAACGTTTCGGGTCTGGACCCTCCTTCAGAAATGCTGTCTTCATCCAGTTCCACACTTTTTGTTATTTCAGACTCCAGCATCGGCAGTTCCTACAATCTCGAAGGTGTTAGATTGCTGTTAGAGGTGAAAACCTTAACTTTTGTTCCTTTGTCCTAGTCATAAGCCATCTCCATTTGAATTAGAAATTGCTTAAAAGACTCAGCAGGTCTGGCAGCACTTGTGGAGAGAAAGCAGAGTTAATGTTTTGGGTCCAGTGACCCTTCTTCAGAACTATTCTGCTGCGCTTTAACATGTAAACTGCACGAACCATAGATTTGCAACTGAGAACCCTCTCCTTCAACACCATCCTCCACCTCTCTACCCCTTGCAAAAACAGTAGGTGTCACGTTCAGTGGCAAAACTTCTACACAGAATTTTCGTGATGATGGAAAAGCTCTGACCGATATTAATGGCAACCCCA
>JAHRHZ010000051.1:8027413-8107920 GCA_024137785.1 Ginglymostoma cirratum
ACAAGTGCTGCCAGACCTGCTGAGTCTTTTAAGCAATTTCTGCTTTCGTTTCTGATTTCCAGCATCGGCAATTCTGTGGGTTTTCATTTTATTTAGTTCTGTTTCTGATAACCTAGGTTAGAATGGCTACTGATAATGCAGACTTTTAAAACTAAATTGAATTAACCGGTAATTTAAAGTAATTGATGTAAATATCACAACAAAGCAGAAAATTAGTGCTTGTAAAATCTCTGATAATTTGAATTAAGTGACTTTAGCTCTTGGGGTGTAACATATCAGCTCTTTCCTATAATTACATTGTGGGCGGCATGGTGGCTCAGTGGTTAGCACTGTGATCTCACAGCCCCAGGGATGCGGGTTCAATTCCAGCTTTAGGTGACTATCTGTGTGGAGTTTGCATGTTCTTCCTGTCTCTGCATGGGTTTTTGCTGTGTGCGTCCGTTACCTCCCACGGTCCATACGTTAGGTGGATTAGCCATACCAAATCATCCCGTTGGCTAGGTGGATTAGTCGTGGTAAATGTGGCAATAGGGTGTAAGGGATGCTGTTGGGATGGTTGGTGCAGACTCGATAGGCCAAATGGCATCTATTTGCACTGTCTGGATTCTATGATTCTACAGTAAATTATCAATATAAAGAATTTAAACTAGATTTGCATAGTCTCTCAGTGTGATTCATTGCAATTAACTTTAGCTACCCTTCTCTTAAAAGAAGGGCACATATTTTCTACTTGCATTCCAGTTGGTCTTCTGAGAATTGGATGTTTTTATCTATTCCATAAGAGTAAATGCTGCAATTAAGGTTGGACACAGATGCACTAGTTGGCATTCTCAGTGGGATTTAATTTTACCTTTGCATGAAATCATTGGTTTCACTCTTTGTTAACTAGGGAATTGGATAATGAGGCAACATGTATGTTTAAGTTACACAACTTGTATCTATTCTGTACTGTTCCATTCTTTGGGTGCCATTTAGTAGGATGAGCCTAGAAGTTGTTAGTATTTGATTCATTGCAATTTTCAACACTCTTTGATCTGTGGGAATCAAATGTTCCATACAAAATATACTGAAACCTCCGTGTGCCAACTTTATTCCAGCACGTCTAACTGTCAGCATCTCTTGCTTTATGCTTAATGCTCTGGTCAGATCGTGTTTTTTCCTTTGTACAAAGGGATTGATGACTCAGTCCTGAGTAAAATGTAGGCATATGCTGAAGTATTGCAAAACTGCTGGAAACCTAATGACTATATGATTCATTGAACCTGTTCCAGTGATGATTTTTTTTTTCCATTTTCTTAAAAAGTCCAGTATAACAGCAGTTTCACCTTTTAATGAAATGACCCGTTCCTTTTGAGGTTTTTTTTTCCCTGATCAGAGCTGAAAGAACAAAGTTTAGTTTGTCACTTCAAAGAAAATTGTTTCAATGATGGCTTTAATCCAATGGAAGTTTAACAAATACTGTGTACTTTTATCTGGAGAATATTTCCATTTCCAAAGCCTTGCTTTTGTATTAGCAAAGTTGACAGATTTATATCTTTTCATCGGTGGAAGACGGTATGTTGGTTAACCTGTACAATATGCTAAGAGAAGAGAATGTTATGGTAACTCCCAAACTCACTGAACTTGGCAGTTTCTTAATTCAAGGGAGAGCTGAACACACGTCTTCTCAAGATCACAGGTTTCTACCATGATTCTTTGTGTGCCTGAACAGGCAACTCCTTGACCATTAAATCTTTGGGCACATGGAATAGGATGTCATGTGAGGTGATGGGATATGGAATTCAGGATCTACTTCTTATTTTCAGCTGTGAATCCATTCTGCCTCATCATTAATACTTTTTTTACTCAAAACACGATGCAACTTGGTCCCACTTATTAATGTCAATGCTGACATGCTTCAAAGAGAGTTTGTGTTTTTGAAGTGTTTGCTTTCTCCTCTCCTGGAGTATTAGCCATTTGAGAGTTGAGAAAAAAGGACTTGGCAGGGGAATGCTTTTCAGGCATTTGAATGTCCAATCAACTAATTATGCAGAAAGTTGCATCGCTGCTTATAGAGCTGGCTTCAGGAAGGGCGCCATAGTTCTGTACTCCTCCCCACCTCAGTGAATGGATAGATGTGATGATAGAGGCATTGCTCATAGAATTCCTCAAGTGCTGTTGAGTGTCACGAATGCAAAGACCAGCTGTCGATGCAGTATAGGAGTATGGTGATAACAGCTCATTTGCACTTTAGAACATTTGCTCACTTGTGGAGGTCTGACAAAAATTGACTGCTGTGGTTTGTAGAAGATTGATCTTCTACAAGCTCATCAATGGTGTCCTTCTGCAAAAAGCTGCTACAGACGTGGGAAGTGCTAAACCTGTTCCAGAGCCCTTCACCGTATATGGGAGGTGGAACATTTGGCTTATATGTGGAACTGAAGAGAGACAGTGGCTGCTGATCTTGTGCAGAGTCATTCATAACAAAATAGTCATCTGCAAACTGTGATTCTGTACGTCTGTGGTAGTCAGCTTAGTTTTGCCACAGGTGGCTGAGATTGCGGTTTACTATCAAAGCAGTATTTAATACTGACACCAGAGGATAGTTGATCTTTTCAGGCTTAATAACTATTGTTAGGTAGATTGTGAAAAAACATACAGGCTATCATAACATAAGTAGGAGCAAGAATACACCATCGGGCCCATCGAGCCTGCTCCACCATTCAATAAGATTGTGGCTGATCTTTTCATGGACTCAGCTCCACTTACCGCCTTGTTCAGTATAATGCACAATTCCCTTACTGTTCAAAAATCTATCTTTGCCTTAAAACCATTCAATGAGGTCGTCTCAACTGCTCCACTGAGCAAGGAATTCCACAGATTCACAACCCTTTGAGTGAAGACGTTCCTGTTTAACTCAGTCCTAAATCTGTTTCCCCTTTATTTTGAAGCTCTGCCTTCTTGGTCTGGTTTTATCCACCACTGCTTCTATTCTGTTTATTCCCTTCATAATTTTAGATGTTTCTATCAGATTTCCACCCCCACCCCTTATTCTTCTAAATTCCAATGAGTACAGTCCCAGTCTGCTCAATCTCTCATTCTAAGACAACCTCAATTCTGGAATTACCCTGGTGAACTTCCTTTGCACCCTGTCCAGTGCCAGTACATCCTTTCTCAAGTAAGGAGAACAAAACTGTACATATCACTCCAGGTATGACCACATCAGCACCCTATACAACTGCAGCATAATCTCCCTATTTTTAAACTCCATCCCTCTGGCAATGAAAGACAACATTCCATTCACCTTCTTAATTACCTGCTGCACCTGCCAACCAACTTTTGTGATTCATGCACAAGGGCAGTCAGGTCCCTCTGCGTGCTGTGATTTTTCACTATTTAAATAATAGTCCATTTTGTTGTTATTCCTCCCACAATGGACTACCAGCATTGTACTCCATCTGCCAGACACTTGCCCACTCACTTAATCTATCTATATCCCACATCAGACTTTGTCTCCTCTGCACACTTTGCTCTGCCACTCATTTTAGTGTCATTTGGAAACTTTGACACACCAGACTTGGACCCCAACTCTAAATCATCTATGTAAACTGTAAATAATTGCAGTCCCAACACTGATCCCTGTGGTACGCCACTGGCCACTGATCACCAACCAGAAAAACACCGATTTATCTCCAGTCTTTACTTTCTTTTATTTAACCAATCTTCTGTCCATGCTAATACATTACCGGTAATGCCACGCACCTTTATCTTATACAGCAGCCTTTTGTGGAGCACCTTGTCAAATGCATTCTAGAAATTCTTTTGAAGAATGTCTCTTCTTCTTCAGGTAGCTTAGGAAATTCGGCATGTCCACAAAGACCCTCACCAACTTTTACAGATTCACCATAGAAAGCGTTGTATCTGGGTGCATAATGGCCTTGTACAACAACTGCTCTGCCCAGGACTGTAAGAAACTACAGGAAGTTGTGTGTACAGCTCAGACCATCAGAAAAGCCAGCCTCCCATCCATGAACTCCATTTATGCTTCTCGTTGCTGTGAAAAGACAGCCAATATCATCAAAGATCCCTACCAGCCCAGTAATGCTCTCTTCCAACCTCTTCCGTCAGGCAGAAGATACAGAAGCTTCAACACACGTATTAACAGATTCAAGAACAGCTTCTTCCCTGCTGTTATTAGCCTGCTGAATGGACCTCTTTAACTTCAAACAATTGTTGATCTTGTTTTGTGCACCTCTTCTGCAGCTATATCCTTGTATGCCTCGCTCTAAGCACTGTATGACCTATGTCTTTTTTGCTATGATCTGCCTGTACTGCCATAAAACAAAGCTTTTCACTGTACTTGCTGAATAAAATAAAATCAAATCCAGATACACTACATCTACCGGTTCCTCATTGTCCACCACGCTCATAATATCCTCAAAGAATTTCTGTAAATTAGTTAAACATGACCTGCCTTTCATGAACCAATGCTGTGTCTGCCTAATGGAACAATTTCTATCCTGATATCACGCTATTTCTTTCTTTATTATAGGTTCAAGTATTTTCCCCACAACAGAAGTTAAGCTAACAGGCCTAAAGTTACCCACCTTTTGTCTACCTCCCTTCTTAAACAGTCATACAGTCTTGTTTAACCCTTGTTAGGATTTTGAGGTCATTTGTTTTGATCTCCCACTCAAGACAGTTGCAGTAATGTCATTGTGAAGCAGTTGCAAGTTGTGGAGAAGTTACTTTGACATAAAAATGTTTGAATTGTTTTCTGCAAAGCCTCAAGTTGTTGAGTAAAATGCTTTGCTTAGACTGGTGGATGAAATGAAGAGTTCCAGATGGTGTTTTTGATATTTTCCTTGGATTTGTATGGGAACGAAGACCGTTAGACATTCAGCTGGAAAGTTTGAAATGGCATTCTATCTCCGAGAAGAAGTTTTCTCACGGAATGCTGGTGATTTAGGAGAATGTGTCAGGATTTTTCCTGCTATAGACGAGAGGGAAATCCTTCCCCATCATAATTTGTCACTCTTCTTAATGGTTACAATTGTCACATTCTTAATGTAGGCAGGGATGTTTTTCTTCCTACACCTATGAGTGCATGGATCTTTGACATGAGTAATTATTTTGAGTGCATACGGAAGGGAAGAGTACAAGTTGGAAGTGTTTAAAAGCAAAAGGCAAAACAAGAGTAATGAAATGAATCAAGAGAAGTCGTAGCTTATTAACAGGCATGATACAAAAGACGGTTGCCCTCTGACTCAAGTGTGCTCACTTTTAATTGAGAGCATACTAGAAAATCCCCCCTCCCCGCTTTCCAGTCGCCTGAGTACCAGCCATATGTTGCCTGTGAAGAGCTCTCATGCTGCAGTGGTGGAGTCTGTATGTCCTATGGCAGAAGGTCAAGGCTCAGTCCCACCTGTGCCAGATGTATTATAATGTGTTAATGTAGATATTTTTAATCCACCTGTTAACTGTGACATACATTTGACAGTGCAGTATTGTTAGATTTGGATTTGCAGTCAGTCTGATTTGAATTTTTAGTTACAGTTGTGTTCATCAGTTCCACAATCTGAATGTTAACAGATCTGTTAGCTTAAACCTTCAGTCAAACTGTATTGTAATTTGCAACTCAAAAGACTATTCAGGCTGATGAGTTTGCACAACTGTCCTTAAAATTCAGATTTGCAAAGCTCAGCGGGCAAAGGTGCCAATGTCTACCTTTCACATTGCAACCTCAGCTGGGTCTGATGGGATCAAGAGTCCCTCGGAGAAAGGTATAGAGGAGCATGCACGGTGGCAATGCCAGTAATTAGTCTGGAGCAATGCCACACCATGCAGCGCCTAGTGTGATTTGCTCAGGTAAGTTTTCTATTTTTACTCAATAGAATTGATGTATTGAACTGACACCCAGTATACGGGAGCAGTGGGTGAATCCAATCTTCAATGCCCCTACATTTTTTAGGAAATCTACTCAAAGAATGGAAAAGTCACCACTGGAGATAGAATGAAAAGAAATAGTGAGGAGCTGTGCCTCCAGTCATAGACCTGTTCTCTCCCATTCCCCAGTTGGTAAGTGAATTAGTGAACTTCTCAGCAACAGAAACAGGAGAGAAGCAACGTTTGAATGAAGGAGATAGGAAGGTAAGTGATAGCAATGAGGAAGTCACCGTCCACAGGTTGGGGGCTACCTCTAGACAGATCTGGAATTTCAATCTGCCATGAGTGGGTGGGTGTGAGGGGATGGAAGAAGAAGGCTGCAAGAGGGTTGTGAGGGAGAAGGAGGCTGCAAGAGGGCTTTTGGGGAGGTGGTGATGAGACTACTGTATGAATATTGGGGGGAAAGGGGCTTCGATGACAGGTTTAAAAATGTCCTCTTCAACAAATGATCGCCCAGCAAATTGGGATCTGAGAAAACTTGGATGACTGAGTTAATGAATTCTTTGCAAATAATGTAGACTCTAGTTGAAGGCTGTGTAAGTAATGTACTGGATTCTACTGTAATGAACGCTGTTAATTGTTGAATTCAAGTCTGAGATTGAGATCTGAGGTGCAGTGAAAAATCATAACCGCCTGGTTTAAAAGTTCAGACGTTGTGCATATTATCATGTAAACTAGGATTTATGTATAATACTTAATATTGGTTGTTCTAAGTTTGGATTTCTGGTTTGGTCTTAGCAACTGGTGGGTTTTTCTGTGTGTGATGTTATAATTAACTTGTAAGTAGTTCTGTAACAACAGCAATTCCTTTCAGAAGCTTGGCTGTAGAGTCAATGTGTTTTGTGCCCTCATGATCTGTTGTTCATTCTCATTGGTTTGTTTGTTTGTTTGTTTGTAACCCAGCAAGACAAGTAATGGGGCTCCAAAGATTTGTTTGAGTTTTGTGGAATTTTTTTAAGCTTAAGGGCAACACTCATAGCTGAGGGAAGAGACTTCTGGTTTCACTTTAAACTTTGGTTGTTAGTCCTGTGAAGACCTCTCAATAACAGCTGTATAAAGCAATGCTTTTGAGGGGAGAAGGATATGTATAGCTAATTAGGTTCTTACAGTGACGAGTTATTGCCAGTTACAGACTAAACAAAAGCATGGAAATGTTTACTAAACATAGTATGTGGAAGCTGAAGTGTATGATAGTTTGCAGTTCTGGTTGAAGTTACCAGTGACTTAATCCCATGAAGGTGTTAGACACAGGAATTTTGGTGTGAATGTTATACAAGTTGTGTTGTAGCAGCTATACCAGGGGTGTTTTGGGAATAGTCCAAAAGTAGCTTTGTTACTTTTCAATTTATAAAGGAGAGTTTTGGGATTGATGGGATTATACTTTGACTATGTTTGAAATATTTTGAATTTGTACAATAAATGGTTTGGGCTCTTTAAAGTTTTTAAGTAGATTTGTAGCTTTGTTTACGGATAAGGTTGTGGCCATGCTCGCCAAGCTACTGGGTTTGGTTGCAAACGTTTTGTCACCCTGCTAGGTAATATCATCCATGCACCTCCAGTGAAACATCGGTGTTCTGTCCCGCTTGTTATTTATATGTCACAGTTTGCTGGGGTGGTTGATATTACTTCCGGTTTTGTTTCTCAGCGGTTCGTACACAGGGTCTAATTCATTGTAACAAGCATGGGGCTGGATGAACACAGCAGGTCAAGCAGCATCATAGGAGCAGGAAAACTTGACGTTTCGGGCCTAAACCCTTCATCAGAAATGGGGGAGGGGAAGAGGGTTCTGAAATAAATAGGGAGAGAGGGGGAGGCGGATAGAGGATGGATAGAGGAGTGGATAGGTGGAGAGGAGGCAGACAAGTCGAAGAGGCGGGGATGGAGGCAGTAAAGGTGAGTGTAGGTAGGGGGGTAGGGAGGAGATAGGTCAGTCCAGGGAGGACGGACAGGTCAAGGGGGCGGGATGATGTTAGTAGATAGGAGATGGGGGTGTGGCTTGAGGTGAGAGGAAAAACAGGTTAGGGAGGTGGAGATGAGCTGGGCTGGTTTTGGGATGCGGTTGGGGGAGGGGAGATTTTGAAGCTTGTGAAATCCACATTGATGCCATTGGGCTGCAGGGTTCCCAGGCTGAATATGATTTGCTGTTCCTGCAGCCTTCGGGTGGCATCACTGTGGCATTGTAGGAGGCCAAGGATGGACATGTCATCTGAGGAATGGGAGGGGGAGTTGAAATGGTTCGCGACTGGGAGGTGCAGTTGTTTGTTGCGAACTGAGCGCAGGTGTTCTGCAAAGCGGTCCCCAAGCCTCCACTTGGTTTCCCCGATGTAGAGGAAGCCACAACGGGTACAGCGGATGCAGTATACCACATTGGCAGATGTGCAGGTGAACATCTGCCTGATGTGGAATGTCTTCTTGGGGCCTGGGATTGGGGTGAGGGAGGAGGTGTGGGGGCAGGTGTAGCACTTCCTGCGGTTACAAGGAAAAGTGCCGGGTGTGGTGGGGCTGAAGGGGAGTGTGGCGCGGACAAGGGAGTCGCGGAGGGAGTGGTCCCTCCGGAAGGCAGATAAGGGTGGGGAGGGAAAGATGTCTTTGGTGGTGGGGTCTGACTGTAGATGGCGGAAGTGTCGGAGGATGTTGCGTTGGATCCGGAGGTTGGTGGGGTGGTATGTGAGGACGAGGGGATTCTTTTTTGATTATTGTTGCGGGGACGGGGCGTGAGGGATGTGTTCCGGGAAATGCGGGAGACACGGTCGAGGGCGTTCTCGACCACTGTGGGGGGGAAGTTGCGGTCCTTGAAGAATGAGGACATTTGAGATGTGCAGGATTGGAATGTCTCATCCTGGGAACAGATGCGGCGGAGGCGAAGGAATTGGGAATAGGGGATGGCATTTTTGCAGGAGGGTGGGTGGGAGGAGGTGTATTCCAGGTAGCTGTGGGAGTCAGTGGGCTTGAAATGGACATCTGTCTCTAGGTGGTTGCCCGAGATGGAGACAGAGAGGTCCAGGAAGGAGAGAGAAGTGTTAGAGATGGTCCAGGTGAACTTCAGGTTGGGGTGGAAAGTGTTGGTGAATTGGATGAACTGTTCGAGCTCCTCGTGGGAGCACGAGGCGGCGCCGATGCAGTCATCAATGTAACGGAGGAAGAGGTGGGGTTTAGGGCCAGTGTAGGTACGGAAGAGGGATTGTTCCACATAACCTACAAAGAGGCAGGCATAGCTTGGACCCATGCGGGTACCCATGGCCACACCCTTTGTTTGTAGGAAGTGGGAGGAATTGAAAGAAAAGTTGTTGAGGGTGAGGACGAGTTCGGCTAGGCGGATGAGGGTGTCGGTGGAGGGGGATTGGTCCGTTCTGCGGGACAGGAAGAAGCGGAGGGCCTTTAGGCCATCGGCATGGGGAATAATTCATTGTGTTGGTTGATGGAGTTCCAGTTGGAGTACCAGGCCTCAAGGAATTCCCTAGGGTGAGTCTGTTTGGCATGTGCGATTATTAGTGCGTTGTCCCAGTCGAATTAGTGTCCTCGTTGTCAGTGTGTAGTGAGACAAGTGAGAATTAGTGGTGCTTTTTGGTGGCTAGTTGGTGTTCCTGTATCAGTATAGTCAGTTTTCTTCTGGTTTGGCCTATGTAGTGTTTCTCACAGTCCTTGCATAGTATTTTGTATATTACCCCAGTTTTACTGGTTTTGGGTATGGGATCCTTTACGTTCGTCAGTAGCTGTCACAGGGTGGTTGTTGGTTTGTGGGCTACTCTGATACCTGGGGGTCTGAGTAGTCTTGTGGTCATCTCTGAAACGTCCTTGATGTATGGTAGGGTGATAAGTAACACTGGTTGTGTTGTGTCTTCCTGTTGTGGTCTGTCTCGGAGGTAATGGCGGATTGTGCTTTTCGGATGTCCATTTATATTGAAGACTCCATATAAGTGTTCCTGTTCTGCTTTGCATAGTTACAGAACTCAGGAGACATCAGCAAGACAGACCACCAAAAAATGAAGCCAGAGGAATCCAACACCTCCTGATTCTATGGACTCCCCAAGGAACACAAACAAGGGGTGCCCCTCAGACCTATTGTCTCACTGCCAGGTACACCAACATATAGACTTGCCAAAGAACTACAACAGAAATTGAAATACTTAATGGATAACACGACCCACTCAATCCACTCATCCCAAGAATTCCTCAACGACACCAGGATAGGTGAGGACGAGATGATGATGTCCTTCAACGTAACAGCACTATTTATATCCATGAATGTCGCCCTAGCCAAAGAAACAATTGCCACACGGCTAGACAAATCAACTAAGCAGATAATCCAGGACACCAACATCATCAATAAGGACACCACCATGAAACTACTGGATTTGTGCCTCACCACTCACTTCATCTTCACCTTCACCTTCAAGAACAACATATACAAACAAATCAATGGAACACCAATGGGATCCCCAATATCAAGGCTGATTGCAGAAGCATAATGCAAAAGTTAGAACGGACAGCAGTTCTCACTATAAAACCCAAACTTTGGGTCCCACATGTAGATGACACCTTTGTGATTATTTTAAACACTAAACTGGAAGAAACCCGCTGACACGTAAACAACATCCTTACCGGGATAAAATTCACGAAAGAAGAAGAGAACAATAACTGACTACCCTTTCTGGACTTAACAGTAGAACGCAAAAACAGTGGGGCACTCCAGACTAGCGTATATAGAAAGACCACACATATGGACCAAATACTCAATTACACTAGCAACCACCCTAGTGGCCACAAACTGCATCAGGACATTATTCAAACAGGACACAACACATTGCAGCAAACCGGAACTACGCAGAGCGGAACAGGAGCACTTTATCGGAGTCTTCAAAAGAAGTGGATACCCATAAAGCATACTCTGCCGTTACCTCCGAGACAGACCACAACAGGAAGACACAACACAACCAGTGTTACTTATCACCCTACCATACATCAAGGACGTTTCAGAGATGACCACAAGACTACTCAGACCCCCAGGTATCAGAGTAGCCCACAAACCAACAACCACCCTGTGACAGCTACTGACAAACGTAAAGGATCCCATACCCAAAACCAGTAAAACTGGGGTAATATACAAAATACTATGCAAGGACTGTGAGAAACACTACATAGGCCAAACCAGAAGAAAATTGACTATACTGATACAGGAACCCCAACTAGCCACCAAAAAGCACCACTAATTCTCACTTGTCTCACTACGCACTGACAACGAGGACACTAATTCGACTGGGACAACACACTAATAATCGCACATGCCAAACAGACTCACCCTAGGGAATTCCTTGAGGCCTGGTACTCCAACTGGAACTCCATCAACCAACACAATGAATTAGACCCTGTGTACGAACCGCTGAGAAACAAAACCGGAAATAATACCAATCACCCCAGCAAACCGCGGCATATAAATAACAAGCAGGACAAAGCACGGAATCTTCACCGGAGGCACACTGACAATGTTAACTAGCAGGGTGACAAAACGTTTGCGCCCAAACCCACTGGCTTGACGAGCATGTCTACAACCTCAGTTTGGGCTATTCTATTTTATCATAGTGCCTTTTGTAATAAACTTCCATTTTATGCTTGAAGCAAAATTTGCAGCATTATGTGCTTATGGTCCAGCAATTGTAAAAAACCAAAACAAATAAAAATATGATCTACCCAACCAAGTACCTATCAACAGATCTGACTTGTAAAGCAATAACATAGTTGTGATCATAACATGGAGCTTTGATGTCCCTAGTGTGTGGAAGGTATGTTTAAGTGATGACTTTTTATGTAGAAAAGTGTCAGTTATTTGAAAAATCTTTCGTTGCTAACTTATGCCTGTTGTCTTGTACCAATTTTAATACTACTTAGAAACCCTACAGTGTGGAAATGGGCCATTTGGCCCAAAGTGTCTACAGAGTCTCTGAAGAGCATTCCATCCAGACTCATTCCCCCACCCCCATCAATCCCTGTAACCCTGTATTTCCCCTGGCTAACCCATCCAACTTGCATATCCCTGGACACTATGGGCAATGTAGCACGGCTAATCTACCTAACCTGCACATTTTTGGACTGTGGAAGGAAACTGGAGCACCTGGAGGAAACCCACACAGACACTGGGAGAATGTGCAAACTCCACATGGACAATTGCCCGAGGCTGGAATTGAACCCGGGTCCCTGGCGCTGTGAGGCAGCAGTGCTAGCCACTGTGCCGCTCCATACTGTGCTATCTAGGAAATGTTGTGGCTTTAATTTTAATAGTTGATTATTACTGAGAATATTCTAACTCTCTTGCCAAGTCCAAATATCTCAAGTGTATCTCACAAACAGCAGATGCTATTACTAGGTATCTGAATCAACTAATGAATGATTTAGTGAGAATGAGAAGATTACTCCTGAAAATGAAATGGGTCCATTGAAGATCTCAGAGGAGCCTTCAAAGTAAAATATCTTGATTTATGCATGAAATGTTGTCGAAGTATTTGGTTTCAGATGACCAACATTTTTGGGCACCCAGTTTTAAGCCAAAATATTGTGGATAAAATGGTTCCTTAATTGTCAACCTAGCATTATCTAATGGAAACCTGCTGGACGTAATAAACCTGCCAGGAATGTGCATTTTTTTCAATATTCTAATCTGGAAGTGAATATTTGAAAAAGGAAGACAAGTGCTGAACTCTATTCACTGCTATGTATCTCCTTTCCTTCATTATCCTTCACAGTATCCATTTGTGTTGTTTGGAGTCTGATTCACTATTGGTTGATGCTACAATAAGCTTCACAGCAAAATGGCAATGAAGATCCTTTTATTAATGTTCATAGACGTCAGTTTGCTATACTTATACCAGCCTCTCAATATTAATGTACCTAGGTGCACAAGGCAGTCGAGTTCAAATTGTGCCTGTGTCCTTCCTTAGGAGTACAACATAGCAGTTCCATTCACCTTTCTACTGAAAGAAATTGCAAGGTTTTAAAGTTAGCAGGAGGGCGTTCAGCATCTAGCTGCAAGACCATTTATATAGTGCTATTACATAATGGCTAACTATATTGGGTTTGAAAAAAATGAAAGGGAATTATTTTATTTTCAGACGAATTGATTCTAGATAAAAATACTCATGTAAGTATTTGAAGAAAACATTTGTATCCTAAAACTGCTGTTTCAGTTGTTTCTAACATCCCATTCTTTATCTCCCTCCCCAGGTGTTGCCTCTCAGTTTGGTGTCCGAGGTTATCCAACCATCAAATTGTAAGTGAAGGATTATAGTTTATTTTTGTACAATTAGGAACATGCTGTATTAAAGCACAATTTCCCATTTGAATAAGAAATTGACAGGGCTGCACGTGCAGAAAAAAGCCTACTGATATGGAATACTTTTTATTGAATTTTATTGCAGCTTCATTAGGCAAAGTTTGTTATTTTTGAAATTGGCATCAAGTTGTATTTAATAAATCAAAACAATTACTCATTCTGCATATGAGTAGAATGAGTAAAAACCAGGTTAGCAAGGCATTAAAGCTTGGACAATTAAAACAAGAGGAAACACCAGATGCTAAGGTGCTCATCTGAATTGGCGTGCCAGGTATCCACAGCATACTGAAAGCGTCACATCTGAGTTGCACTGGTAATGTGGTGAGAATGTCTGAGACTAGCTTACCAAAGTGAATATATATGGAGAACTTGAGTCTGGTTGCACATTTAAGGAGGTTAAAGGCGTCACAAGGACTCTCTGAAGGGTTCTCTTAGGAGTTTTGATATTGCCTTCGAATTCTAAGGAAAGCTCACCCAGGTTCACTGCATGAAGTGCAACCACAAAATATGGTGCAACCTCCTTTTGAAAGAGAGCTCGTATCAGAGGCAGAGAAAAACGTGAGGAGAAAAGAACTGAGTCAGCAACTCATCCAAAATTCAGTCATTTGCATTATCCTGTTCTAATTGCTGTAGAACCTTCCAGGATTGGCTTAGCAGTTAACTACGTAGCTGTTAGAGCCCTAACAAACAACCAGATAATGAATATGGCTTGTGGGTCACACTAGTACATTAGTCATCATTGCATTTTTTAATATATTTCAGTTCTCCTGATATAAAGGTCAACATTTCATTGACGTAAGAGGTACCTTTTAGCAAACGCGCAACAGCTTGTATTTATTTGCGTAGTAGACACAAATTAGGGGAGGGACCTGTGGATGTGCACTTCAAGTTCTCCCAGTTACTTTCTCTCTCTCAATACCCCCCTGTTTATTGTCTTTTCCCTTGCTTTCTGTACTCTCTCTAAATGCAGCAACTCTCACTTCTACAGACTTTAATTCTATTTGCCACTTTTGGCAGAGGTTAAATAACTTAATTTTTTGAGTAACAAGGAGGATTGATCAGGATAGCACAGTGGATGGTGTCTCCATAGATTTTAATAAGGCATTTGATAAGGTCCCATATGGCAGACGGTTTAAAAATTAAAGCCCGTGGGATACAAGGGAATGTGGGAGAGTTGGGTCCAAAATTGGCTCAGTGACAGGAAGCAAAGAATAACAGTCAATGGATGTTTTTATGAAAGAAAGTTGATTTTAAATTGGTGTTCCCCAGGGCTCAATTTTTGGGGTCCTTTGCTGTCTAAGGTATGCATTAATGAGTTAATTTAAATGTAGGACATTGACTTAGGAAATTTGCAGATGATGCAAAAATTAGTCTGCTATATCTTAGTATCCTAGAGATGGCTGTCAATTGCAGGAAGATAGTGGCAATTTGCCAAAATCGGCAAATAGTATTCAGTCTGTAGAAGTGAGAGTTTCTGCATTTAGTGAGAGTACAGAAAGCAAGGGAATCGACATTAAACAGGGGAGTATTGAGAGAGAGAAAGTAACTGGGAGAACTTGAAGTGCACATCCACAGGTCCCTTAAGGTGGCATGTCAGATAGAAAAGGTGGTTTAAAAAAAGGCATATGGGATGCTATCCTTTCTTTGGCTGAGGTATTGAATACTAGAGCCATGATGCTGAAAGTAAATAAAACAATTGTTAAGCCACAGCTGTGTACAGTTCTGGTCACCATATAATAGTGAGGACATAAATGCAGTTGAGAGAGTCGATGTGATATACGACAATGTTGCCAAGACTTGAAAATTGCATTTTTGAGGTAAGATCAGATGGGCTGGGTTTGTTTTCCTTAATAGAGGAGACTGAAGGGTGACATATTGAAGTTGTACAAAATAATGAGGGGCTTGGATAAAGAAAACAGGGAAGACTTATTTCATTAGCAGAGAGATCAATTACTGGGAGGCACAGATTCAAGGTGATTGGTAGGAGTAGTAAAGGGGACATGATAAAAGGTTGTTTCACCTAGAGTGTGGTGGCTGTCTGGAATTTGTTGCCCACTTTCAAAGGAACCTGCATCTGTATCTGAAGCACTAATCTACAAGGCTACAGACCAGGTGCTAGAAGGTGGAATCAAATGGGTAGCCAGTTTATTCAACCAGTGCAGACACGGTGGGTTTAGTGGCCTGTTCTCTACTATAACCTTTCTATGATTCAAGAAGCAGCATAGTTAATATCCTCTTGAAAGGAAAGAGGATAAAAGGTGGCTTTAATGAGTTACGGTGAGGGGAGACTAAAGGACAAGAAAATAAGGTTTCTTGACAGATATTGATGAGTTAGATAGTTGCTTCCTGTGCTGTAAAATTTTGATTTAACGGAATTTATTATGTGTTGTGCTAACTTACTGAAGTGTGTTGATTGTAGATGTAATATGAACGTTTTCCCTTAATTTAAATTTTTATTTGATTGTACAACGGAAATTTTATTTTTATCTGCATTGTTATGTCTTATTACCACGTTGAATCATTTGAGATACTCCTTGTACAAGGCAGAAATTGACGTACAACTAAAATGTTTGTGGTAATGGAGCATTAAGTATTTAAGCACTAATTAAATGATAATGTGTTTCACCAAAGGGCCATTGATGGTAACCAAGAAGTCATCTTGTGTACAGAAATAATGGAACTTCTTTTGGCATAGTCCTGCAATTAGTGTCCACTATGTATACCTTTAAAATATTTTTACACTCTTAAAATGCAAAATTCTCATTATCCAGGTTGTTCATTTTAGATTATGGAAATTGCCAGAAAATATCTCTATTAGCATGTCAGTGTTTTGTGAGTTCTACTTTGTTTGTTGAAGATCCGGCTCTACCACTGCCTTCTGTTGACACTGTCCACACACTCTACAATTGCGACTCAGCAAGTTCACAAGCCCATGTCAATTTATTGTGTTGTGCATTGCATTGGTGTGGTGCATGTTGAGATTTGTGATCATAAGCACTGGGAGCTGTAGCAAATACTAAGCGGGTTGAGTCTCAACTCGGAGTTTAGAAGAATGAGAGATGATCTCATTGAAGCACTTAGGATTCTTAAGGGCCTTGACAGGGTAACTGCTGAGAGAATGTTCATCTCATGAGAGAGTCTATGACCAGAGGGCGTAGTCTTAGAAAAAAGGAGTGCCAATTTAAGTCTAAGATGAAGAGGAATTTCTTCTCAGAGTTAAGAGTCTTTGAAACTCCTTGCCATAGAGAGCTGTAGATGTAGATTCCTTGTGTATATTTAAGACTGAAATAGATAGTTTCTTGTTCATTCAGGGAATCAATTACGAGGAAAATGCAGGAATGTGGACATGAGGAATGTCTGATCAGCCATCGTCATTTTGAACAGCAGTGCAGGCTTGAGGGGCTGAGCAGCCTACTCCTGTTCCTATTTCTTATGGTTTTATGGTCTAATTTGGGTGATGTCATGGAGATGAGAGTAGGCGGTCTGATTGGTATTATGAATATATGGCTGGAAACTCATCTTGGATTCGAATGTGACACCAAATTATGACAGACTGGTTTAGTCTCTCTGTTTCCAGGAAGAAGGATATCCCCAGTAGTTAGGAACAGAGCTTGGCATGGGGCTTGAAGACCAGGCTTCAGTCTTCCTAACATTTAATTGGAGAAAATTTCTGCTGTGTACTGGATGTTAGATGGAGTGTTGAGTCAGCAAGAAAGTGATGGGTTGTGTCAGAATACATGAGAACCAACACTGTGCATTTCGATAGTGTTGCTAAATTGCACCTTGTGGATAAGATATAGGAGGGAGCCAAAGATGGATTCTTGGAGTCACCAGAGATACATGTTGAGGAGTAGGGGAGAATCCATTTCAAGTAATATTTTGGCTATGTTTAGTTAAGAATGGAACCAGATGAGAGCAGTCCAGACCCAGCTCAGTGGTGAAGAGATGGAGGATGGTATGGTTAACAGTGTCAAAAGCAGCAGGTGGTTCAATAAGATTGGGAAGGGACAGTTTATCTTAGCATGCTTAAAGGTGAGTGTATTTTTAGGGGAACACACGGATAACTATCCTAGTTACAGTATGTAACAATTTTTGTTTCACTTACAAGAATAGAATATTTTATAATGCATGCAGGATTTTGAATTTTAAAGGATAGGGAAAGAATTGCCTTTATAAGAAACTTCTCATGATCATAAACTTCTCAAAATTCTTGTTGAATATAGAGCTGAATTTAGTGGAGCCCATAGAACATAAAGGTGAAAGGGGTTGGGGCAGCAGAAGGTGAGAGAATCTGGTGTACCAGCTTCCAATTCCCATCATTTGGACGACTATCTGTAACATAGTGGGGAACAGGAAGGACCCAACTCATTCCAACCATGGTCATTGTTATCATCAAAGAGGAAACAGCAGAGTTTTGCAAACAGTGGTGAGATGCGTGGCAGAAGTGGTTTTGTCAACAGATAACTGGATTGCCGTTCACATTCAAAGCCATCAAGTTAAATTTGAAAATATTTATTAAATTTAAAGGTTGTGAATATGACACCATTGAATGCGTTATTGAAGGTGTAATGAAAAATTATAATTCAAGTGTCTAATTAACAATGTAAATCATTTGGTTATATCTATTCTCGACTAATAATGAACTTGGATGTATGTTATTGGTAAGCCTTGCACTTTTGCATTAATTTAGGTTCTATTTATGTATTTTCTGTTGAAGTTAATGTACTTCACTCACCTCAATGGAAAAATATTACTTAATGATATTTATTTGTTCAAGTCCTTTTCTTCTCCTCTTAGGTTAAAAGGTGATCTTGCTTACAATTATAGAGGACCTCGTACCAAAGAGGATATAATTGAGTTTGCTGGCAGAGTATCAGGGTAAGTGAAATTTTGTTTATCTTGAAATTTAAAGGAATAAGAAACTTGTACATTAGTCTGCGGTGTGATGTTTAATAATTCAGTATTGATTAGATATTTGTTGCAGCTTGTGTTTTGTTTTCTGTAAGCTTCAGAATGCATAATGGCTGAAAGAATGTCCTTCCTAAATGAAACTAAAGCTGGTATTTGGATCGGGTCATCTACACCACCTGTATTTTGTTGTTGGTTAGAAAATGTAAATATTCTAATCACTGGCATCTGTGAGACACAAGATTTGTATTGAGGTGATTGTCTCAATTTTAGTTTTTTAAATCAAGCACATTGAATTTTGGAAGCAGGTCAAACCCCTTGAGAGAAGTATATAGAAAATTCTGGGTACGTGTGAAGGCCATGGCAACAGCCCTTGGGATTGAGGCAAGGTTTAATGTTGTTAAGGTGATTGTAGCATGTGGAAAAATTACAGGGTGTGTACCTTCAAAATAAGAGATGGGAGAGAGAGGTTGCAGTGTCATGAGAGAATTAAAGAAACAACTGAGCACCTCAGGCTATCTTTTCCCTGCAGTACTCATTGGAAAATGCTGATGCCTTTTTCCATCACTACTTGCTACCACTTTGAAAAAAGAAGAATAATGATAGAAGACAATGACAGAATGGGTCAAGAGCAGGGAGAGAGAGAAAGAAAAAACCCACAAGGTCCTCTTTACTCACATCTGGGATCTTATACCAAAATTGGAACGGCTGTCCCGTAGACTAGCCAAGCAACAACTTCATGTAATTATACTCCAGGAATGATTCCTACAGGAATTATACCTTAATGTCTCAGACATCACATTACCTGAGGGTGTGCTGTCCTGCCTGCAGGACATACCCACCAGAAGAAGTTAGATGATTGGGGGTCAGTTGCTCATCGACATTGACTGTGGACCTTATGAAGTCGCATGGCACCAGGTAAAACATGAGCTGCAAATTTCACCTACTACTGCCCACAGCTGGTGAATTAGTACAGTTCAGTGTTGAACACCGATTGAAAGGAGCAACAAAGGTAACAAAGGAACTGAATGGCGTTTGGATAGACATCAGTGACCAAGATTGGCTGCTTGGCACCACCACTAAAAACCAAGTAGAGTCCAAAAGGATGTAGCTGCTAGACTGGTTCTGTTGCTATAGTCTGATCAGGGAGCCAACAGGACAAGAAAGATCTACTTAACCCTGTCCTAACCAGTCCACTTGTCGCAGATGTATCTATCCGTGACAATATTTGTAGGATTTGCCACTGCATAGTCCTCATGGAGATGAAATCCTACCTTCACATTGAGGATACCTCCACCATGTTCTATGACACTACCACTGTGCTAAGTGGGATAGATTTAGAATAGATCTGGCAACTCAAAGCTGGACATCCTTAAGATGTTATAGATCATCAGGAGAATTGTACTCAGCCACAATTTGTAATAATTACCATCAAGCCAGGGAATCAACCAGTTTCAATGAAAAGTGTAGAAGGGCATGCCATGAGCAGTACCAGACACACCTAAAAATGAGGTGTCACTGCATGAAGATGCAACTTTGACAGGACTATTTCTATGCCGAAAGATAAAAGCAGCATGTGATAGACTGTGTTAAACAATTCCACAGCAAAAAGATCAGATATAGAAATGTAATAGATTTTCTAAATATCAATATTTCTGCTTACCTGGTAAAGCCTGAATGATTTGTAATCCTGCCACATCAAGATATGAATGATGGTTGCTGGAACCTGAGGACTATCTGGGGGAAAAACTAGGAGATTATGGATTATTTGGATATTCTTTAAATTGAGAAGGATTTTACCATGTGACTTCTTGGAACCTGAAGTCAACAGTTTAATATGTACTGCAAGCCACTTGCTTTATACTAGAAATCAAGAGACTTTGAAAAACAGCTATGCAGAGTTTTCAAAGAGATAAGAGATATGGTTTATGTTTTTAATTACTGAAAAACTAAGCTTGGCTGAGAGGATTAAGGGCCCCTGCAATAATCGGTGCCTGCTAATCGTCCCTGGTCTTTGACTGCTGTACCTGTAGAACAGACCACACCACTGAAGACGAAAGTTTCTCCTGCAATCCTGTTTGTATTTGAAGTTTCTGGAAAACTAATAGATTTTCTAAATAGCAATATTTTTTCCTGGCTGGTGAAGCCTGAATGAACAGACTGTGACCAGCTCACAACAACTCTAACCCAATTTGCTTATCGGTAAACGTCCAGTTCCGATTCCAGTCTACAGCTGTCAACAAATCAGCTTTGTCGACAGGAAACCTAGTCCGTGTAAGAGACATTACGTTTTATTCTTTGTTTCCAGACCCTTGGCATATGGGTTGTCCTTTTCGCCTTTTTGTATTTTTTTTTTAAGTATTGTCAACGGACTTGGCATCTTTGTGCAATGAGTATATCAGTGTGTGGAATTTGTGGGATAGATTTAATTCTGGATCTTACTTTGGATGTTTATCAGAGTTTACCATTTGCTTTAAGAAAGGGGTTTGTTCATAATAAATTGGGTTTTTTTTGGTTCGTTGAAGAAACCTGGTGGATTTCAAGTTTTGATAGTTGTACTATTGTGACTCAGTGGCCATCTTGGTAATTGAGTAAACAAATATACTCATAGCTAGTGACACCCACATCCCATAAACGATTTTTTTTCGAAAAGCATAGACCGGAACATATCATGCTGTTGTAATTTCATGCCTTTGAATTTTTGCATGGCAATATACTCTTTGCAGCAATTTTGTATTCCCCATTAACTGCATAAGAATTTCTATGCATCAAGATGCATAACATGTCAAGAACATAGTATGAGACCCAAAGATGTTTAGTTTGTACCTGACAGGCTCCCTCTTATAAAGATACACTTTAACCATTTGGGCTTTTTAATGGAAATTTGTTTCACAAGCCCACAGGTGATGTATGTATTAAATCTATTTTCACAACATGACACAGAGTGGGGAATCCAATATCATAACTACTAGCCATGGCAGGAAGTTGATGCTGTCCAGTACAACTATGCAAATATTTCCTTCCTGAGTAAACAAGTTTAAGCAATTGGGGCACTATTTAAGCCATAGTTTTCCATATAGAAAGCTTAAGAATTTAAGAAATTATTTCCTGTGTTCTGACTGATGTTGTTGTTTTTGTCCAGTAGAAAAATAAATGAAATTGGATAAATTATTCAAGGGGATACCATGACAGGGCAGAGTATTTAAGAATGATGTGGGAAAGCTGTGAGCAGGTTACTTCATAATTATGAATAGTTCATGGTTTTAAGAATCAGCATAAAGAAATATTAAGTGGCATTGGCTAATTATGCTACTTTTTATCTTGATGCAAAGTGATTTTGCAATTGAAAACACTTTCTTTCTTCATATTCAGTTGTCACCACTTATACTTAATATTACTGAAAAGTTTTATGTTGAGTTTCCAATGCTTTCATTTGATAGTTTTGTTTCCATGCAGTTGTTTACTTGATAACTCTTATTTTTTAACTCTATTTACCTTACAAGCCTGCCATCTGCTGGATAACACTTGCCTGATCAATGTATGCATGCATACCCAGATTTGATTGATGTCTCAGCATACCCACTGTAAAGTTTAAACTGATTAGGTTCAACCATGAGCTCAAAATTTGATTATAATTCAATGTAATTTAACCTTAAATGAAACGCTCAGCATATCAGTTCACATCCGTGGAGAGAGAAAAATGGTTAATGTTCAGGTGGGTAGGAACTTGTCAAAGCTTTATGTAAATAATATAACATGATGGTTACCAGAAATAAGTGAATGTAAATTCAGATTAATTGACCTTTTGCAAGCTGGAACCACATTTTCCATTGCACAACTGAAAAATGCATCTCCTGAATCTACTCGGTTTTCCCGTCTCTCTCTAATGCCTTGACGGCCTTCCAATCTTGATCGCCTTCCAATCTTGATCATTAAAAGACTCAGCCCATGCCATGATCAGTTAAATTGTTATATTCTGACTGGCCTAGACCAAGCAAGACTGTTGCTAATTGGTTTAAGGAATGCATGATCAATCTCTAATTGGCACCTAAAGGTGATGGACATTGACTGATGTAATTCTGACTATCTCCACACTGGCTCCTTTAAGTTGTCAAGTGTCAATGGGTCCCTCCTGTTCATTAAGTATTGTTATTGCCTTTTTATGATTTTTTTTCTTAATTAGGCGGCACGGTGGCACAGTGGTTAGCACTGCTGCCACACAGCACCAGGGACCCGGGTTCGATTCCAGCCTCGGGCGACTGTCTGTGTGGAGGTTGCACATTCTCCCCGTGTCTGCGTGGGTTTCCTCCGGGTGCTCCGGTTTCCCCCACAGTCCAAAGATGTGCAGGTTAGGTTGATTGGCCATGCTAAATTACCCATAGTATTCAGGGAGGTGTGGATTAGGTGGGTTGTAGGGGGATGCGTCTGGGTGGGATGCTCCAAGGTTCGGTGTGGACTTGTTGGGCCGAAGGGCCTGTTTCCACACTGTAGGGATTCTATTCTATTCTAAGGTGAAAGAACAGCTTGAAATGTTGTTTAAGCCTGTTTCTAAAAGAAAGGGAGGCATGTGCATTAGGCATCCTGTGAAATCATGTCTGAATGTCACCTAACTTGGTGAAGTTCCTGTTAAATCAGACATTTACTTAACACTTTTGTTTCTGCTATGTTTGAATGCTTGGAAACAGCTTGTTACCCTTTTAGTTTTGCCTTTCAAGTATAATACAGAAGCTACTCTTAAAAATTGTTTTAATGTCCAGAAGATTGTACATTTACAAACTTAAACATATTGTTATAAAGTTTATTCTAATATGCAGGTTGCATTTAGCCAATTGCCAAACAGTACTTCTAATACACCAAGTACAATACAGTACTTCTAATACACAGTACGCGGCAATGGTTATGATTCCTTGATGAGGGCCAATGAGCCTAGGAGTATGCTATCTCTGTCTTATTCAACCTTGGAAGATTGGATCTGAAACTAAACAGACCTCTTTCATCCTTGCAGCTGTAAGTCTGAACGTTTAGGTTTTGCTTTCACCCTGTTCGCAATACCATGGTGTATTACTTTGTCGAATGAAGCCAGTAGAGTCACATCATGTTGGTTGGCTTGCTGAGCCGGTTCGTTGTTTCACAGACATTTCGTTACCATGCTGGGTAATATCTTTAGTGCAGCCTCTGATGAAGCGCCGTTGTGTTTTTCCCGCCTTTAAACTCTGGAGTCCCTTAAGCTGGATTACCTCCCTTCCGGTTTTCCTTCTCAGTGGAGTGTATATGGGGTCAAGCTCTATGTGTTTGTTGACGACTTTCTTTGTGGAGTCTCAGGCTTCTAGGAATTCCTGTGCTTGTCTCTGCTTTGCTCATCCCAGGATCTTGGTGTTGTCCCAGTCGAATTGGTGGTTCTCCTTATCCATGTGGATGGAGATGAGTGAGTATTGGTCGTGTCTTTTTGTAGCCAATTGATATTCGTGTACCCTTGTTGTAAATTTCCTTCCTGTTTGTCCGATGTAGTGTTTGTCACAGTCTCTGGAGGGAATCTTATATATGACATTGGTCCTGTCCATTGTGGGTGCTGGGTCTTTGGTTCGGGTGAGCAGTTGTCGTAGGGTTGATGTGAGTTTGTGTGCTACTCTGATGCCCAGTGGTCTTAGAAGTCTTATGGTCAGTTCAGACGTGTTCCTGATGTAAGGTAGTGTGATGAGTGTGTCGGAGCGTGTAGTATCTTCCTGGTGTCGTTCATGTAATTGGCATCTTCTGACCCAGTTTTTCAGGTATCTATTATCTTTTAATACCTTGAAGGGGTACTCTTCTCTTTGGCGTAGCTCTGTGCTTCTGCAGTGTGTTGTTGCCCGTTTAAATAATGTTCTCACGCAACTTCGTTTGTGTGTGCTAGGGTGGTTGCTGAAGAAAATCAGCACTTGGTCAGTGTGTGTGGCATTCCTGTGTAGCTTTTGTTAGGAATTCCCCATTTGTCCTGCACTCTACCATGACGTCCAGGAATGGGAGCTGTTTGTTCTGAATGTCATGGTAGAGCATAGGACAAATGGGGAATTCCTAACAAAGATACACAGGAAAGCCACGTACACTGACCAAGTGCTGATTTTCTTCAGCAACCACCCTAACACACACAAACGAAGTTGCGTGAGAACATTATTTAAACGGGCAACAACACACTGCAGCAGCACAGAGCTACGCCAAAAAGAAGATGATTACCTCTTCCAGGTATTCAAAGACAATAGATATCCGAAAAACTGGGTCAGAAGATGCCAATTACATGAACGACACCAGGAAGATACTATACGCTCCGACACACTCATGACGCTACCTTACATCAGGAACACGTCTGAACTGACCACAAGTCTCCTAAGACCACTGGGCATCAGAGTAGCACAGAAATCCACATCAACCCTATGACAACTGCTCACCAGAACCAAAGACCCACTACCCATTATGGACAGGACCAGTGTCATATACAAGATTCCCTCCAGAGACTGTGACAAACGCTACATCGGACAAACAGGAAGGAAATTAACAACAAGGGTACCCGAACATTAATTAGCTACAAAAAGACACGATTAATACTTACTCATCTGTATCCACATGGATAAGGAGAACCACCAATTCGACTGGGACAACTCCAAGATCCTGGGACAAGCTCAGCAGAGACAAGCATGGGAATTCCTAGAAGCCTGATACTCCACAAAGAAAGTCGTCAACAAACACATAGAGCTCAACCCCATATATGTTCCACTGAGAAGGAAAACCGGAAGTGAGGTAATCCAGCTCAAGGGACTCCAGAGTTAAAATAACAGGCGGGAAAACACAACGGCACTTCATTGGAGGCTGCACTGAAGATGTTACCCAGCATGGTAATGAAACGTCTGTGAAACAACGAACCAGCTTGGCGAGCCAACCAACCACAACATCCACAACCCGAGCTACAAATTGACTCTCAAATCTTAGAGTTACATCATGTTCTAGTACTAAGATCTATACTAATTATTCTATAGTAGATTCAGCAATAAATATACATTATGAATATAACTAAACCTAAGTAAATAAAGTCTGTCAATCCTACAGTAATATTGGAGTAATATATAAGTATGAATAACTTACTTATCCAAAAGTAAAGTTGTAAACTGGAACCATATTTTCCATTGCACAACTGAAAAATGCATCTCCTGAATCGTTTGGTTTCTCTGTCTTGAAGGATTTGGGATAGTTGGGTAATTTTCAAGTTGGTAAGCTGTAAAAGTGAAATGCAACAGACTTCAGTGCTCTAGGCCCATCAGAGGAAAATTGGGAATCTGGAAATCGGCTTCCTGTTAATAGAGCCCTGTGAGATTTAAAGGCCGTGTTCGTTGATACACTGCAAATTAATAGATATCTGTACTAATATATAAATTAAAGAGTGAAATCTGTTTTTCAAGCAGAGTTCAGTATCAATCATTTCTGCAGTTTCCCTTACCAGAACCATACTGTTTTCATAATTTGACTGTAGGTTGTCATTTTGTTATTCATTTCAGCATTTTACCTTTAGAAAATGGTCCGTATGCTTTGCAAAATCCATGGGAAAAAATAAACAAAAGATGTAACAACAGAAATACTGAGCCTTGGTGCATAAACTAAGAGAACCAAATCCTTGGTTAAAATAGGCTTTGAAATAATTTTCAAAAGTGGAAAGAGAAGTAGAAAGGTGGAAGGATTTAGGCTGGGACTTTAAGGTCAGACCTTCATTCCTTTAACTTCTCTGCGTCCTTAGTTAAAGTGGTCCTTTATATCTGTTGGTCCAAACTTTTGCTATTTCTCTGTGTCAGGTTTTGTTTGATATTTCTGTAAAATGCCTTGAATGGCTTGTGCATTAAAGATGATGTATGAAGTTAATGCTGAATTACAAGTCTTAATCTGCATTGCCTTGCACTTTCTGTAACTTTTGAAGCTCAGTTATACTAGTTTTTGGATCTTGAATCTGCACCATTTAAACTGCAAAGTAGATTCAACAGAACAAGGAGATGTACATGCAAACCCCTTTCCTGATCTGCACTTAGCTGCTTTTAAATGTTACCATTGGCAATATAGTGAATCGGTGCCACTATCCGTTTTTGTCACCTTTTGGCAGCGTAATTTTGTTTCCAAGAGAGCTGTTGCTAGTTTCATTACAATCTTACTCCCAGCGCTGTTACTGCATGAAGACTTTTCATGCGGCAGAGGGTCACACCACCTTCTGTGCAAAAGGAAGACCAGCTTGTTTGTTTCACCGTGCATTTTGGTTGTCAGGTATGCTTGAATTTTGAAAAGACCCCAAAAATGTGTTGTATTAGAGATAAAAGGTACTGCAGATGCTGGAGAATCCGAGATAACAAGGCGTGGGACTGGATGAACACAGCAGGCCAAGCAGCATCATAGGAGCAGGAAAACTTGACGTTTCTTCATCAGAAATGGGGGAGGGGAAGAGGGTTCTGAAATAAATAGGGAGAGAGGGGGAGGCGGATAGAGGATGGATAGAGTTTGTATTGCCAGGTTTAGTAATATACCCATTTGTTTTTAAATTATTTGTTCATAAAGTGATGTCTTGTTGTCTGGGTATGCCTCTTTATTTCCTGGTTGCTCTCTACATTTAACTTCTCCGTTTAGATTTAGCCATATGGATCAGTGTTTCTTATTCTCTATGTAAATTATAATTGACTCCTTTACAACAAATGAAGAATCTTAACTCCTTTTCAGACAGTTTTAAAAACAGTTACAGATTCCACAGACCTTTTGAAGAAATTATAAATTTTCCTTACTACTGCTTTTGGGTCAAAGATCATAACATCATTGTGCAGTCAAGCTGCTCCTGCCTAAAGAATTGCAGTTGACATGTAGAAACGGAAATAAATATGGATTTGATCTCTAATGGCTTGTGAGTTATGTTTTGTCTGTGGCTTGTGAAAATGCTTAATTGATTTTTCATTTGTTTTTATTAATAGGCCATTGGTCAGATCACTTTCCTCTCAGCAGCTATTTGATCATTGGCAGAAGAGACATCCAGTCTTCTTTGTCTATGTTGGCGGTGAATCTCCACTAAAGGTCTGGAACATGAGTGTATTTTAAACACAGAATTATCCCGTTTTAGTTTCTTTCGATCAGCTGACATAAGTTTTCAAGGTCGGGTGATGTCCCAAACACAAGGAAACCAGCTTCTTCTAATCTTGTTGTGCATTTATATTAAACAGTTGGGAGAAACTCTGCATAAAAAATGCACCATAATGGGTGAGAGGGTGGGAAGTAGGTCAGATATTTGTAGCATTCCATGAGTTACTGGAAGAGGTCAAAGAGAACATAAGACAGTTTGACCACAATTTCTCAAGTGTGCAAACTGTATCATTTGAGTCCAGAGTAGTCAGTGGTGTCTGCTTGCAAATGGTAAAATGCGTAAGCATAGACATGCAAATCCTAGGTCTGCTGTTGGTATTTTCTTAAAATATGTAAAACATCTAAGAGATCAGTTTTATATTGTATGTGAGTTGCTGTGGAACAGCTAGAAAATGATTTATTAAATGTTTGACAAATTGAGTTATTTTTGAAAAATTATCAAACTGAACAAGAGAATGTGTTAGATGCAGCACATATAGATTTTAAGCTTGACACCATCCAGAACAAAATGGCCTGCTTGATTGGTACCACATCCAATAAAATCCACTCCCTCCACCATGTATGATCAGTAACAGCAGTGTGTACCATCCACAAGGGTGCACTGCAGAAATTCACCAATGCACCTTAGAAAGCACCTAAAACTAAAAGACCCATGATCAGTTTGATCCATGAGGACAAGGGCTGTAGATACATAGGAATGCTACAACCTGCAAGTTCACTCGACGAGATGTCAAGAAATGGTTGGATGAACTGGATACTGCAAAGGCCATGGGCCCTGACAATATTTCGGCAATAGTACTAAAGACTTGTGCTCCAGAATTTGCCAAGCTGTTCCTGTATAGCTGCAACACTGACATCTACCCAGCAATGTGGAAAATTGCCCGAGTGTTCCTGTGCACAAGAAGCAGAACAAACTAACCCAGCAAATTACCGCCTCATCAGTCAAACTAACCCAGCAAATTACCGCCTCATCAGTCTACTCTTGATCATTAGTAAAGTGATGGAACGTGTCATCAACAGTGCTATCAAGCAGCACTTGCTCAGCAATAACTTGCTTAGTGATGCCCAGTTTGGGTTTCATCAGGACCACTCAGCTCCTGACCTCGTTACGGCCTAGATTCAAACCTGGACAAAAGAGCTGAATTCCAGAGGTGAGGTGACAGTGACAGCCTTGATAGTGTATGGAATCAAGGAGCCCTAACAAAACTGTAATGTACTGGGGGCGCAAACTGTCCACTGGTTGGAGTCATACCTGGCATAGAGGAAGATATTTCTGGTTGGTTGGAGGTCAGTTGTCTCAGCTCCAGGACACCTCTGCAGGAGTTCCTCAGGATAGTGTCCTGGGCCAAGCCATCTTCTGCTGCTTTATCAATGACCTCCCCTCCTTCATAAGGTCAGAAGTGGAGATGTTTGCTGATGATTGCACAGGGTTCAGTATCACCTGTGACTCCTCAAATACTGAAACAGCCCATGTTCAAATGCAACAAGATCTGGACGATACAGTGTGGAGCTGGAGGAACACAGCAGGCCAGGCAGCATCAGAGGAGCAGGAAAGCCAACATTCCCGGTTGGGATCCTTGTCTCTGACTCCAGCATCTGCCGTTCTTGCTATCTCCAAGATCTGGATGGTATCCAGGCTTGGGTTGACCAGTGGCAAGTAACATTCATGCCACACAGATGCCAGACAATGACCATCCCCAATAAGAGACAATCCAGTCATCTTGACATTCAATAGTGTTTCTATCACTGAATACCCTACCATCAACATCTTGGAGTTACCATTGACCAGAAACTCAACTGGACTTGCCACATCAACACAATGGCTACAAGAACAGCTCAGAGGCTAGGAATACGAATAACTCCCCTCCTGACTCCCCAGAGCCTGTCCACATCTACAAGGTTCCAGTCAGGAGTGTAATGGAAAACTTCCCACTTGCCTGGATGGATGCAGCTTCAACAGCACTCCAGAAGCTTCACCCCATCCAGCAGAAAGCAGTCCTCATGATTGAAACCACATCCATAAGCATCCACTCCCTCCACCATCAACGCTCAGCAGCAGTGTGTATTATCTACAAGATACAGTGCAGAAAATCATCGAAGATCCTTAGTCAGCACTTTCTAAGCCCATGACCACTTCCATCTAGAAGGACAGGGTCAGCAGATACATGGGAACACTACTATGTGCATGTTACCCTCCAAGCCATTCCCATCTTGGTTTGGAAATATAATACCATTTCTTCACTATTGCTAAGTCAAAATCCAGGAATTCCCTCCCTAAGGGCATTGTGGGTCAACACACAGCATACAGACTACAGCACGTTCAAGAAGACAACTCACCACCACCTTCTCAAGGGCAACTGGGGACAGCCAATAACATGCTGACCAGCCAGTAATGTCCACATCCCATTAGTGAATAAAAAAGCAATTCACCATCCTGATTTGGAAATATATTGCTGTTCCTTCAGTGTCACTTGGTCAAAATCCTGGTAGTCTCTTTCGAATTACATTGTGAGACTACCTACAGCAAATGGACTGCACCGGTTCAAGCGGTAACTCACCACCACCTTGTCAAGTGCAACTAGGGATGGGTAATAAGAATCAATTACACATTTATATTGAACATTTCTGTATCATCTAATTATATTGGATCTGGATTGGATTACATTTTGGAATTTGCCAGGAATAGGGAATTAAAATTACATGGACACACTATGTGCTGAATAATTTTCGATGGAATAGCGAATGTAGAAAGAGATTGAATTTTTTTTTTTTTAATTAGCAAGCATTTTAGCAGAATAAGTAAGTAAAGACCTTCCTGTAACTGGGGAGTTAATATCACGGGATCACGAATTTAGAATGATTACTAAACCAGTAAGGAGAGAAATACAAAACATTTCCATACAGAGGTTTGTGGTGGCGTCTTTGTCACAGGAACAGTTGATTGCCCCGTTGCCTCTTATGAGGGAAGATGCTCAGATATTTCAAGCAGAATAAGTAACAATAACTGACCTTTTTTTGACTGTGACTTTTTTTTGGTTGCAGTAAACAACCAGCTCTGATCTGGCCCAGTGGCCACTTATGCTTAAACCTATTTTTCGCAATTTAGGTATTCAGCTTCTATAGGAATCAAACATATCAGGAGAACAACTCAATTTCTGCATAGTCAAATCACAGAATTGTTATGGTGCGGAAGACAGTCATTTGGCCCATCATGTCTGCACCACCAAATGAGCGTCACAACTTAGTTTGGTCATCATAACTTGGTGCTATTCTCCCACTCTTTCCGTGTAACCTTGCATGTTATTTTTGTTAAACTAGTCATCTAATTCAATCTTGGAATGCATCAATTGAACCTGTTTCCACTACACTTATAGACAGTGTAGTCCAGACCTGAACCACTCATCGTCTATATGAAAAATGTCCTAATGTATCCAATCTATCTTCGTAATCGAGATTTTCACATCCCTGCAACCATTTTTCAAAATCTTTTCTGTCGTCTCTCCAATGCGTTCAGATCCTTCCTAAAGTAATCCACCCAGAACTGTGTACAGTACTCCATTTGGTATAATGAATGCCTCATACAGGTTCAGTGAAACTTCCCTGCTTTTGTATTGCATGCCACTATTAACAAAGCATGGGATATGGTATGCTTTATTAACTGCTCTCTCAATCTGTTCTGCCACCTTTAATTATCATTGCACATATACAGCCGGATGTCTCTGGTCCTGCATACCCTTTGCAGTAATATCCTTTACATTATGTTGTTTAGAAACATAGAAGATAGGGGCAGGAGGAGGCCATTTGACCCTTTGAGCCTGCTAGGCCATTCTTCACAATCCTGATCATCCAACTCAATGGTCTAATCCTGCTTTCTCCCCATAACTTTTGATCCCATTCGCCCCAATTGCTATATCTAGTAGTCTCTTGAATACAGTCAATGTTTTGGCATCAGCTACTTCCTGTGATAATGATTCCACAGGCACACCACTCTCTGGGTGAAGCAATGTCTCCTCATCTCCATCCTAAATCGTCTATCCTGAATCCTCATACTATGACCTTGGTTCTGGACACACCCACCATTGGCAACATCCTCCCTGCATCTACACTGTCCAGTCCATGTTCTTCTCACAAAAATGTACTACTTCTCAATTCTCCACATTGAACTTCGTTCACCTGCCACATATCTGTCCACCCCATAACTTGTCAAGTCTTTTTGAAGTTCTACATTGTCCTTCTCTAGTTTATGATGTTCTAATTTACATTTTTTTTGTAAGAAAAAATGATTTTAAATGAAATCTGTATTTCTATGTTTTTGAATATGATGTTCAAAACTTTTCTATCGATTTGAAAGGATTTATGTCCCAAACCAAAAGTATAGCTGATTAAAAACTAATAGTTACAAATTTTAAGTGTATCTAGAAAATCTATTTGTTAACTTTTAGCCTAGTATAAATTCTGAGCTACATGATAGGTAAAACCTTGTGGAGAAGTGTATTTTAATGCTTGGCATTTTTATAATTTTACCCCCCAACAGGAAAAGTTCTTTGAAGTGGCATCAGAACTGATTGTGTATACCTACTTCTTTTCTGCTTCAGAGGATGCTTTACCAGAGGTAGTTTTTTTTTAAGTATCATGTGTGTGTCTTAAATTTAAATGATGCATTTCTCTTTTGTTTTCTGCTGCAAATACCAGTAGGACCTTCTACTCCATCTTCCACACGCAAATGACTCTTTCCCTTACTGACAACATTCTTGGTTTAGTGAGTGCACATCTCTGAATCATAAGGATCTGGATTGAAGTCGTACTCAAGGGCTTAGGTACAAAAATGATCAAGGCTATCACTCTAGTGAAGTATTGGGGGAGTATTGCCCTATAGGTGATCCTTCTCTTGAAAGAGAAGTTAAACCCACGTTCTGTCTGCTCAAGTGACTGAAAGTTCCCCTGATACCAGGTCAAAGAAAAGCCGTGATGTTGAGGCCAATATTTATTCCTCAGTAAGTACCAAAAAAGCAATATCCAAATGTTGTCCCACTGCTGTTTGTGCATGATTGCTGAGCACAAATTGGCTGCTAAGTTCCTACATTGTAACAGTGACTATGCTTCAAAAGTATCTCATAAACTGTAAAGTGCTTCGAGACGACAGTCGTGAAAAGCATTACATAAATGGAAGATCTTGTTTTACTAATTAAAGCAACATAACCTCTTTTATTAAGCCTGTCAAAAAGTTTTTTTTAAACTCCTTTTCAATTTTAGTTTTCCATAATTTTTCAAATTTTAGTTTCAGTTTTAGTAGTTTGTGTGACAGTGGTGGTGCCCTTGGCTGTGAGCCAGACGTCTGGGTGCAAGACCTACCAGCCTCAGAGGTGTGAAATAAGATGTCTGAACGGGTTAATTAACAATATATTTTTATAAGAAGACACTAGTTGAGTGGAATCCCTGTAATATTTTACTTTGTAAATTAATCTGCCCAAGTAAAGAATGGCTTTGAATTCTTCCTTTGTTCAACTAGCTATCAGGACACTCCTCTGAAATTTTGCTATGTCCCTGTAATTTTTTCTTCAGATATTAATTTAGATCTCTTCTGAATTCTTCAATTGAACCTGTCTTCCATCAGTATCATTTAATGCCTTCCAAATGCTAAACCACTCATTAACAGAGTCAACATAAATTCATAAAGGGTGAATCATGCTGACAAATCTGGTTTTTTCAGGATATTCCTAGTGCGTCAATTAAAGGGAAACAGTGGAGGTGATCTTTATAGATTTACTCTGATGAAGCTCCTCACGAGGTTATTAAACAGAATTCAAGCATGAGAGAATGGGACCGTAATATACTAGCATGGATTGAGGATTGGTTAATGGGTAGAAAGAAAACAGTAGCGACCAGTGGATAAGGATCCATAAGGATCAGTGCTTGGACCAATTGGTCACAAATGACAATCAATGATTTGGGTGTGGGGGCCAATTGTAATATTTCCAAGTCTGAAAACAATACAAAATTTGGTGAGAATATGAATTGTGAGGCAAATGCAAAGAGGCTTCATGAGAAGTTAGATAGGTTGAATGTGTGGGCAAGAACATGACAGCTGGAATGCAATATGGATAGGTGTGAGGTTATCCACTTTGGTTGGAGGAATGAAGATGCAGTATTTGTTTCTCAATGGTGACAGATTGGAAATTGTTTATGTCCAAAGGGACCAAGGTCTGGTTGTTCCTAAGTCTTTGAAAATTGCCACGCAGTTGCAGGAGGCAATTTGAAAGACAAATGGTATGTTAGACTTTATCAGAAGAGGGTTTAAGTGCAGGAGCAAAGAAGTCTTGTTTCATTGCATAAAATAATGTTGGGACTGTAATTGAAGCTTTCAGTTGGAGATTTACTGCACAGAATGCAGTGGAAGTTCACTAGTCTGATTTCTGAGGTGATGAAACTGGACTGTGAGAAGAGATTTGGGAAACTGGGCCTGTATTCTCAGGATTTTAGAAGAATGGGAGGTGATCTCACAAAAACTTACAAAATTCCTAAACGGGTAAATAGGGTAGGTGCAAAATGGACGTCTCTCCTGGCTGTAATGTCATGAATTAGAGGGCATAGATTTAAATTAAAAGGCAAGCCATTTCGGACTGAGATGAAGAGGAACTCCCTCATTTTAAAAGTAGCAAGGGTTTGGTATTTTCAACCCAAGTGGCTTGTGGAAACTCCTCCATTAAGTGTGTCATTCAAACTGATAGATTTTTAGTTACTAATGGCAGCAAGGGATTTGCGGATAGTGTGTGAATGTGATACCAAAATATGTTTTAGAATGGTAGAGCAGACTTGCGGGGTGAGTAGCTTTTTCCTATATCTTCCTGATATCTTTGGTTCACATGTGAAGTAGCACAAGTCTCTGTCATTATCAACCCTTCAGCACCGGAAAAACTTCTCCATATTTATGGAAATCTTTAAAAACTTTACAAAACTTTGGCCTGTTTGCTTGAAGAACAATTTAATGGATGTCTCTTTATCGCTAGAACTTTAATAAATCTCTCCAGAGCTTTCATATTCTTCCTCAGTGATGATGTACATACACAGTATTCAAGCTGTAACTTAAATGGTGCTTCGTTTCAGTTTAGCATAACTTTATGGCTTTTGTACTTAAAGCCCAGGATCCCATATGCTTTAGTAATTGCTTTGAAGCTGGCATAACATTGCAGCAAAGATCTGAGCGCAAAACCCATGTCTGCATTCATTAACAAAAGAAACAATTTTGGCTACTTTTTGTTGAAGCTTATTCTTTGAGAGGGTTGTATGTTTCTTTAGAGTTGAGTTTGTCCACAGGTGACATGGTGGGTACATAAGATTGAATTTGGGGATATTTTGTGATTAGTCTGTTCAGGAGTGAACGTGTTACATACCCTCTGGAGCAGATGGGACTTGAACCCAGGCCTCCTGGTTCAGAGGCAGAGTCACTATCACTGCACCACAAGGGCCTTACCAAGATTCAATTTGAAGTGATCCCTGCAGTAGATCCATAATTCCATATCTAAACTGGTGAGGCCATCTCCTACTTTAGGGTCTTAATGATAATTGGCTAATTCAACTACAGTTTATTCAGAATCTTGTCACTAAGAATTGAGATGTCTCTCACCTGGCTTCTGTTTCTCACATCAGCAGTTGGACAAGCAGCAATAAAATTGCACGTGCTCTGAGTGCTTTTAGTTGGTTAAACTGGGGAGGTGATGTCTTAGTGGTATTATTGCAGGACTGTTAATCTATAGACCCAGATAATGTTCGAACCTTAATGGTGGAATTTGAATTCAATAATAATAATAGAAGTTTGGAATTAAGAATTTAATAATGACCATGAATTCATTGTTGATTGTAGAAAAAATCTATCTAGTTCACTGATGTCCCTTAGGGAAGGAAGCTGTCATCCTTACTTGGTATGGCCTACATGTGACTCCAGACCCACAGCAATGTGATTGACTCTTAACTGCCATCTGGGCAATTAGGAATGAGCAATAAATGCTGCCTAGCCAGCCATGCCCTCATCCTGTAAATGAATAAATTAAAAATACTCTAGCACTATCTTCACTTGTCCTTGAAAATTTCTGAATATTCTTCGTATCTGGCAAGTGGAAAACATGTGGATTTCTCAGTAATTTGAGTATTCTTAGTGTAATGTTGGAATTTTAATGGCCGAAAGCTGTGTTGAAAGGGTTTTTTGGGAATGCAGTAATTGGTCTATATTTAAGCAAACATTTGGGGCCAGCTTTCTCTCTATCTCAGTTGGTAGAGCAGAGGACTTTATAGTGGATTAAAAAATTAGGGGCTGTCATGGCTCAATCGTAGTGGCCGTACTTCAGTAGCGGAAGGCCCAGGTTCAAGTCCCATTTGCTTCAGAGGTGTGTCTAATATGTCTTAATTAATTGATTAAAACATCTATACTTGGGATCTAAGGCTGTCGATGGTAACCCTGCTATTTCTGGTTGAAATTACATATTTCCTGTGTAGTTTCCATGCAGTCACACACTGTCTCTGCCTAATTACCCAAGACTGACATCACCACTGATGTAGTAGGAAGATTGTAGGAAGAGTCTTGTGAATAATTGCTGTTTTGGCTATTAATGCTGTGGGAGATTACGGAAAAAATGTGTAACCATACAGAAAATTAACACAAAGATGTGCAGGAGCTTCCCAGAGCCATAAAAGCACAAAACATAGGCCATTTGGCTCCTCAAGCCCACCTTGTAATTCAGCAAAAATGAATCAGTTGGGAAAATTCAGCAACCAGTTTGCACCTAACGAAGTCCACAAATTACAACAAGATAAATGATCAGATAGAGATAAAAGGTACTGCAGATGCTGGAGAATCCGAGATAACAAGGCGTGGGGCTGGATGAACACAGCAGGCCAAGCAGCAGCATAGGAGCAGGATGAAGGGTCTAGGCCCGAAACATCAAGTTTTCCTGCTCCTATGATGCTGCTTGGCCTGCTGTGTTCATCCAGCCCCATGCCTTGTTATCAATGATCAGATAGAAATTGTTTTATACCAGAATTCAGCATTTGGTCTAAAATAATTTTAGGTAGTTTAGCCAGGTGTGAATGTTTAAATGTTATTTCAAGACGAAACAAGTTCACTTTTGATCACTATAGGCAATAATGTTCTAGATTTTCTTGGTGAAAATAACAACCAAGCTGACTAGGTGCTTTTCATCTATCTATATAATACCGCTAAGAGAGATTCTGAACAGTTTGTAAGTGTTTGTGATGATCCTTTTCTACCAGGATGTCTCTGTCCAAGAACTTCCTGCTGTGTTGGTGTTCAAAGATGGAACCTACTACACATATGATGGTGAGTCCAGAAAGCACGTGTATACATTTGTTATTGTGGGGAGAAATTGTTGGAAGATGATGCTAAAGCCAAAATTAATGAAATAGGACATAGCACATTTCCCTTAGAATCTATACAAAGATGCCCGCTGTCTGTACCTTTTTAATGTTTTGCTCGGGTGAAAATGGAATTGAAAAGCCTGATTCTTCTGAACTAAACTCAAATCATTCATGGCCTCTGGCCTGAAAATCCCGAATTGCACTTATTTTTGTTCCTGGGGGACAATTGACCTTGTCCAATTGTTTAGCTCAAATAAATGACTTTGGTACACTCCTATTTAGCCAAATTTATGACCATTTTGGCACTTTGTGATCACTCAAGTAATTTGTTAAAGTTGTTTATATGTTCATCCCAGGTTTGGCCGAACGCTACCAAATCGTCAATGTAAACAGTACAATTCCAACACGACACTCAATCTTTCAGTGACTTTGTTGGATAATTGTTGACAAATTATTCCTGCATTTTTACAAATGGTGTGACTTTAAATTGATAAAGCCCATACAAAGGCTGAAAAATATTTTGGTGTATCAATCGATGGAACTTATCAATATCCTTTCATTACGTCGATTAATGTAACAAGTCATGCATGTACAATTCTCTTGATGCAATCCTCCAATCATGGTGTCGGATATGAATCTACCATTGTTACCACATTGACATTGCTATAATCAATGCAGTGTTTGTGATCAATCTTGTTTTGACACAGTCAAGAAGGTGAGCCCACCTACTATGACTCTGTTCAATAATGTCATTGTCCATTGTAAACTTTAACTATTCGCTCACTTGAACTCAGTTTTCTGGGTTGAGTCTGTGCAAATATTGTTTTATGGATGATGCCTATTTTTCATTAACATCACAGACTGACAAAGACTGTTTTCCCAGTCCGCGTACACAAATCCATTCATGAGCCTGTAAAGTTAGATTTTTGGAAGATGGCATAATATACTATTTAACTTCTTAAGCACCTCCACATTATCCAATCTGATTATTGGAGGGATCCACTTGTTGAATTTTCTCTTTCTGGTTCATTTTCATATTCTGAAATTTTATTTCACTCCCTATTCCTTTCCTTGAGATTGTGGATGATAGGCTGAAGACGTAAATTGTTTTATTCTGAAACTCTGCTTTATCTCTGAAAATTTGTGAAGTAAAATTTGAAACTTGATCTGACTGTTTCTTTGGGTAATCTGTGTTGTAAAATATTGGGCTAACTTTTCCACTACTGTTTTTTGGTCTGGTTTTCCCCAAGGGCACTGTTTTGGGAAATCTTGCTGATACATTCATGATTGTTTAAAAAGAAATACTGATTCCTACTCCTGGTTTTACAATTATTAAGACCCTGCTAAACAGTTCTTTAAAAGCTGGTACCAGAATTAAAGGCATAGTTTAGTATTATTTTGAAATCATGCAATTTTAGGATAAGTAGGAAAAACATCTGCAATCTTCAGTGCTACTTTTGGCACAAAGGAGAACATGGAGCAAATGCCAAACTGTTGTCCACTATAGATACGGCACTAATGGGATTCAGTGCAATTGAATGGCCTGTGAATGGATTACATTTTTCGTGTTGGAATGGAGCCATGTTGCCCAGCAGCTATTTCAATAATAGCACATTGTAGTGGGTGTACTAAGACAGCACTTTGATGTTGTGGATATTGTGTTTTTCTCATGCCTTCATGTGCTGTATCATTCCCGATAAGACAACATGCTCATTCAGGTATCAATCCAGTAAACCCTCTCTAACCAGAAGACCATGCGACCGAAGAGCAGAAAAAGGCCATTCGGTCTATCACGTCTACTCTGCCATTCAGTGAAATCATGACTAATTTGATCATCCTGAACTCTACTTTCCTTGCTTATTCCCATAATGCTGGATCCTGTTATTAATTAAAAATGTATTCATCTCCGTCTTGATTTCACATGATGACTCAGCCTTGATAGTGTGATAAAGAATTCCACTGAACCACTATCCTCTGAGAAGAAATTCTTACTCATCTCTGTCTGAATTAGATGACTCCTTGTTTTGACATTATGCTATCGAGCCTTAGACTCTCCCAAAGGGGAAACAACCTTTTTCTACCTACCTTGTCAAGCACTCTAAGAATTTTTGTAAGTTTCAATAAGGTCTCCTCTCAATCTTCTAAACCACAATGAGTACAAGCCCAATCCATGCAACTTCAGATACGAAAATCCCTGCATACCCATTATCAATCTTGCGTACCTTCTTTGAACTGTTTTCAATGCCAGTATACTTTTCTTTAGATAAGAGCACCAAAACTTTTTTTTTTGTTAGTTTTGAGTGATTTTTCTGACTAGTGTATAGTATAATTCTAACAAAACCTCCACATTGTTATAATCTATTCTCTTTGAAATAAAAGACCAACATTCCATTTGCCTTTCCTATCATGTGCTGAACTTAAATGCTAGTTTTTTGTGATTCGTACACCGGGACTCCCAAATCCAAAATTTAAATAATTAGCTCTTCGCCAAGGTGCACAACACATTTTTCCACAGTATATTCCATTTGCTGGCTTTTTGCCTATTCACTTAACCTGTCTATACCCCTCTGTATCATGCCCACTACTTGGCTACTCACCTATTTTTAAGTCATCTGAGCATTTGGTGCTAGTACTTCAGTCATCTAAGTGTATTAATATATATTGTACATAATTGTGACTACAGCACTAATCTTTCTCAACTAGTTATAGTCTGCCATCTTGGAAATATCCCCTTTATCCAAACTCTGCCTTCTATTAGTTACCCAGTTCTCTTTCTATACTAATACAGTGTGCCCAATATCATAGGTTGTTATATGTGGTACCTTTATTGTACACCTTTTAGCAATCCAAATATAATACATCTACTGGTTCCCCTTTACCTATCATATGCTTGTTACATCCTCAAATAACTCTTAAGAAATTTAACAGGCATGATTATCCCTTCATGAAGCCATGTTGGCTCTGCTTGATTTTATTGTGTATTTCTAAATGCTGTATTATTACAAGCTTTATATCACATCACATTTTCCCAGTGACAGATATTAAGCTAACTGGCCTATAGTTACTTGTTTTTGTATCCCTTTTTGAATAAATGGTACATTTGCAGTTTTCCTGGTCTTTAGGACTTTGCCAGAATCTAAGGACTCTTGGAAGATTACTACCACTGCACGGCCTATCGTTTTAATATCCTAGGATGCAACATCAGGGTCCAGGGAACTTATCACCCTTTAGTCCTATTAGTTTTCCTACTACTTTTTTTCTCCTCTAATGATAATTGTTGTTTATTTCTGTCCCTCTTAAACCCTTTGATTATTTAGTATGTTTGAAATGCTATTGGTGTCATCACTGTGAAGACTGATAGAGAGTATTTATCTAACTCCGCTGCTATTTCCTGGTTCCCCATTATTATTCCCCCAGCTTTGTTCTGTAGTGAGCCTGTATTTACTTTGATCCCTTTTGCTTATGACATATTTAATGAAGATCTTGCTGTCTGTTTTTTATATTACTTGCAAGATTATTTTCTTAACTCATTGTTTTGTTGGCTTTTAAAACTCCCCAGTCATCTGGTTTACCACTGACGTAAACTAGTCAAGGTCAGTGACAGTGCTGGAAACATTGGCTTGATGGTGTTCGATAGTGGAGTCTAGGGGAGGTAGGAAGTTTGTGTTTGGTTTCTGCATGGTAGCCAGGTGTGCCAGATAGAAACAGCCACATCCTTGCTACAACAAGGTTTATAACAATACTGGATTTGGCTCCTTGAGCATGAAGTCCTGCAAGTACAAACGGATGAAGCCAAAAAGAGATCAATTGGTGTGAGAATAATAGAGAAGGACTTGCAGAGCCAGGGAAAGACTTATTGAAAAATAGAAATTTTCACCTCAGCCGTAGGCCATACTGCCTGTTTTGCTTATGACGGTTTGTTGAAAGTTGTCCAATTTCCACACCTTGTTCTTTTCTCCATAGCCTTGTAAATGTTTCCATTTCAAGTATTAGCCCAGTGTTCAATTTAAAGGTAACTATTGAGTCAGGATCCACTGCCCTTTCAGGCCTTCGATTTCAGATTATCATAATGCACTTAATTGAAATAAATTCCTCAACTCTCCTCTGATTTTTGTTTTTAACCAATTATTCAACGGAAATTGTCCACCAGCCAGAATTTTCAATATTCCTCCACTTCCACACCAAAGCAACTGTTAGACATGTTTAAATTATCGATGCAAGTCTAAACTGATTTAAAAGAAATGTTTTTCCTTTTGGTGTTCACAATGAAACGAGTCCAAAGTGAATTGACTCTAAGCCTCTGAAAATTGCAGTATATTTTGAGGCATGTTTTAATTTGATTCCTACTATTACAATAAGCTAGTGTTTCTTAAATCTGTGTCTTCTGGTTATCAGCACTTCTGACAGTAGAAACAGTTTCCCCTCATTTGTTAAAATTCCTTATAACTCTGAACGTCACTACTAAATCTCCCTTTTAAACTTGTCTACTCTGAGGAGACCAATCTCTGCTTTTCATAGGTATACATGAAAACATAAATTAGAAGCAGGAATAGACCATTTGGGCCCTGAAGCCTGCTCTGCCATTCAGCAAGATCACAGCTGATTTAGTTGTGGCCTCAACTTGATATTCTAGCCTAACTGCAATAACCTCTGACTCCCTTTTCATCGAAAATGTATTTTCCACTGTTTTTAAAAAAAACATCAGGGACTTGGCCTCTATCAATTCCAGAGATGGGTGAAGAGAGCTCTTAAGCTGTGGCATTCATCAGGCTTTATGACCCATTAACAGAATTGTACTCCACAATCTGCAGTGCAATCCACAACCTCCATGCTCAGCCTATTCCCCCATTCTATTACATCAAGCCAAAGAAAACCAGGTTCAAGAAGGCATGCCAAGATTAGTAGTAGAATTGTCAACCTGGTGAAAGTACAAAACAGGACTCCTTTCTTGCCAAACATCTCTATCACTTTCTGCTTATACTAAGTAATTTCACAACCAACGGATCAGATCTAACCCCTGTTGGGAATAGTAGTGGACAATTAAACAACTACTGGAGGAGGGTTGTTCTAGAGCTAGAAACATCCCCATTGTCAATGATGGGAGAATCCAGCAAATCCAGATTCAGTGCAAAAGATAGTGCTGAGACATTTACAACAGTCCTCAGCCAGATGTATTGAATAGACCTTCCATGTTATAATGTTCAGAAATCCCCAGCATCAGAAATGCCAGTCTTCAGCCAACTCAATTCACTCCACATGATGTCAAAAAATGGTTGGGGGCACTGTATACGGCAAAGACTGTGGGGCCTGACAACATTCCGGCAATAGCACTGATATACTCGTGGGCAGACAAAACAAAAACTGGGTGTCCACTTTGCCGAACACTTATCCTTCATCTGTAAAAATGACACCCAGCTTCCAGTTGCTTGCCACTTCAATACACCATGCTCCCATTCTAACGTTTCTGTCTCAGACTTGCTGCAATGCTCCAGCAAGGTTTAATGCATCTTTATCTTCTGCCTCAGAACTTTACAGCCTCCAGGGCTTGACGTGTGTGTTATCTACCCCGACACTACTAGGTCCTGTTTTGTACAGGTTTCTCTCAGCACAGACAACCCATTTTTGGCCATTTACATTTCTTGTTAGCATCCTACCGAGCATTTCTCTCTGTCGCTCTCTTTCACTCTGTCTCTCACTCTACTTAATGTTTGTCGATCCTTTTTCCTCTCTGGCACCCTTTACATGTACTCTATGTGGCTGTCTTGCTCTCTGGTATGCTGTTCTCATGATCTCTCACTCTCATGCTCTCACTTTTCTTTGAACAGATGCTGCCAGACCCCCGGAGTTTTTCCAGCACTTTTTGCTTTTTCTTCAGACTTTTATCCACAGTCCTTTATTATTGTTTTAATGCTCTGGGGGTGAGTGTTCAGACCAGGCAAATTTAGCAAATTTTCTGAACTAAAAGACATCAGTGAATTAGATGAGTTTTTACGACAATCGACAGTGGTAGCATTGTCATCATTTGGGTAACTTCTAATTTCTTATTTTTATTAAATTCTAATTCTACCATCTGCCATGATGAGATTTAGCCCTATCTGTACAAAAAACAGCAACGGAGACTTTCACTGAAAGATTAGAAACAGTGATGCTAGGGAACAGTTTCCTTTGTTTCAGATATGCTGTTGGTGCGATACAGAAGCCATTGAAATCTATGCTTAAGAGAGACTGCTGATTACTGTCTAATGTAAATTTATGCAATATTCGTTATGTTCAGTAGTTCATTTTGTGAGTTATTTCAGCTCAGAATACACTGTTGTACATGCGCAGTACAGTATTTCAACTTGTACATCCATTCCATTCCCTTCAAACATTTTCCTGTTCTGGAGTTCAAACTCTGGCTTTAATATTGATGCATATGGGATCTCACGATTCACTGGGAGTTTTCTCATTTAGTGAATCTTATGAACGGAACTACTCTGTTAAATGAGGAAGGTGCATTTTCACCAAATACTCCTAACATCAATATCCTGAAGGTCATCATTGACAGAAAGATAAGTTAACAAGACAGGTGCTTATGAGAGAAAGTCAGAAGTTGGAAACTCTTAACAGTAACTCATGATCTGATCCTCAAAGCCTCTCCATCATCTGCAAATTTCAAATCCACAGTGCATGTAATGCACCCCTCTCGCCTGACCAGAGTGTGGTTGCATAGTCAAAGGTGATGGAAGAAGAGCTCAAAGACATGCCGAGCTCAGACGCATTGCTTGTAACAATACGCAGTAGTTAATTGCTACTTGCTTGAAATATTATCCTGCTGAATCTGAGATAGCAGGAACTGCAGATGCTGGAGAATCTGAGATAACAAGGTGTGGAGCTGGATGAACACAGCAGGCCAAGCAGCGTCATAGGAACAGGAAAGATGACGTTTCGGGCCTAGACCTTTCTTCAGAAATGGGGGAGGGGAAGAGGGTTCTGAAATAAATAGGGAGAGAGGGGGAGGCGGATAGAAGATGGATAGAGGAGAAGATAGGTGGAGAGGAGACAGACCGGTCAAAGACGCTGGGATGGAGCCAGTAAAGGTGAGTGTAGGTAGGGAGGAGATAGGTCAGTCCAGGGAGGACGGACAGGTCAAGGGGGCGGGTTGAGGTTAGTAGGTAGGAGGTGGGAGGAAGGACAGGTTAGGGAGGTTGCGATGAGCTGGGTTGGTTTTGGGATGCGGTAGGGGGAGGGGAGATTTTGAAGCTTGTGAAGTCCACATTGATACCATTGGGCTGCAGGGTTCCCAAGCGGAATATGAGTTGCTGTTCCTGCAACCTTCGGGTAGCATCGCTGTGGCACTGCAGGAGGCCCAGGATTGACATGTTGTCTGCGGAATGGAAGGGGGAGTTGAAATGGTTCGCAACTGGGAGGTGCAGTTGTTTAGTGCGAACCGAGCGTAGGTGTCCTGCAAAGCGGTCCCCAAACCTCTGCTTGGTTTCCCCGATGTAAAGAAGGCCACAACAGGAACAGCGGATGCAGTATACCACATTAGCAGATGTGCAGGTGAACATCTGCTTGATGTGGAAAGCCTTCTTGGGGCCTGGGATGGGGGTGAGGGGTGAGGGGGGAGGTGTAGGGGCAGGTGTAGCACTTCCTGCGGTTGCAGGGAAAAGTGCCAGGTGTGGTGGGGCTGGAGGGGAGTGTGGAGCGGACAAGGGAGTCACGGAGAGAGTGGTCCCTCCGGAAGGCAGATAAGGGTGGGGAGGGAAAAATATCTTTGGTAGTGGGGTTGGATTGTAGATGGCGGAAGTGTCGGAGGATGATGCGTTGGATCCGGAGGTTGGTGGGGTGGTACATGAGGATGAGGGGGATTCTGTTTTGGTTTTTATTGCGGGAAGGGGGTGTGAGGGATGAGTTGCGGGAAATGCAGGAGACACGGTCGAGGGTGTTCTTGACCACTGAGGGGGGGAAGTTGCGGTTCTTGGAGAACGAGGACATCTGAGATTTACGGGAGTGGAATGCCTCATCCTGGGAGCAGATGTGGCAGAGGCGAAGGAATTGAGAATAGGAGATGGCATTTTTGCAGGAAGGTGGGTGGGAGGAGGTGTATTCTAGGTAGCTGTGGGAGTCGGTGGGCTTGAAATGGATATCGGTTTCTTGGTGGTTGCCGGAGATGGAGACAAAGGTCCAGGAAGGAGAGAGAGGTATTAGACACGGTACAGGCGAACTTAAGGTTGGGGTGGAAGGTGTTGGTGAAGTGGATGAACTGTTCAAGCTCCTCGTGGGAGCACGAGGCGGCGCCGATACAGTCATCAATGTAACGGAGGAAGAGGTGGGGTTTAGGGCCAGTGTAGGTACGGAAGAGGGATTGTTCCACATAATCTACAAAGAGGCAGGCAAAGCTTGGGCCCATGCGGGTATCAATTCCACCCCCTTTGTAGGAAGTGGGAGGAATTGAAAGAGAATTTATTGAGGGTGAGGACGAGTTCAGCTAAGCAGATGAGGGAGTCAGTGGAAGGGGACTGGTCAGGTCTGCAGGATGGGAAGAAGCAGAGGGCCTTTAGGCCATCTGTATGGGGAATGCGGGTGAATAAGAACTGGATGTCCATGGTAAAGATCCGTGGCTCTGTGACTCCCTTGTCCGCTCCACACTCCCCTCCAGCCCCACCACACCTGGCACTTTTCCCTGCAACCGCAGGAAGTGCTACACCTGCCCCTACACCTCCCCCCTCACCCCTCACCCCCATCCCAGGCCCCAAGAAGGCTTTCCACATCACATCAAGCAGATGTTCACCTGCACCTCTGCTAATGTGGTATACTGCATCCGCTGTATCAGTTGTGGCCTCCTCTACATCGGGGAAACCAAGCGGAGGTTTGGGGACCGCTTTGCAGAACACCTACGCTCGGTTCGCACTAAACAACTGCATCTTCCAGTCGCGAACCATTTCAACTCCCCCTTCCATTCTGCAGACAACATGTCCATCCTGGGCCTCCTGCAGTGCCACAACGATGCCGCCCGAAGGTTGCAGGAACAGCAACTCATATTCCGCTTGGGAACCCTGCAGCCCAATGGTATCAATGTGGACTTCACAAGCTTCAAAATCTCCCCTCCCCCTACCGCATCCCAAAACAAGCCCAGCTCGTCCCCGCCTCCCTAACCTGTTCTTCCTCCCACCTATCCCCTCTTCCCACCTCAAGCCCCACCCCCATCTCCTACCTACTAACCTCATCCCGCCCCCTTGACCTGTCCGTCCTCCCTGGACTGACCTATCTTCTCCCTACCCCCCCACCTACACTCACCTTTACTGGCTCCATCCCTGCCTCTTTGACCAGTCTGTCTCCTCTCCACCTATCTTCTCCTCTATCCATCTTCTATCTGCCTCCCCCTCTCTCCCTATTTATTTCAGAACCCCCTTCCCCTCCCCCATTTCTGATGAAGGGTCTCGGCCCGAAACGTCATGTTTTCCTGCTCCTATGATGCTGCTTGGCCTGCTGTGTTCATCCAGCTCTACACCTTGTTATCCTGCTGAATCTGACAGGTTAAAAAAAAACTATAATCGTTCAAACATGTCAGTTTCTTGCTCTGTGTTCTATGTTTGCACTCTCTTCTATGGTAAGCATGACAGTCTTAATTTGGTAAGCTTCAGCCAAGGCCTTAAAATTTTAATAGGAGTCTGGAAGTTATTCCCCATAGATGTCTTTGCATGTTTCGAGTCTCTTATTCTGTCTTCTAAGGTGATTACTGCTACCTAAAATATAACTACCTAACCTAAGCCTCCCAAAAATGACTGCCCACCCTCCTTGCCACCATCATCATTCTCACTTATTCAAGATTGCCCTTAATACCTACCTTTTTGACTGAGTTTTTAGTCACACCTTGGAATGCATCCTATTTTGTTTAGCACCATTTTTCTTTACTGTATCTCTAAAGCGCCTTGATTTTTTTCTTTCCCTTGCTTAATGGTGGGGTGGTTGCATTGGATTTTGGGCTGGAGAAAGATACAGAGATATTGAGTAAACAGGGGCATGGAAGGTTTTTGACGTGACCACGTAATCCAGACCACCACTTGATGCAGGAGTGTGTCAGAGTTTCCTTTTTCTGCGTGAGCTGAAATTGTGCATCAGGCCTTGTTTAAATATTACTTTCACAGGCATCCAACCACCTCCACAAATAGTTGTAGTGTCACAGGATTGTACAAGATGGAACAGGACCTTTCGATCCAACTCGTCTGTGCCGACTAGATATCCTAAACTGATCTAGTCCCATTTTCCAGCATTTGGCCCATATCCCTCTAAACTCTTCCTATTCATATATTCATCCAGGTGTCTTTTACATATTGTAATTGTACTTGCCTCCATCACCTCCAGCAGCTTGTTCCATACAAGCACCACCTTATGCATGAAAAAGTTGCACCTTGGGTCCCTTTTGGGCACCTTACCCTAGATTCTTGCTGGCAAGATGAGTCCCTTGGTGAAAGGGGAGTGTGTGAAAATCAGAATTGCAGCTACCAAAAATTGTTGTGGTCCTCCTAGACCCACATTCATAACTAAGCAAACACTTTTATTTATTAACACATACCCCTGACTTTTGGTGATCACTGTTTAAGTTGCCTCCACATTAACAAATCCTAAACAGTGCAGGACTAATGGCTCCCCCTTTTTGGGGCAACTCAATTTTCCAAGAACTTTAAAAACAGGCATGAAACCCTTCATTGACATTAGCAAAGAGTCCACTGTCTGTTCTCAAATGTCAAGATGACTATTCTCAGAAATCATCAGGCCTTAGCCCATCTTTTCTGCAGTGCCAGAGGTGCAAATTAGTAAATGTGGCAATGCAGCGAGTCATGGGTGTGAACCCACATCCTGTCCGGTTAAATTGATTCTATTAATATGATGCTACTGTCAAGCTAGTTGTTCCAGAAGTATTTTTTTGTCTATTAATGTACTGCAGTGGAAGGCAAATTGTGGGCTTTCACTCTACAGTACTCTGCTGCTTGAAGAATTCAATAACAAACTCGGCACCATTTTTTTGTTTTAACTAGCTCTTAAGCCTTAGTATGTTTAATATAAGTTCTACTTAGAGGAAAAACTTAACGTGAGTGTGTTTTCTGAACCTAGATTTGGTACTTCTGAGTAATGCACATACCTATTTTCAGTTTCTGTACTAGGCATCAGATGGCATAACCACCAGCGCAAGGGGTAATGGACTTAGGGACAGCATGAAATGTGCAAGAGGCCCAGTCAGAGGAGCGTAGTTCTTGAGGTGTGCTTTTGTGTGGGGAGTGGAAAGGGTGGAAGCAGGTGAGGAGTTAGGGGAGTGTAGAGGTGAGACACAGGACTCAAACATTTAATCAGACTGCTGCTCAAATATAGCAGTAATGTATTGCCACAGCTGTCTATTTGAGTTATTAGATTCATATTCCTGCAGCTGAATATTAAAAATGTTTTGGCAATGTTTGCGAGAAATTGTTGATTTATTTGCATTGAAATCTATGTTTATCTCAAACAAGTGCATCTAAAGTAGAGATAACAAGCATGGGGCTGGATGAACACAGCAGGTCAAGCAGCATCATAGGAGCAGGAAAACTTGACGTTTCGGGCCTAAACCCTTCATCAGAAATGGGGGAGGGGAAGAGGGTTCTGAAATAAATAGGGAGAGAGGGGGCGGCGGATAGAGGAGAGGATAGGTGGAGAGGAGGCAGACAAGTCGAAGAGGCGGAGATGGAGCCATTAAAGGTGAGTGTAGGTAGGGGGGTAGGGAGGAGATAGGTCAGTCCAGGGAGGACGGACAGGTCAAGGGGGCGGGATGATGTTAGTAGATAGGAGATGGGGGTGTGGCTTGAGGTGAGAGGAAAAACAGGTCAGGGAGGTGGAGATGAGCTGGGCTGGTTTTGGGATGCGGTTGGGGGAGGGGAGATCTTGAAGCTTGTGAAATCCACATTGATGCCATTGGGCTGCAGGGTTCCCAGGCTGAATATGATTTGCTGTTCCTGCAGCCTTCGGGTGGCATCACTGTGGCAGTGCAGGAGGCCCAGGATGGACATGTCATCTGAGGAATGGGAGGGGGAGTTGAAATGGTTCGCAACTGGGAGGTGCAGTTGTTTGTTGCGAACTGAGCGCAGGTGTTCTGCAAAGCGGTCCCCAAGCCTCCGCTTGGTTTCCCCGATGTAGAGGAAGCCACAACGGGTACAGCGGAAGCAGTATACCACATTGGCAGATGTGCAGGTGAACATCTGCCTGATGTGGAAAGTCGTCTTGGGGCCTGGGATTGGGGTGAGGGAGGAGGTGTGGGGGCAGGTGTAGCACTTCCTGCGGTTACAAGGAAAAGTGCCGGGTGTGGTGGGGCTGGAGGGGAGTGTGGAGCGGACAAAGGAGTCGCAGAGGGAGTGGTCCCTCCGGAAGGCAGATAAGGGTGGGGAGGGAAAAATGTCTTTGATGGTGGGGTCGGATTGCAGATGGGGGAAGTGTCGGAGGATGATGCGTTGGATCCGGAGGTTGGTTGGGTGGTATGTGAGGACGAGGGGGATTCTTTTTTGGTTATTATTGCGGGGACGGGGCGTGAGGGATGTCTTCCGGGAAATGCGGGAGACACGGTCGAGGGCGTTCTCAACCAGTGTGGGGGGGAAGTTGCGGTCCTTGAAGAATGAGGACATTTGAGATGTAAGGGAGTGGAATGTCTCATCCTGGGAGCAGATGCGGCGGAGGCGAAGATTTGGGAATAGGGGATGGCATTTTTGCAGGAGGGTGGGTGGGAGGAGGTGTATTCCAGGTAGCTGTGGGAGTCAGTGGGCTTGAAATGGACATCTGTTTCTAGGTGGTTGCCCGAGATGGAGACAGAGAGGTCCAGGAAGGAGAGAGAAGTGTTGGAGATGGTCCAGGTGAACTTCAGGTTGGGGTGGAAGGTGTTGGTGAAGTGGATGAACTGTTCGAGCTCCTCGTGGGAGCACGAGGCGGCGCCGATGCAGTCATCAATGTAACGGAGGAAGAGGTGGGGTTTAGGGCCAGTGTACCGTTTAGGGCCAGTCTCTTCCGTCCCTACACTGGACATCTCAAATGTCCTCATTCTTCAAGGACCGCAACTGGACCGTCCTCCCTGGACTGACCTATCTCCTCCCTACCCCGCTACCTACACTCACCTTTACTGGCTCCATCCCCGCCTCTTCGACTTGTCTGCCTCCTCTCCACCTATCCTCTCCTCTATCCATCCTCTATCCGCCTCCCCCTCTCCCTATTTATTTCAGAACCCTCTTCCCCTCCCCCATTTCTGATGAAGGGTTTAGGCCCGAAACGTCAAGTTTTCCTGCTCCTATGATGCTGCTTGACCTGCTGTGTTCATCCAGCCCCATGTTTGTTATCTCAGATTCTCCAGCATCTGCAGTACCTTTTATCTCTGCATCTAAAGTAGATTTATCTTGCTGTTTAAGTCTGCATCTGTCTGCATAATAGTCATTGCACTACCCACTAATTCATTGCATTTGAAATTTATGCAGTGTATCTCATTCTTTAGAATCTCTTTTTGTGCATCTTTGTGGGTGGAGTTCCTAAGTCTGAGTCTGAAACCAACTGGTGTCAAAAGTCCCTGCATTATTGCATAGTTTTCATGCCAAATTCTTTTGTAACATGTATTGAAGCATGAACAGTGCAGCAATTTTGTGAACATACTTTTCAGAGGATTCCTGTAAATCAGGATATTTAAAATTACACAAGAGGGAGATTTTACAGATCCTGCTGTGGGGTGTGGGGCAACTGAATTAGACAGGCTGTGAAATTTTGATTTTGTGATGCCAGTTGAGTTCCAGAGACTATGTCCACAGTACATATGCAACAAGTCAGGCCTTAGGCCATTCTATGACAAGTTCACAATACATTGTTAATAGTATTGTAAGCCATGACTACTCATTAGCATAAAACATTTAAAATTATGTTTCATCTTCAGTGGTCCATGAGAATTTTTCAGATTTGTTTCAAGGTGGCTATATTAGTTGGCTTTGTACAGTTGGCTGAGGTCAATGGTATTTCTGGTTGGAGGTAAGTGGGACAGTAGCAGCTTACAGGAAGACTCTAGATCAGCAAGGACCAGGGTTGGGAATTTAAAGTTCAGGGTTCTGGTACAGGCAGCAGTGGAAGAGGGATCTAAACTGGGGCACAGGGTGAGGTCAGGAATGTGAAAGGTAGGGCCTGGCACTGGTGATGGCTGTGAGAAAGTCAGTCAAGATAAGAAAATAAGGAACCTAAAAAACAGTGCCATCTAAATATACGTCTTCTCGGTGTAGGCTGACGGAGCCCTCATAGGACTTTGAGTTCACCTACAACATTTCATTATCGTGGACAATATCCTTTACATTCATTTGAAGGGAAGACCAATTGAGCCTGTCAGTTCAGCCATATCCCACAGATGTTTGACTACACACTGTACATTATTCATGAGCTCTCAATGATGGAATGAATGAAATAACACAGCATTGTTTCCTCATTAATGAAGGAAACACCTGTCTCCCCTGTAACTGTCAATACATTTTAACTGTGAAGTGTGCCAGTGCATTTAGTTCTCTGACCAAGCTAGTCTCAACAAATAACAGCGACGCTGATACAAATAAAGTGAACCCAATGTAGTGTGAAATACTTACCAGTATAATTTGAATTTGAAAAGTCACCCTGTCACCTTTATGCTCTCAATAGTTTTTTTATTGAAATGGAGTTGGGCAGGAAAGTTGTAGCTATGATGCAGAGATTCCCTGTTTGACCAAGAAGTCCCCTAACCCAACAAAACCTCCAGCATTTTTAACGTTTCCACCACTGCAGGTTTCTTCCAGATCAGAATTTCAGATTTCCTGTGCACACTGCTGGCACTTTAAATTTTAATTGCATTCCTTTGGGAACAGTAAGAAATAGCGAGTGATGCATACTTATCCTTCCATTATGATGAATGGCAAATCCAAATAAAATTCCACCTGAATTCTTTTGTCTAAACACAGCTTTGAAGACAGGCTATAGTTGCATGAATTTTATTATTTTCTTTTGAAAATAAAAAACAATACATTTCTAAATTTTGAATAGCATATTATATTCTGTTATTATAGTATTGTGTAACTATGAATACAGTAATAAACTGGGAAACAAACGCAATTTGATCTGTGGAAAATTCACTCAACTTTTGCATGACAATAGATCTGCATGAAGGGCAGAGGAAAAGGAGCTACAGATCAACTGAACGAGCATCTGCAGTACCTTTTATCTCTAATGCATTTGGCTAAACAGTTTTAATTTGAATATTTTTTGTATTATCAACTCAGTCTTAAATAATGCCAGAACACAAATTTGAATTTCAAAGAGATGTGCTCCATTGTTTCAACTTCAAGATAGAGTATAGCTTAAGTACAGAGTTCTTTAGTTCAGATCCTTTAGGAATCAGTATTTTCAGCTACAATTTCAGTTGCTGTATATCTTTCTGTAGTTCTGTAGTGAGTCCCATTTTAACTAGACATCGTTTCAAGCACATGGGATGTAGCAACATGTAGTCCTGTTGCTCCTTGAAAAGATCTTTGTATTTATAAAGTTTGTACCCTTGTTTTGACAAGCTAGATAGCAGTTGTTTGATAATTGATGTTTTGGATTCCTCAATGTCATCTGAGGAATTACTTGCAGTTTGAAAGTTGACAGAAAGTTTGGTGTAGTCGCTAATTATTGTTACGTCCTGTTTAATGCCAAGGGGCAGATTGTATGAAATCCTCTTTAAAGTGTTGATTATTGTTTTTTTTTGACAGGATGCTTTTAAAGTAATTCTTTGCTTAACGGCATTATGCTCAATAGATACTGTGAATGGGTGCAGACAATGACAACCCCTGTGAAAGCAAAATGGATCAATTAATTTTAAGTCACAGATACCACAATATTTAATCATTGAAAACAACTAAGATCAATTGATTAATTTTCAAATTTGGTTAGATATGCTATTTTCAAAATTTTGTAACGATTTCAAAATTTAGTCTTAGTAAAGGTAATAGTTGTTGGATTTCAGTTGTAGGTCTAACTGTTTTTTAATGCGATAGGAAAATCAGTGGCGACAGAGGAGTTCTAGCTGCATATTAGTCTTAGTCAAAAACTTATTTGGGGCTGACTTTTAAAATTCTGAAAGAGTCATATCATACTCAAATGTTAATTCTATTTCTATCTCCACTAATGCTGCCACACCTACATTTCTCCAGCACTTTACTTCTTGGTTCAATGTTGTGTATAGGAAAGGATTTGATCAAATCTGTCCAGTTGGAACATTATTCCTGGTTGCCAAATGTGGGTTTATCCTAGAATGCCTTCGGAGAATTTGTAATGCTTGCTACTCAAGAATGCTTTTCCTAATCATTGTTAACACCGTATGAAAGAAAATAGCTTTTCTGTTCTAAACTCTTAATTACATTTTTAGTTTACACAAGTGGAAGGAAATTCTGTATATCTAGATCAAACATAAAATGATGGCTAATATTTTAACCCTGATAGAATGAAAACAATGCAAATAAATTGCTGATATATTTTGGATTTAAAACAATTTTGATTGTTCCTTGTGTCAAAAAAAAAAGCAGCAATTCAATTAAAAGTGAAAAATATCAAACTTTAAAAAGAGCTACTTACAAGTGAAGAATCAAGATTACAATCAGCATTTCTTGAGCCAGTGTAGCAGGAGTTCTATGAGATATATGGTACTTTCTGTTCCACTTGCTCTTATATACATGAGAGGATTCCATCTCAGGGGTAAGTCCCATTTCATCAACTGTGTTTCATTTCATTACAAAATGAAAGTGAAAATCATTAATTATGCAATCAGGAAATGCATGCCAAATAGCAACAAGCTTTAGCACCCTTTTTTTCAGTACGTATTGTAGTTGATAGAAGAGGGGGGGATAAACTGGTGAACTAAAGGTCCTTATTCCTAAAATAGTTAGATACTTTTGAATTTTAAGTTAAGTTGCTTATATTTGCATATAAGCTGAAGTAATGAGCATTCACAAAGGTTTTTGGTCTAAAAATATCCTTCCATTCCTGTTTATGGTATTAACTATTCTACACCCTGCATTAAGAAAGCAAAACACTACTGAGGGTCAAATTTTCTCGTGCTAGGCAAAGTTTGAAAGTGGGAGAATTTTCTGAATAGAAACTCAGAGCCTACCTTAGTCACAAACCTGACTGGATTTGTCTGAATCAGGGAAGTGGATTGGCTGCTGAAATTACGAGCCAGGAGCAGAAAATCCCACCTTGCTGGAGCTGCTAGTCATTCACACTGTCACCTCCAGAGCCTGATAATGACGCAGCAGTCTGTGGCAGCTGACGGGACACCCCTACGTCTTCCAAACCTTCAGAAGAGGCTGGGTTTCTGAGATGCAGCCCTGGGTGGGATGTTGAGTAGCCCTTGAGTAGTTGTTAATTGATTCCTTTTAAGGGCTTTAGTTGGTGGTGGGACAGGAAGATCAACCATGGACCTTCCCATTTTTACCACCCAGAACCTAATTTCTAAGATGCTGGGAAATGGGTGGATATCTCCTTGATGCCAACCTGCCTGATTTGCTGATCATTGCCACTTTTTTTGAAGGGTTTTGTTTTGCTATTCTAAAGCCCTCCACTTTCTTTCAGTTTTGTTTCCCCTATTCTGAGTCTAAATCTAAAATTGGCAGCAATACTGGATTAAGACTTTCAAAACATAGAGAAAAGATTTTTACTCCAATTATTGATTCAGAATACATTATCCTCAACAGGGAGGTTAGAAGCATGTTTTCCTCAGTTATGAAATGTATTTAGTTTGTGTCAATACAACAGCGACATCCATGTCCCACAAGTGAAGAAATTTTTTTTTAAAAATCAATCTAAGCTTTCAGTCTCTTCTTTCACCCCATCCCACCCAGTTTTTAAATAGATTTGTGACAGGCAAAGGTGGAAAACAATATGGTACATCAGGGCCCAATAACTGATACCGTAGAAGCCCACTGTGCCAGGGAGGGCTGGGACTGATGTATGGGCCAAGAATGTCACCAGGATCCATGATTTATGGGTTCTTGCCCCAGTGCATGGCTTGCTGAATCTTCTTTCCTCTGCCGTTTTGTCATTACCTTTTCTATTGGCAAATTGTGCTGACCTAAATGCAGGTGGGTGCGTCAAAGTGACACAGCTGAAATCTTGTTTCGTGCAATTTGCATACAAGGCAGTACAGCCAACCACCTAGTGACAGCCAGCAATTGGCATTCACCATGGAGGAGTCTCTGGGGCATAAATTCTATCCACGTGAATATAGATATGTGTAGGTCTCATTAGTTCGACTAGTTTCGAAAATGTAAAAATGGTTTTGAATCAAGAAGTTTGCCTCATTTGCCTTTTATAAATGCTCATTTGCCCTATTGAAAATTCCCCAGAGCCGAATTAAATAGGGCAAATGAAAAGTGGACAGAAATCCCACCCCACAGCAGTGAGTCCTGAATTAGATTGGTGAGGATGGTAGAAAGTCTACAAATATGATTGCTCAGGATTGACAAACTTCTGCAAAATGTTTGAAATTGTGGGGTTTTTCTGTTCCATGGGTCCCACTAAAATCTTAAAAGGTGAATTGAGATTATTGCCTAAAAAGTCATGCAGGGTTCTTTGTCACTCCCAAATTTTATTCAGGGTCTTTCTGTGTAAAAACACTGCCTTTACTTTAATCGCTTTCTTGCTGTGCAGCAAAATAAGTCAGATTTGCATTTCTTTAAATTTTCATGTGCTGTTTTGCTGTTTTTGGACTGCTTTTGGCTTTTTGTCAAACATTAGACATTTCCTGTTTCTGGGCTGTTGGTTCCTGTAAATGCTTTCAGGTCGCGAAATGGTTGTTGACCAGGCATTTCTTCTGGTGTCATCAGTCATATCAGTAACCTGCATCACCTAATTTGGTCATGCTGTACATTGTTTCCTTTTGCCTGGGTCAAGATTTGTATACATAACTAACATGTGCTCATAAGGTGAATTAATTAACCTTTCGTTATTTATTCAGAGAAGGCACTGATCTACCTTATTCAAAGAATCGATATGTTGTTTACATGTTCATTGACTCATTAACAGACAATTGAGACAGAAGAGAAAAATAACAACTAGTAAATTTCTACGTGTTTTACTTCATGGGATACAATGCACAGGGCAATGTCTTTCTGCTTTTTTAGTTCATGACCAATTGTTTGCTCTTTCACATATTTAGTTGTAGCTTCACTTGTGACTTTTTTTAAACTGCTTTATCTCCCCATTTTGCATGTACTCGCCTTCAATTCTTCAAGGTCAAGTCAAGTTGCCATGGTCTTACCAGACCATAGGGCTGCTCTTTCATTAGAGAGAGACACAACTAGTGGTGATTTAACCTGACAGCCACTATACCTTAGGAGAGGGAAGAGCTTGAGAAAGGCAGCCCTGTATGGTGACCTCAGCTGGTGATGGGAATTGAACCCGCGCTGTTGGCATCACGCTGCTTTGCAAACCAATTGTCCTGCCAACTAAGCTAAACCAACCCCCTCCCTTCTATTCTCCACCCACCCTTTGGTTTTCCGTAATAACACTGTTGCCTTCAGTTATTATGGATTCATGCTCCGTTCTGGAATTCAAGAGTATAATCTCAGTTAACATTGATTGTAGTACTGAAGAAGGGCAGTGATATAACAAAAGCAGGAAGTGCTAGACAAACTCAGCAGGCCTGGCAAATACTTGTTTCAGAGATAGTAGGAACTGCAGAATTATCCATCTTCTATCCGCCCCCCCCTCTGTCCCTACTTATTTCAGAAAGCCCTTCCCCTCCCCCATTTCTGAAAAAGGGTCTAGGCCCGAAACATCAGCTTTCCTGCTCCTCTGATGCTGCTTTGCCTGCTGTGTTCATCCAGCTGTACACCTTATTATCTGGCAAATACTTTCTCTTTTTGTTTCAATTTCCAGCAGTTCTTGGTTTCTTTTGAGGGCAGAATTGTATTGTCAAGGTGTTGTCTTTCACCATTCCACTTGTCTGTTCAGGTGGATGTAAAGGAAATTCCCTTTATTACTGAAAGGACATGATGTGGTACAGGAGAGGTTACTAATGAACTCGTAAACCAGCCTGGACTAATAATCCAGCAAAAGAAAATTCAGATCATATACCATGATATTTTCAGAATTTTAGTTCCATTTTTACATTTTACCTGATTTTTATTTCCAGATATAAAAAGTGAACAAGAAAGCAGACTGACGTGAGGACTTAATGGTTCACTAATGTCCCATGTTAGTGGAAGAAAACTTGCCATTCTTGCCAAGTCGAGACTGTATGAGTTTCTAGCCCCATGCCAAAATAGTTATCTCATAATGACTGTCTGAAATAGCCTAAAGTAGGGTTCCCAAGTTAGTGATTGCTATGCCGAGTGGTGCATCCAACAGGCTGGGAGCTTGTCAATTGTTAAATTTCCCTCAACTCTGTAAACTGCGTGAATCACTGGTATTTGCATTAATTATTGTAAATAAACAATAGGGGAGGTGATGGCCTAGTGGTATTATCGCTGGACTGTTAATCCAGAGATCCAGATAATGTTCTGGGGACCTGGTTTCGAATCCCGCCACGGCAGACGGTGGAATTTGGATTGAGTAAATACCTGGAATTAATCATCTAATGATGACTGTGAATCCACTGTCAATTGTTGTAAAAACCCATCTGGTTCACTAATGTTCTTTAGGGATGGAAACTGCAATCCTTATCTGGTCTGGCTGACTCCAGACCCACAGCAATGTGGCTGACTCTTAACTGCCCCCTAGGCAATTAGGGATAAGCAATAAATATTGCCTAGCCAGCAACGCCCTCATCCCATGAATGAATAGGAAAACCTTAATTGTTGGCCTGCATCAGGATTCAGAAAGAGGTTTTACTGTATTAATTTTGAATTGAATTAATTTCCACAGAGCTTACCACTGACTACAGTTCCATTCTATCTGCAGACCAGTTGGAGGACAATCAAGAGGGGAATGGGTTAGGGATAGGGATTTGATGCAGTGGTCCTTGAAATTGGTTTCATGGAAGAAAATATAAAGTTTGGAGTTCAGAATAGGAGAACATGATGGAGATTGGGTGTGGCTACTAACAAGGTGTTCCTTTGTCTGGGATCATTGTGGTGAGTGGAACCAAAAACCTTGGCAATACTGAGGGTGGAGCATAGAGTTGGACTTCATGGTGGCTTCAATAATGGAAAAAAAGGAGGTAAATTATTGTATTGAGAGGTCTTGAGACTGCACATTGTAACTTCTAGGAGGTCCAGATGTGCAACTTCCAGGGTACTTCCAATCTCTGACTATGAAGACCAGAAGATCTGGGCCACGAAATTGGAAAAAAAGGTTTATATGGGTATAAAATGTATTAGATTCCATAAATTAAATGATTAAGCATGTTAGCAATTGTATATTATACTATCCTGCATTACTCCCTGTACTTTATTACGTGGATTAAAGTGTTACATATAAATCATTTCCACATTCCTGGAGTAAAGTCTGTATAACAGAACGAGGTGGCATGGTGGCTCGGTGGTTAGCACTGCTGCCTCACAGCGCCAGTGACCCGGGTTCAGTTCCACCCTCGAGTGACTGTCTGTGTGGAGCTTGCACATTCTCCCCGTGTTTGGATGGGTTTCCTCCAGGGGCTCCGGTTTCTTCCCACAGTCCAAAGATGTGCAGGCTAGGTGGATTGGCCATGCTAAACTGCCCATGGTATTTAGGGATGTGTAGATTAGGTGGGTTATGCAGGATGGGTCTGGGTGGCATGCTCTGAGGGTTGGTGTGGACTTATTGGACTGAAGGGCCTGTTTCCACACTGTAGGGATTCCGCAAAATAAAAGGTCATATTTGATTGTGTAATATTTGTAATATTAATTACGATTTCACAAGAAACAATGTAAGCCAAAGCCATTTGACTGTGCTTGCTTTGTCAATGATGTAGTTTCAGCATTAGAGTTTGTTAACTTTGCACTATTTTCACATGAAAAGGTAGCAACGTGGAATAAGTTGACTGAAGGGATTTGATCCATAATATTCTGGTAATTGCTAACTCATTAAGTGACTAATGATTAATTGCTTTATACTTTTCTTTTAAAATTCATTTGTGGGCATCACTGGCATCCCTAGTTGCGCTTGAAGCTTGTGGTGAGCTGCCTTCTTGAACCGCTGCAGTCCACCTGCTCTGGGTTGACCCACAATGCCAATAGAGAGGGAATTCCAGGATATCGACTGAGTGACAGTGAAGGAATGCCAGTATATTTCCAAGTCGGGATGATGAGTGGCTTGAAACGGAACTTGCAGGTGTTGTGTTACCATGTATCTACTGCCCTTGTCCTTCTAGATGGAAGTGGTCGTGGGTTTGGAAGGTGCCCTCTGAGGATCTTTGGCGAATTTCTGTAGTGCCTCTCGTAGATAGTAGATACTGCTTCTACTCAGCGTAGATGGTGGAGGGAGTGATTGCTTGTGGATGAAGTTCCAGGCAAGTGTAAAGTATTCCGTTACACTCCCAGCTTAAGCCTTCTGGATGGTGGACAGGCCCTGACGCATCAGGAGAAGGGTTGCTTGCTGCAGTAGTCCAAGCCTCTGACCTGCTCTTGTAGCCATTGTGTTTATGTGGCAAGTCCAGTTGAGTTTCTGGCCATTTTTAACCCCAAGTTGTTGATAGTGGGGGATTCAGTGATGATAACACCACTGAATGTCAAGGGACAGTAATTAGATTGTCTCTTATTAGTGATGGTCATAATCAAGCATTTGTGAGGCACGAATATTACTTGCCATTTGTCAGCCCAGGCCTGGATATTGTGCAGATCTTGTTGCATTTGAACACTGACTGCTTCATTATCTGAGGAGTTCTGAATGGTGCTGAACATTGTGCAATCATCAACGACATCCCCACTTCTGACCTTATGGTGGAGGGGAGGTCATTGAAGCAGCTGAAGATATTGGGCATAGGACACAACCCTGAGGATCTCCTGCAGAGATACTCCTGGATTTGAGATGACTGACTTTGAACAACCACAACCATCTTCCTATCTACCAGGTATGACTTCAACCAGTAGAGAATTTGCCCCGAAGCCCATTGATTCCAGTTTTGCTAGGGCTCCTTGATGCCACACTCGGTCAAAAGCAGCCTTAATGTCAAGGACTGTCACTCTCACCTCATCTCTAGAATTCAGCTCTTTTGTCCATGTTTGACCCAAGGCTGTAATGAGATCAGGAGCTAAGTGGCCCTGCTGGATCCCAAACTGGGTATCACTAAACAGATTATTGCTGTGCGGGTGCTGCTTGATAGCACTGTTGATGAAACCTCCCATCTCTTTATTGATGATTGAGAGTAGACTTATGGGACAGTGATTGGCTGGGTTGGACTTGTCTTGCTTTTTACGTACAGGTCAGACCTGGGAAACCTTCCACATTGCCTGGTAGATGCCAGTGGTTGTAACTGTACTGGAACAACTTGGCTAGGGAAACGGCAAGTTCTGGAGCACTGGTTTTCAGTACTACTGCTGGAATGTTGTCAGGGCCAAAGCCTTTGCAGTGTCCAGAGTCTCCAACCGTTTCTTGATATCACGTGGAGTGAATCAAACTAGCTGAAGACTGGTATTTGTGATACTGGGGACCACTAGAGGAAGCTGGGATGAATCATCGACTTGGTACTTCTGGTTGAAGATTGTTGTGAATTCTTCAGCCTTATCCTTTGCGCTGATGTGCTGGGCTTTTCCATCATTTGATGATGGGGATGTTTGTGGGGCCTCCTCCTCCAGTGAGTTGTTTAGCTGTCCACCACTATTCACAATTGGGTGTGGCAGTTCTGCAGAGCTTAGCTCTGATCTGCTTGTTGTAGGATCACTTAGCTCTTTCTATCACATGCTGCTTATGCTGTTTGGCATGCAAGTCGTCCTGTTTGGTAGCTTCACCAGGTTGACACCTCATTTTCGGGTATGCCTGGTGCTTCTCCAGGTATGTCCTCCTGCACTCTCCATTGAAGGGTCGATCCGCGGCTCTATGTTAATGGTTGAGTGAGGGACATGCCGGGTGATGAAGTTGCAGATTGTGCTGGTGTATGGTATACAATTCTGCTGTTGATAGCCCCTAGTGCCTCATGGATGCCCAGTCTTGAGTTGCCCGATCTGTTCAAAGTCCGTCCCATTTAGTACAGTCATAGTGCCACAGAACACAGTGGAGGTTATTCTCAATGTGAAGGCAGGACTTAGTCTCCACAAGGACTGTGCAGTGGTGACTTTTACTGATACTCTTATGAACAGATGCATCTGCAGCCAGCAGATTGGTATGGCACTCATAATTTTATAAACCTCTTTAAAGTCACCCCTCAACCTCCTACACTGCAGTGTAAAAAAAAATCCCGCTATATCGAGTCTCTCCACATAACTTAAACCCTCCAGCCCCAGCAACATCCTGATAAATCTTTTCTAAACTTTCTCCAATCCAATAATATCCTTCCTATAGCAGGGCAACTAGAACTGTACACAAGTACTTGAAAAGTGGCCTCACCAGTGAGTAATTTAAGTTTGATAAGTGTACGCTTTGAATATAATTTAAGGAAACTGAAATTAATGCATGATCTTTGAGCCAACTGCAAGCATTGTTATTTTGTTAATAAAATAGCCTTGTCTTTAAGTAGTTGCTTAATGTCTCCATTCCATGTTGTTCTGGAAGGCAGTTGATAACCCCTTGACAATGCATCCAACACAAGTCCAATTACAAAGGGTGTCCAGTAGTCACAGTTTTGCACTGAAGGTGAGCGATGCAAAATTTTCAAAACAAACTTGATGCTGCCATTTGTGTTTGAAAGCAGAGCCTGGGTTTGTTTTATCTGAGTATTATCAAAAAATGCTTTTTCAGACCAATATTGTAGCAGCATGACATTATCACAGGTTGCCTGGACCACAAACATGGAACTCTGTGCATCATCTTCAAGTACCTTAATTGACAGGTGATCTGCATTGTGAGATTCAGCCATGACATCAATTAATGGAGATACCTGTAAGCTGAGAGAGAAACCGTCAGTGAAAATAGGAAGGGACAAATTAAGTGTTTCCCTTGAAGGTTCTTTACTAAAAGGCACACTTTGATCTAGACAGCAAATGCATTTAGGTCTAACTAGCCAACATGTAGTGGTTTTGAATTGATTCCGGTCTAGACATTGGCCAAAATGTTAGAATTTGTCAAACCTGTGATTGTCCTTCTCATAGTTCAGTGTCTTTGTGGAAGTGTTAAAATGTTGAGCCAAATGTAATGGTGTTTGCCAATATTTAGACTTGCCGTTACACCCTTCAGAGAAACAAAAAAATTATCTACAAAGTTACTCAAAATGCAACCTGATGAGAACACAGCAAGGGCAACAGAGCATTTGGGACCCAAGTGAAAAAGGCAGCCAGCAGAATATTTACTTAACTGATGAAATTAGAAGATTGGGAAATAAATAGCAGATGGCCTAAGATGGAGGGTGAATTAAAGGAACTAAATCAATGTTCCATCAGATAGTGCTGAAATAACTCCACAGAGGATGGTATCCCGTCTCCAAGTCATCCTTTATTTTCACAGGTGTAGTACATATTGCTGGTCCGGCTTCCTCAGAGTTAGTTCTCAGCGAACAGAACCTTTGACACGCCTGTTGAGATCTGGCAGCCAGGGCTCCCTGATTGGAACTGTTAACTGTCCAATTAGGGAACTCATATATTATGAAGTCCACCTAGCTGAAGTTGTTACAATCACTACATCCCTCCCCCTCTAAATCTGGGGCCATTTCTGTGGCTTTGGCACCAAACTTAACCCCCTGAAGTAAACTCTCTTCACTTAGAAGAGTCATATGTCCAACATTGGCATTCCTGATACCAAGTCACCCCAACCACCACCCACACCCACTCCAGTCCAAGAAGATCTGTTTTAACATAACAGGGATTGCTTGCTATTAGCAACTCTGGTAGAGCTTTCCTTGCAGTTGCATGAGGAGTGATGCAATAATTCAGTAGGAACTGAGAAAGTTTTGTATTGAGTGAAATTATAGGCTGTTTTTTTAAGGCTGCCTTCAAAGTTTGTACTGTCCTTCTACCAGACCATTCGATGATGCCCCACCAATGCAGCTATGTCAGCATCCAAACCTGGCCACCAGACATAACTTGTCACCGATGTCTTCATTTTAGACACCCCCGGATGCCCCTCGTGGAGTTTAGCTAACATCTAATAGTGACTTCTGCTTGGGACAATCATTCTTGCTCCCCATAATAAAATGCCATCCTCTATGATGATCTGGTCTCGCCAGTTCTAGGAATGTTTCAGTTCTGGTTGTGATGGCCCTTTTGTTTCCTCCATCACCACCAGCTGCTTTAGTTTTTAAAAAGCTCCGGGACAGATGTGGGAGCCCCCGGGGCATCTTTGATCGCCCTCACTTTATCTTCCAATGGGTCTAACTCCGGGCACGCAGTGGGTTTTCTCTGTAGCCCGAGTAGGTCACTCGTAATGCCTGGAACACACATTTTTCCCTTCTAAGGTATACACCCACCTTGAACAAATGTCTAATGACCATGTCTGAGTTCTCTAAGTAGTCTTTATTGGCCTTCCCTGTTATTAGCACATCATCCAGACAAATAGCGATCTGGGCTAGGCCTTGTAAAGTATTCTTCTTCTTCCACTGAAAAATGGCACAGATTGACGATACTCCAAATGGCAGTTTCATATTAGTACAAACCCTTATGGGTATTGATTATAACATTCGTCTGGGAATCCTCATCTAACCACAATTGCAGGTACGCATGGCTCATGTCCAGCTTAATGAAGGACAACGCCCCTCTAAATTTTGCGTATAAGTCCTCTAAGTGGTTGGGTTATATCCAGCTGCGAGAAGCAGTTTACTCTTTGTTTAAAATTCTCACAAAGGTGAACCAATCTGTCGGGCTTCACAATTGGTATGACCTGTGCTGCCCATTCTGCAAACTGTACTGGTTTGATGATTTCTGCACTTTCCAGCCTCCTGTATGATTGCACGTAAGGCAAATGGCTTTGGACAGGCCTTGAAGAATTGTGGAATTGCTTCCTGGTCAATGTTGAAGGTGACCTTGGCTCCTTGGAAAACTTTCACTTATTTAATTAGGACTTCACTCAGGCAACCATTTTCTAATCGAAAAATGTTAAGTCAGTCAAGGTGAGTCTTTCTCAACCAGTTTCTCCTCATCAGGTTTGAGCCTAAGCCTTTTACTACAATCAGTGGTAATTGAGCCAGCTGTTTCTCGTACAAGACTAGATCCAAAGTTGTACCTTTAAAGGTTCCCCGGTAAAGGTTCTCAGTCTATCTGACGCCTTAAGCAAACTTAAGGTTTGGAGTCCAGATCAAACTTTGATAACAACGCGACTATATCGATGATTGTAGAACCAGTCTTTAACAATCTCCATCAGAACTGGGTGACCATTTAACCAGACGTTTATTTTGATTGGTTCTGATTTGGAAGTTGCTAAGCAATTTAACTGTTCCAAACCTGATGCAGGTAGGCTTTCCAGGGTGTGAACTGTGCTGGATGCCAGCCTTTTGAGTTCTCTTACTCAATTTAGCTCTAGTGGGACCCTCTTGCTGTCTAGAGTCTGCACACTGGCAGCAACTACAATGATTTGCCACTCCGGATCCTGAACAAAATTTTAACCATTTGGCTGAAGGCTTGGCTTTGTTTTGGTGGTTTGCTGTGGGCTGACCTAGAGTCCCTTGGTCCAGGATATGTCCTGAGTGAGGTTATGCAATTGCTTTTACTCACTTGGCATCCCCCAAGTTCAGTCGGCCTGGCGAGTGTGTCCACTTCCGTCAGCATACCCAGTAACTCATATGCTCCACTTGCCACATTTACTAGTGACAATGTCTGTTGTAGTGCCTGTTTGAAATTCACTTGAGCTTCAGCAGTAAGTGCTTTTGCATGATCACATCATTAATCCCTCTCTCATCACAACTGAAATAATGCCACAGACACCGGTAGCCATCACCAAATCACCCTTTATTGATCCATGCCTCGCACTTGATACTGGTCCACCTTCCTCAGAGCCAGCTCTGAGTGATCAGAACGTCTGACAGTCCTGTTCATATCTGTCAGCCAGGGCTTCCTGATTGGGGCTGTTAACCTAGTCCAATCAGGGAATTTATATTCTATGATCTCCACCTGGCTGATCTTGTTACAATTGCTACAAGTACAGGGAGAGAAATAAAGATGAGGGATAAAAGACATTTATGTCATTTTTCAAATCTCCTCAACAGTTCATAACCTGAAGGAATTAGACTCCGCACCAAAATAGGTTTTTTTTTGGAGTCCAGTAGGTAGATTGGTAACCATTAATACTAACCATATTCTTAACAGTATACTTAAGATAGTCACAGCATGGGTTGCTGTTCCATTGATGTATAATAAAACAGCCAAAGCCACTAACTTCACTGTTATTTTTGCAGCAAAATTTAGCCCCGGCTCACTGAGACACATCAAAAATGTATGCTGAATAACTACTAAACCCTAAAATGAAGAACAGAATCTTACACATTTGTAAGCTGGCAGTTATTGAAGCATTAAGCATAAAAAGGGATTTTAGTTAAAGTTGTATTTAAGGACTTAGACAAGATTAATAAGGTTCTGCTCATGAAGTTTTAGAATGCATTTAATATTTAAAAGTACTTGTTTTAACTGACAAATTAAAGGAGTGGAGATGAAGATATCCTGAGGGAAAATGGATGAAGGTATCTGTATCACTTAATACAAATTGCCTTCATTAGGCTCACGGGCAGCAGAAATTCAGGTGTGATCCAATTTAGCCAAATGGCTTGTTGTTTGCTGTACTTTCTATGTATGATGTGTGTTGTTTTTAAATACCTGGCAACTCCGGTCTGATTGTGATCTCCAATTCACAAGATTCCAAGTTAACATGAAATTCAAGGTTTCCACTCCAGTCAAATACTGAGGAAGTACTACACTGTTGGAGATGCCACTTTCTGCATGAGATACAAGACCCCCCCCCAAGACCTCATTTGTCTCCTCAGGTGAATGCAGAAGAACTGAATTGCACTATTTTGACAGGGAGCAGGGATTATCTGCGGTGCCCTGACCAAATAATTATTCTTCAAAGAAAAATCACTGAAATAAATTAGAATTATAGATTCATAGAATCCCTACAGTGCAGAAGGAGACTATTTCACACAATGAGTTTGCACCAACCCTTTGCAGAGCATCCCACCCAGAGTTGCACACACGCCCCAACAATATTGCCATTACCCTGAGAGATAGTAGGAACTGGCGATGCTGGAGAATCTGAGATAACAAGGTGTAGAACTAGGTGAACACAGCAGGCCAGGCAGCATCAGAGGAGCAGGAAAGCTGGCATTTTGGGTCTGGACCCTTCAGAAATGGGGGAGGGGAAGGGGACTCTGAAATAAATAGAGACAGGGGAGGTGGATGGAAGGTGGATAGAGGAGCAGATAGGTGGAGAGGAGACAGACAGGTCAAGAAGGCAAGGATGAGCCAGTAAAGGTGAGTGTAGGTGGGGAGTTAGGGTGGGGGCTGGTCAGTCAAGGCAAGACAGACAGGTCAAGGAGGCGGGGTTATGGCTGGTAGGTTAGGGGGTGGGGGTGGTCAGTGAGGTGAGAGGAGCGGATAGGGAGGAGAAAAGACGGACAGGTCAAGGAGGCGGTGTCGAGTTGGGCTGGTTTTGGGATGAGGTTGGGGGTGGGGAGATTTTGAAGCTTGTGAAGTCCACATTGAGACCATTGGGCTGCAGAGTTCCCAAGCAAAATATGAGGTGCTGTTCCTGCAACCTTCGGGTGGCATTGTTATGGCCCTGGAGGAGGCCCAGGATGGACATGTTGTCCAAGGAGTGGGAGGGGGAGTTGAAATGGTTCGCGACTGGGAGGTGCAGTCGTTTGTCGCAAAGCAGTCTCCAACCCTCTGCCTGGTTTCCCTGATGTAGAGGAGGCCACATCAGGAACAGCAGATGCAATATACCACATTAGCAGATGTGCAGATGAACATCTGTTTAATGTGGAAGGTTTTCTTGGGGCCTGGGATGGGGGTGAGGGGGGATGTGTAAGGGCAGGTGTAGCACTTCCTACGGTTACAGGGAAAAGTGCCAGGGGTGGTGGGGCTAGTGGGGAGTGTGAAGTGGACAAGAGAGCCACGGAGAGAGCAGTCCCTCCAGAAGGCAGATAAGAGTGGGGAGAGAAAAATGCCTCTGGTAGTGGGGTCAGTTAGCAGGTGGCGGAAGTGGTGGATAATGATGCTTTGAATCTGGAGGTTGGTGGGATGGTATCCCGCGAGGAGGTCGAACAGTTCATCCACTTTACTAACATCTTCCACCCCAACCTTAAGTTCACCTGGACCATCTCCGATACCCCTCCTTCCTGGACCTCCCTGTTTCCATCTCTGACAACCACCTGGAAACCCATATCTATTTCAAGCCTACTGACTCCCACAGCCACCCAGAATACACCTCCTCTCACACACCTTCCTGCAAGAATGCCATCCCCTATTCCGAATTCCTTCGCCTCTGCCGCATCTGCTCCTGAGATGAGGCATATCACTCTCAGACATCTCTGATGTCCTCATTTTTCAAGGACCGCAACTTCCCCTCCACAGTGGTCAAAAACACCCTCGACCGCATCTCTCGTGTTTCCCACAACTCATCCCTCATACCCCCTCCCCACAATAACAACAGACAGAATCCTCCTTGTCCTCGTATACCACCCTACCAACCTCCGGATTCAACGCATCATCCTCTGCCCCTTCCGCCAATCTGACCCCACCACCAAGGACATTTTTCCCTCCCCACCCTTATCTGCTTTCTGGAGGGACTGCTCTCTCCGTGACGCCCTCGTCTGCTCCACACTCCCCACTAGCCCCACCGCCCCTGGCACTTTTCCCTGCAACCGCAGGAAGTGCTACACCTGCCCCTACACCTCACCTCCATCCCAGGCCCCAAGAAAACCTTCCACATCAAACAGATGTTCACCTGCACATCTGCTAATGTGGTATATTGTATCCGCTGTTCCCGATGTGGCCTCCTCTACATCGGGGGAAACCAAGCGGAGGGTTGGAGACCGCTTTGTGGAACACCTGCGCTTAGTTCCTGACAAACGACTGCACCTCCCACTTGCAAACCACTTCACCTCCCCCTTTCGCTCCTTGGACAACATGTCCATCCTGGGCCTCCTCCAGTGCCACAACGATGCCACCCGAAGGCTGCAGGAACAGCATCTCATATTTTGCTTGGGAACCCTGCAGCCCAATGGTCCCAATGTGGACTTCACAAGCTTCAAAGTTTCCCCACCCCCGACCTCATCCCAAAACCAGCCCAGCTCGTCCCCGCTTCCTTGACCTGTCCGTCTTCCCTTGACTGACCAATCCCCATCCTAACGCCCCACCTACACTCGCCTTTACTGGCTCATCCCTGCCTCCTTGACCTGTCTGTCTCCTCTCCACCTTTCTGCTCCTCTGTCCACCTTCCATCATTGCCTCCCCCTCTCCCTATTTATTTCAGAGTCCCCTTCCCGTCCCCCATTTCTGAAGGGTCCAGACCCGAAATGTCAGCTTTCCTGCTCCTCTGATGTTGCCTGGCCTGCTATGTTCATCTAGCGCTACACCTTGTTATCTCTTTGCCATAACCCTGCCCATTTTACTGTGAGAGGAAACTCACATAGACACAGCGAAGATGTGCAAACTTGGCATAGACATCGCCCAAGGCTAAAATAGAAACCCGGATCCTTGGCACTGTGACGGTCATTATCGCATTGCTGTTTTGGAGACCTTGCTGTGTGCACATTGTTTGCCATGGTTCCTCCGTCTCAACTATTACTACATTTAAAAAGTATTTTGTCATGAAAAGAACTCTCTAAATGCTAATTATTTTAATATAGCAACAATATGGAATGAATCATCCATTTCTCTTGACTCACAATTTTAATTTCACTTTTTTAAATAGTTGATCTCCAGGATGATTACACATGAGTCAAGACTAGGCATTGTTTTTAGGTGAAACAACGTTAAAGAGAAGGGCATAATTGGACCAGGAGATTCAATGAAACAGGAGCAAGTCATTTAGCTCTTGGTATCTTCTGCCATTCTTGAGATTTTGGCTGAACTGTGACCTAACTCTTTATAACTTGACTTGCCTCATATCCCATAGTACCTTTGGTTAACGGTGTTGTAATATCTCACATAACTAAATGTAAAAGTACTAATTCTATTTCTGAAAGCCCTGGCTACTTTTTTTTTAAAGTATGCTCCCTTAGCCCTGTAGTATTTAATCTTGTAAGTTTATGGTTAACCTCCATATGTTGAAAATATCTACCAATCGCCTGTTACTTTTCTAAATTTGAGGAAGTACAACCATTGAATTACAGGTACAATTCTGGATAACCTATATTGCCCTCCCTCTAAGTCCAATATATCCTTTCTAAAGTGTGCTCAGAACCAAACACCATGCTTGCACTCAATATACCTGCTTCACTCTGTTACCTCGAATACCTTCAGCTAAACAACCTTTATCAATCTCATTTGTTAAATTAACAATTGACCAAGCATCAGTTGCCATTTGTGAGAAAAACTTCCAAACTTTTGCCTTCTAATAGAGATTTCACCCTGAAAGGTCCGATTTGTTTTTAATTTAACACATTGTCCTAAATTCCCAACAAGCAGAATTGTTTTTTCAATTTACCCTATGTGATTCCCTTTAATAACTTGAAAACTTGAGTCAAATATTCTTTAAATCTAGTGGATTCTAGGAAGTACAGTGCTAGTTTGTTTTAACTCTTAGGTAATTCATACTTGCATTCTAGTAAATATATGCTGTGGTGTAGCCTTCCTAAGGTATTGATTCAGAGCTGCTGACAGGCCTCCATGTGGTTTAACTAGGGCTTTACCATATTTTAAGAATGACTGATGCATTCTTGCATTCTAGTCCTTTTGATATAAAGGCTAGCATTTTCTAGTTTTTTTTTCAGTTTTTCTGTAACTGTATGTGACAATTTAATATTTATTACCAGGACTGCCCAAGTCTCTTTGCAGCCCAGGACTTTAAAACTTCTGCCACTCAAAATAACCTGTGCTATTCTTCGTATTATAAATTGAACAACTTTTTACTTACATTGAAATCTGTTTCTCACAATTTTGTCCTTTCATTTAATCAGTAAATATCTCTAGTTTTATGCTTACAACTACACTGCTTACAGTGCCCCTTTGCATCATTGGAAAAAATTGATGGATGCTACTCTATTGCTTTAAGTAAATCATTAACGATTACAGTGAACCACAATACCAATATCTCTGACACCACCAATCACATCCTGCTATTTAGTATTACCTGCCCATTATTCCTAATGTCAGTAGCTCTGTGCTCTCAATCTGTTTTCTCATCTCCAGTCTTGGATGAGACTTTATCATTGAGAAGACTACCTTCAGTCATTGCTACAAACTCCATGCCCTTGGTATTGGTTCAGTTTCCTTCCCAGTCACTATCTCGAGGAACTAGTCTGTTTTCAACATCCAAGCTCAATTTCTGACACCATATTCAATCTCATAAAAGCCACATATTCTCATAGCACCACGTGTCTTTGCCTGTCTACTGCGGAAACACTGAGCCTTGCTTTTTGTCATTTCTAGACTCAGCAAGAAGAGCACATAATTTCCAAGCCTTCCGTCCCTGCACTGTTAATATTGGCTCATCCAATATTTGTTTGTATCGTTTTACCCATCGCTCCTTTGTCATTGGCTTCTAGTTATCCAACATCTAAAATTTAAATTGCACATCCTCCTGTTTCCTTTTGTGGCCTTGCATGCTCCTTGAGCACCATAACTTCATTCTTTTAATCTGGTCTTATATCCCACTATCAGTTTGCAACAAACAACTGCACCTCCCAGTCGCAAACCATTTCAACTCCCCCTCCCATTCCTCAGATGACATGTCCATCCTGGGCCTCCTGCAATGCCACAGTGATGCCACCCGAAGGCTGCAGGAACAGCAAATCATATTCAGCCTGGGAACCCTGCAGCCCAATGGCATCAATGTGGATTTCACAAGCTTCAAAATCTCCCCTCCCCCAACCGCATCCCAAAACCAGCGCAGCTTGTCCCCGCCTCCCTAACCTGTTTTTCCTCTCACCTATCCCCTCCTCCCACCTCAAGCCACACCCCCATCTCCTATCCACTAACATCATCCCGCCCCCTTGACCTGTCCATCCTCCCTGGACTGACCTATCTCCTCCCTACCCCCCTACCTACACTCACCTTTACTGGCTCCATCCCCGCCTCTTCAACTTGTCTGTCTCCTCTCCACCTATCCTCTCCTCTATCCATCCTCTATCCGCCTCCCCCTCTCTCCCTATTTATTTCAAAACCCTCTTCCCCTCCCCCATTTCTGATGAAGGGTTTCGGCCCGAAACGTCAAGTTTTCCTGCTCCTATGATGCTGCTTGACCTGCTGTGTTCATCCAGCCCCATGCTTGTTATCTCAGATTCTCCAGCATCTGCAGTACCTTTTATCTCTTATATCCCACTCTCCCTTGTTTCCAAAATCTGTGCAATACTTTGGAATTCATTCTTTAAACTTCTCCTTTTCCTCCTTCAAAATCCTCTTTTAAACTCACCTGACAAAATATCCAGGGCACACTTACTCAACCAGATTTCCCCTCCTGTCCTTTGCTAGAAGGGCTAGCTGAACCCAAATCACACGCTCCCTTCGTAATCCTTTCTACCTTTTTAAACCAACTTCTATTAGTCTCCCCATCTTTTGGAGAGTTTTGTTACTTGCCAAGGTGCGGTTCAAATTTGCACACAGTTGCCATGACTAAATCACTGTTCTTCTAGTGTAAACTTTGCGGGATGCAAGACAGCAATGACTGATCCTATCCTTACTCACCATTCACATACTATCCGCAGCATTTGTCCATATTCTTTTCTTCCAACGTATTCCTGGTGTTCCAGCCAAAAGGCAGGTATATATTACCCCCCTGCTGGCTTAAATCATACTCAACATGGTTCAAGCTCTGCAACATCCCTGGCTCAGTTCTTTCTCTCTCAAAGAGCTGAAACTTTGCAATATTTAGTTTAAAGTTTTGCTGTAACTATTACATTTTTTAAAAAAGTTAAATAACCTACCTGATTTGACTCGGAAGACTTTTCTGAACAACTGGTCGGTTGTTTTCAGCAAAATGAGCTGCGAATCTACTTTTATACCTACTTCCCAACTTGATAATTGGCTGATTCAAACTTAACAATTGTTAACATATATGTTAATTTTTTTGTGATCTTTGCATATTTAGTAAAATCCTAACTTCAGTTCTGTTAAGCACTGGGTTTAGAGGTAACATCGTGTTAGCGAGATGTTATCATTCAAGCAAATGACTCTCTCAGCCAGTAGAAACAGCATTATGGTCTCTATAGGCTAGAATATGTGCGTTCAAATGTATCATGTGCTTTGCAAATTTCAGTTTGCATAGACTAACATTGGTGATGGAGTCTTTGAATAATCTATAAGTACAACTTATCTTTCTATCACTTAACAACATGTTGACAGGTTTTGTGTATATATACAAGGTCTTTCATAGTTGAGCAGAATTTGCATTTAACACTCAGAAACCAAAATAAGCCACTCTGCCCCTTGAGCCTGTTTGCACCATTCAGGACAAATTGGGCAGAAACGGATAGAGGCCTGAACAATGTTGGCTGTGGCAAGAAATCTGGAAGAATCACAGGAGAAGTTCACTGAGGTCTTCATTGATGTTGGGAGGAACTAGTTGCATTTTTCATCAGAGTTCCAGGCATTGAGGTGAGATTCTTGCTAGGGAGCGACGAGGTTAACAGGAATATTGCTTGTCCTCAGGCTCATTAACTGCAGAGCTTACCTCAGTAATATGCAGCGTCCTAGCCTACTGCCTGCCATTGAGGAAACTAGATGCTGAAAGATCCTGATGTGAAAATCAAAGTGGTTACCTCATGATTCCTGATGCTGCTTCACCTCCAGGCCTTCATCTTCAGCACAGGCACCAACAACTCAGGGCATGATCTGTAGGCAGTGGCTGCACATATCCAACATCCATGAATCTTGGCGTCAGACAATTGTCAGCCTCACCACATCATCACTGCATATTTCCAATCCACTTGAACCATACCGCTGCACAGGCATCTGCACAAAGCTGCTTGCAAAGCTAACACATTCATTATAAGGTGTGGTGCAGAGAACGGTACCCTTCCTGCAGATATCAGCTAACCTGGGCTTTGTACAGCTGAAGCAATGATTCCTCCTTTTCGTTCAGAGCTCCAGTACAGTGGCAGTATTATATCTAGTGAAACTGAAAAATGTTCTTCATAATTTCATTGTAAAGATGGAAAACCATTGCAAATTAACCACAGATAAATAATGCTGTTGGTAAATAGCAGCAGGACCTGGTATTGTAAACGGCAAGCTCTGAGGCTATTGATCACTTATTGGACTATTGGCCAGTTTTTGTTTTGTTTTCCTGTTGGTTGTGTCCCCTTTCTCTTTGCTTTATAGAGTAAAGAGTCCTCTGTATCTGTTGTGGCAGTCAACATTTTATGCCCTTTTTTTAAAAGTTAATGTTCATTTCTGAGTAAGCAATGAAGGAAAATCGAGAATTCTTTTGTTTTTACAATGTAATCGATCATGTTCCTTGTGCATGCTCCTTAGTAGCTTCTGATCTTGTGTTTGGCATCCAGACACAAGTTCTACACCTATGCAGCATTTATGCAAAATATTAGTTGAGGGTTTGTAGTTGTCCTAAGTATACAGAATTTCCTATGTTAGCTACAGCAACTAGAAGAAAATCAAACGATAATGGAGTTTGCCCTGTTTGCCGTACAGTTGGTAGCCAGAAAATCAGCTCTGTTCCGTTTTGTGCATCCAGTCTGCCTCACCTATGTAGGCATTTCTAAATTTGTGATCAAGACGGTGTATTTGATGATGGACAATCCAAGCTAAAATGTTTCACTCAAACATCTATATTTCCAGCATGGCTCACCATTCAGGTAATCTTGGGACACTTTTTTTTTTTCTTCTTTCTTAGTCTAGGGAACTGAGGCTAAATAGGGCTCTCCTGTTGCTAGCCTAGCTGAGTTTACCACAAACTTAAGATTGAACCGGGGTGCCGCTGCTTCATAGCACATTGGGCATTGCATTTATGAACAGAACTGATCGGAACTTGAGCACATTTCTGCAGAAGCAATGTTCCTTTAAAAAAAATATGAAAATCTGAAAAGATTTTTCAAATATTACAAAAGTTTTTCTTGGGATATTATTAAGATTATTTGGAGCTATGATGATGCATTTATAGGCTATGGAATGAGCAAACTGATGGACTAACTGATCTTTCTCTTTGCATGCTGTCTCTCTCCCCCCACAAGTCAACAAATGCTTGGGATAAACATAGTCCCTCAATTATGTACAAAGGTTGAATACTGTCAACAGAGTGAACAATTAGGTTGCAACTTCTTGTTGGAAATTGTTCTTTATGGACGTGTTGACTTCACATTTAATTCACGGACAAAACTGAATATCTGTTTTTAAACTTTTTTTCCCTTCAGAATATGAAGATGGTGATCTGTCATCCTGGGTGACCAAAGAGAGATTTTTAGGATACATTCATATTGATGGTTTCGCTTTATATGAACTAGCAGAGACAGGTACTTGCAGCTCTCATTTTTTACCTAATCTTAAAATCCATGTTTGTTTGATTTTAAAGTTGTTCTTAAATTTGCGACATTTTATACTAGGTGATTATGCTGTCAATCCTCATACTGTAAGTTCATAGCTTTATCTAAATTATTGCAGGATTTACCGAGTGAAAGGTGAACTGGATGCATACAGAAAAATGACATCTTGTCCATGATAATGAACCAGAAGAACAATGGAGCATTTATCTAAGAGCTAGATATGGAGATGGCATGCTCATTGAGGAAATCTAATGGGTGGTAGAAACTATGTTTAAAAATGTGGATTTACAGTGTGGAGTGAACCTTCAGTGAGCTTTAAGGTCCTCTGCAGGGAACAGTTACTCTGAAGCAATGAGAATTTTTTTTTTAAGTTGAGAATTGCCATGATATCTCGCCTCCAGAAGAAGGGAAGGAAACTGAAGTTAAAGATCCATAAAATCAAAAATGGATGAAATTTTATTTGCAAAATCTGTCCACTAATTTGATTGTAAAGAAAAATGCTTCTGATTTGGCTGAGTGATTTTCCTGAGTGCCTCTCAGCCATACATTTTAATCACAATGCCTGTCCCATGCACCACAACTATCATTCTCGGTGATGTGCATGCTTCCCCTTGACCTCATACCTGATTAATGGTGAGTTCAGAATTTAGAGTTGCACCATCTTCCAAAATTTGTTGAACTCAAGTGACCCACAGAGGTTTGCCTTTTTCAGCTGTTTCATCTATGTTCTGACTTGTTCTCTATAGTATCAGGAATAAGAAAACATTTTACAGTAATTGTGAAAATCTTCCATGTTCAATCAGTTCAAAGACATTGGGCATTGAACTTCTGAACAGAACCAAAAGCACCATACATCATCATTTGGTTGACAAATGTCCGTCTAGTCATAGGTGCCTCTTTTTTTAAATTTGCATATAATTGTTTTAAATTGACTAGTTGTATTAGTTTAAACTTGTAGTTAAATGGGCTTTGCAAATAGGATATTTTAGAAAGCCAATAATGGAAGGGAAAAGAGGTAGGTGTCCAGAAAGTAAAGAAAAGGTGTGTGCCACATTTAACAAATGGAAAGTCAAAAGTAGAACTGAGAGAAACACCTAATGCTGTTAATAGCCACCAGGAAATCAGATTGAACAACTGGTGCCTGAGTCTTAACCTAATATTTTAAATCTTTGACCTTAATACTGTGTTTGTGCAACTAAAATACAAAATGGTGCTTATTCTAAGAATAGTGTTCATGCATTGAGCTAATTTGGTACAAAAATTATTCTTTGCAAATTGTTTCATGCTTAATGGAATCACTTCACTTCTAGATCTTTGTTTCTCCAGGAAAACTGGTGGTGGTTGCAGTTATTGACAGCAAGAACTCATCAGAAGTGCATGCTAGGTAATATGATGTTCCTTAGAATTGCTAGCCCTTCAGAATTGCGCTGGAAACTCCATGAATTGCCAGTTTAATCTGCTGGGTACTTCAACCTTGGGAAACATCCATATCAACCTTTTAAAAATAAGCTTTTCCTTTTCTTTGAGCACATTATGGCCAGTGAATCAAAATATCGGGCAGGTAAGGGCCGGGCAAGCTTGTGTGTCAAAGTCTACCTTTATTGGGTAAGGTGACAAGAGGCATGCAACAAAACCTTGAGAAAATATATTCAATCATGATCGCAGCTTTCCTGTATCCTCAGCTATATAAATTCAGTTGAATATTGCTAGGTACAGCAAAAAGTGACATTTCTATAATTATCTCTTTTTATCACCCTGCTAGAAAAAATAAGTATTTAATATTGGGTTGGTAGTTTCCTTTCCACAACAAGCTTTTTATGTTATCTTGCATAACATAACGTGGTCATGCAAATGAGGATAGAGTTGAGCTCTGTGTTTTAGGTATTAATGCAAATGATCCAGTTGCCTTAGTGCAAAACTATATTTTGTCTCGATTGCACCTTTCGTGAGAACCGTAAGAAATTGTATGAAGCATTGTTTTCTACTTTTCAGTCATACCCTCATACATCCTCCAGAGATACTTATGATGTAACTGATATTGCATGGTTTTGGTGCCATTGTCCTGTGGAAGTTAAAATAAATCATATAGGGATGGGGAATCCTTACATATAATAAGATCTGATCAACAGGTGCCAATAGAATTACAGAATTGCACGCTGAGTTTTTGTACTGAATGCTTTTGCTTTTACTTCAATCGATGTATCTGTCATCAGTTTTTCAACATCATACTCTAGATCCTTACGTTGGTCCTCAATCAATTCCTGTATTGATCTAAGCATGCCTCGCCCTCCTCAGCATGAAGGTAGAATGGTTAACTGCTTAAAGGTGGGATATTCTGATTAAGCAGTCGTCATTCTTTGCATGCAATATTAGCATTGTCATCAGTTCCATTTCCAATAAGCTGTTTCATTGAATTATTCCTCTTTTTCAGTATTGGTTTATATAAAATACAGTGGATATATAAAATACATATTTGCACATCAAAGACATTCTGTTCAAAAAAAATCCAGTCCATTGAAACTTGAATATTTTTACCATACTTGTGTTTCACACAGAACAAGTAAGTTGAGGTAGAAAACAGGAAATTAGAAAGACTAAGAAAAATTCTTGAACCTTGGAAAGTTCAGCTGTTGGCTTTCTATTGCCTTCATGAATTTGCATTCACTTCTTTGTTAGTTGCAAGATAAACTGGTCCCAACATGTGTGAAAAATAGCACATGCAAATTGATTCAGTATAAATATTCTATAATTTTTCTTCCTCGTTCTTATCTGCTTTGAAGTTCTGTATCCATGCAAGGCCACTTTGCGAGGTTGGCATGAATGCTAAGTTATCTGCACACTTGCTCTAGTTTCAGCACCTGCAGGATGTTCACATCATTTCTAGCACTGTAATTATGAACAAATTCAATCTGAATCTGTCCTTAGATTACAGTAAAGATAGAGTTTGCCAACCTTCAAACAAATTAATAAGTTTGATTAAAATATCTTGCAAGAGTGCTTTCTTCGATTGTGCATTGTTGGTTGTCAACAAAGCTTGGCCCTTCTCTGGCCTCAGCAGGTTTTTGCCCTGATGGGCACCTTTAAGAAGATGCCTGTGATTCTACTAGTTCTAAAAATTGCTTTCTACCAGTTTTTCAACCATCATTTTCATTGGGGTGTGCTAACTGCGATGACAAAACTGAATATTATCATTAGTTGTTAATAGGACATGTGTATTAAGGTTTAGAGTTTTGTTATGGCTACCTCAGTGGCATTTCTCAACTCAAAGCTCCAAATAAATTGTGATATGTTAGGACAAGGTTATCCTTCACACTACTGTCTCTTTCTCTCACAAGTGAGCACAAGTTCAGTTTGCAAACATTCAGGGCAGGATTAGGCCGTTCCGCCTTTTGAACCTGTTCTGCCATTCTAGATCATGCTGAGCATCTATTTCAATGCCATATTCCTTCACTGTTCCCATGCCTGTGATGTCATTAGTAATTGGAAATCTTTCGGTCTCTCTCGTGAGCTTATTGATTGACCTTTTACAGTCTTTTTAGAGAATTCCAAAGATTCACTACCCTGTAGGTGAAGAAGTTCTTCCACATCATTCCTAAATGATTTACACTTTAACCTGAGGCTATCCCCCTTGGTTCTTTAACCCACAGGCAGGGAAACATTCTTTATGTCTATACGATCTGTTTTAATAATTTTGTAAGTTTCAATAAAATTGCCTGTCAATCTTCTAAACTCCAGAGAATACAGTCCCAGCCCCCTCAAGTCTATCAGGACTCAATCTGATGAATTGTGGCTGCACTCCCTCTATGGCAAGAATTTCCTTCCTTAGAGAGGGGACCAGAGCTGCACTCAGTACCCCAAATGCAATCTCACTAGTGCTGTACAAAATTGAAGCTAGACTCCTTTGCTCCTGACTCAAATCATCCCGCAATAAAGTTAATATACAATTTGTCTTCCAGATTACATATTGTGCCTGCATCTTAGATTTCAGTGACTTAGAAATCTAGAGGTCCTTATATCTCTTGTAACTGCATCACTTTCCAATCTCCCATTTAAGAGATACTTCTGCACCTTTGATCATTGTATCAAAATAGACAACCTCACATTTATGCATACTATATTTATCTGCCTTGCTCTTGCCCACTTATTCGATCTGTTAAATCCTCCTTGCGTCTTCCTCAAAACTCTCATTCCCCCCAAATCTACAGACTTGGAAATATTACATTTTAGTCCCTGCATCCAGGTTATTTTGTGACACCTAGGGCTCAAGCACTGATCCTTGCAGCACCCCACTGATCACAGTCTGCCAATCTGAGAATGACCCAACTATTGCTACTACAGGAGGTTCTGCTATAACACAATAGTTGCATTCCAGCGCAACATCGTATTATAGAAAATCACGCTATAAACATAATGGGGCCTGTGGGAATAGCGGGATTAGGGGCACAAAGGACACATAATTACATTTTCCAAAATCCTTCCTCACCTGCCTAGCTTCATTCTTGTAGCTGCAGTTATAATGACAGTTTATCAGACACATGATGCTGCATTACATTTACGAATCTGACCTTGTCTTTGCAATGAAGTGATGGCTGGGCTTTAAATAGAGTTCTGATACTGGAAAACCCAGCAATGGTCAGTACTGCATGATAGTGCAAGCATGATCCAAAAGAGGTAAGCAGTGCAAAATTGTGTGAGATGGAGCTCACAGCCAGCAACCCTCCATGAGCTCCCCTATAATTGACATGTCGGCAGTTTTTAGTAAAATTCCCTCCTGCATTTAAAACCTGACATTCCATCGGCAGACTTCTAGATAGATTTTCAGGTAAGTGAAGCAGAGGAATCTGACCTTTTTTCTGTAGCCCATTGGCAATGAAGTTAATTGTAGGATTAAAATGTGTTGTAAACCTGAGTAACATTGTGTTCAAATAGTGCTGAAAAATAACAGGTGGTAACACAGACAGCTTTTGGTATAAATGATTTGCATTAGCAAGTTCAAAAATTCTTACATATTAAATATGTAATAAATACAAAATCTAGGCAAAACTACTACACACAAATGTGCATGTTTTAACAGCACTCATTATTTTAAACAAGACTTCATTTTTTTACTTATACTGTCAATTTAACATTGGAGTCCATTCATCTGTTAAATGAGCTGCATTTTTAAATAATGCATTTAACGTGTTCAGCATAAATTCGCCAAACTAAGACTTCACACATTTTCCTAATAAGACAGTTGCTCTTTGTGTGATATTATGTTTGAGGTTTATGACATGTGATTCCATTGACTATGGATTGTATTATAGCCAACACAAGTTTGCGTTTAACAAGTAGCGTTCCCCTATTTGTCAATCGCTTTATAGCCAATTCGCATTGCCGGACCATGTGTTAGAGGAGAAACCCCTGTGCAGTTTTCTGCCTGTTATCCAATCCTTTGTCCATTGTACTTTATCACCTCAATCCCATGCACTTTAATTTTGTTTACTAACCTCCTGTGTCAGACTTTACCAGAATCCTTCTGAAAATCTAAGTGCACCACATTTATTGTGTATCCTCTCATTGATCTGCTAAAAATATGCTCAAACTCTGATCAGGTTTGTCCATCATGCTTAAATCTGTCCAGTCAGACAACTATTTCAATATCCAATAATCACATCCTTGAAAATGGATTCCAATATTTTCCCTACTACTCACTTCCCTCCGAACAGGTCCCTTGTTCCCTGTTTTCTCTGTTTTGCACAGTGGGGTCATATTTGCAACCTTTCATTCCGTGGTCACTGTTGCAGAATTAAAGGAATTTTGAAAGATGATCAGCAATGCATGCACTATCTCTATACCCATCTCTTTCAGTACTCTAGGGTGAAGGCCATCATGTCCCAGTATTTGTTTCCTGCTGTTTTATATGCATATTCTCTTTTCCCTTTCTTTATCAATTTCTTCTTCATGCTTTGATGAATTAAAAAATTTTCCCTTACCCAGGCTTGCAAGTTTTTTTTTGGAAACCTTTATAAACTCCTTGGTTCATCTAATATTTTATTTAGTGTCCTGTGTTAGCCATTGCACTCGTGCCTTTCCCTTTGGGCACTTTAGCCTTAAAGGAGATAACAAGCATGGGGCTGGATGAACACAGCAGGTCAAGCAGCATCATAGGAGCAGGAAAACTTGACGTTT
>JAHRHZ010000051.1:8108020-8225937 GCA_024137785.1 Ginglymostoma cirratum
ACACAGCAGGTCAAGCAGCATCATAGGAGCAGGAAAACTTGACGTTTAGGCCCGAAACGTCAAGTTTTCCTGCTCCTATGATGCTGCTTGACCTGCTGTGTTCATCCAGCCCCATGCTTGTTATCTCGGATTCTCCAGCATCTGCAGTACCTTTTATCTCTTAGCCTTAAAGGAAGTTGTTTTTTGAAAATCAAACATTTAGTTCTTTAAATATTAGCCACCATTGTGTAATAGCAACCATTCCATTGTATTTTTCCAATCTACTACAGCCAGCTTTCTCATATCTGCATTATTGTCTTGTTTAGGTTTAAGATCCTAATTTCAGATTGAACCTACATCTTTTTCAAATCTAATAGCAAATTCTACCATACTGTGGTATTTCCTAAAAGTTCTTTTACAACAAGTTTATTAATTAACTCTGTCTGATTGCAGAATACAAAAACTAAAACTGTCTATGCCCTTGTTGGCCATCAATTCACTGCCCCCACACCTCCTCCCTCACTCCAATCCCAGGCCCCAAGAAGACTTTCCACATCAAGCAGATGTTCACCTGCACATCTGCCAATGTGGTATACTGCATCCGCTGTATCGGTTTTGGCCTCCTCTACATCGGGGAAACCAAGCGGAGGCTTGGGGACCGCTTTGCAGAACACCTGCACTCAGTTCGCAACAAACAACTGCACCTCCCAGTCGCGAACCATTTCACCTCCCCCTCCCATTCCTCAGACAACATGTCCATCCTGGGCCTCCTGCAATGCCACAATGATGCCATCCGAAGGCTGCAGGGACGGCAAATCATATTCAGCCTGGGAACCCTGCAGCCCAATGGTATCAATGTGGATTTCACAAGCTTCAAAATCTCCCATCCGCATCCCAAAACCAGCCCAGCTCGTCTCCACCTCCCTAACCTGTTCTTCCTCTCACCTATCCCCTCCTCCCACCTTAAGCCGCACCCCCATCTCCTATATACTAACCTCATCCTGCCCCCTTGACCTGTCCGTCCTCCCTGGACTGACCTATCTCCTCCCTACCTCCCCACCTACACTCACCTTTACTGGCTGCATCCCCACCTCTTTGACTTGTCTGTCTCCTCTCCACCTATCCTCTCCTCTATCCATCTTCTATCCGCCTCCCCCTCTCTCCCTATTTATTTCAGAACCCTCTTCCCCTCCCCCATTTCTGATGAAGGGTCTAGGCCCAAAACGTCAAGCTTTCCTGCTCCTATGATGCTGCTTGGCCTGCTGTGTTCATCCAGCTCCACACCTTGTTATCTCGGATTCTCCAGCATCTGCAGTACCTATTATCTCTGATACAATTCACCTATCTTGTTGTAAATACTGTGTGTATTCAGAGAAGTGCTTTTAAATCTGCCTTCTTAATGCTATTTTGTAGTTTGACTCTCAGGTTTGTTTCTGCTGCTTTCCACTTTCCAGCTGTAACAATAGCTTTGTTTTTATTCTGTCTGAATTCCCACTTAGATTCCCATTCCCCTGACCGTTTAAACCCTCCACAACAGCAACAGCAAATCTCTTTACATGAATATTAGCCCCAGTTCTGCTAAAGTGGAACCCATCAACTACCCCAGAAATCTAACATTTATAATTTTTGTACCACTTTTCTAGTTGCATATTTATTTATTCAATCTACCACCATTCCATCTCCCACATTGTTGAGGAATTAGTGATTAATTTTCCACTTTATTCTATTTGGTTGGTGTGAATCTTCTGTATCAATGATGTATCCTTCAAATTGGATTCAAAAATAATTTCACTCATGCTTAATAAATTATGAATGGTCTCAGATTTCCAAGTCACATCTCTCGTGACACCACCTCTGACCTCATCTCATCTGTAAAATGTAACACCTACTCTTTGGAGTCCTTTCCCGCTATACTGCTGATCACGCAACTCCCTTCCTGGCTCTCTTATTAGCTGATACTAGTAAGTACTTCTCTCACCTCTGGCACTGTCCTTTTGACTTTGGAAACCACTGTCATCACCTACCCTCAAATTCCACCATTTGACTCCTGTCCTTGAAAACCACCATCTTAATTACAGCATTTTTTTTATCGCTAATGCTGTTGAACATGTTGCCTCTCTTTGAGAGTTCCTTTTGGAAACTCTACAACCTAGTTTCCATCTATACCATAATGCCAAAGTCAGGAGTGCCATCATTTGTCTAACTATGGTGCATTACCCCTCCTCAACTTGGGACAGACTTTGACATTGTTGAATAAATAATTTTTTTTTGTGTTGTCCAGCTCAGCGGCTTACTCCTAATTGATTTTACTTTACACTCTTGTCTATCCAGTCATAGCCAGCGCATCAAAAGCAATGCGATCCCTTTCAAAAACATCATTATTTCCACAATCGCCCATGGATCAATCACTGATCCTCTCCTTCCCCTTCATGTTTGGATGCTCAGTTGCATCTCTCATGGCTTCACCCCTCCTTTAACTGAGTTCAAAGGTAGAGATGTCTTGCTGCAGTTATGCAGTTCACTGGTGAGACCACCCCTGGAATGTTTGTCTCCGGTTTTCAACTCCCCACCTAAGAAAGGGTATACTTGCATAGATTGCAGCACAGGTTTGTTAGCCTGAGACTGGTTATGACAGGGCTGACCTATGAGGAGAGATTCATTCTACTGAGCCTGTATTCACCAGGGTTTGTAAGGGTGAAAGGGAATCTGATTGAAGTTTATAAAATTCCAACAGGGCTGGACAGACGAATTGCAGGGAGAATGTTTTCCATAACTGGGGAGACCACAACCAGGGAACACAGTCTCTGGAGATAAAAGGTACTGCAGATGCTGGAGAATCCAAGATAACAAGGCGTGGGGCTGGATGAACACAGCAGGCCGAGCAGGAAAACTTGACGTTTTGGGTCTAGACCCTTCATCAGAAATGGGAGAGGGGAAGAGGGTTCTGAAATAAATAGGGAGAGAGGGGGAGGCGGATAGAGGATGGGTAGAGGAGAGGATAGGTGGAGAGGAGGCAGACAGGTCGAAGAGGCGGGGATGGAGCCAGTAAAGGTGAGTGTAGGTGGGGGGGTAGGGAGGAGATAGGTCAGTCCAGAGAGGACGGACAGGTCAAGGGGGCTGGATGATGTTAGTAGATAGGAGATGGGGGTGGGGCTTGAGGTGGGAGGAGGGGATAGGTGAGAGGAAAAACAGGTTAGGGAGGTGGAGACGAGCTGCGCTGGTTTTGGGATGCGGTTGGGGGAGGGGAGATTTTGAAGCTTGTGAAATCCACATTGATACCATTGGGCTGCAGGGTTCCCAGGCTGAATATGATTTGTTGTTCCTGCAGCCTTCGGGTGGCATCACTGTGGCATTGCAGGAGGCCCAGGATGGACATATCGTCTGAGGAATGGGAGGGGGAGTTGAAATGGTTCGCGACTGGGAGGTGCAGTTGTTTGTTGCAAACTGAGTGCAGGTGTTCAGCAAAGCGGTCCCCAAGCCTCCGCTTGGTTTCCCCGATGTAGAGGAAGCCACAACGGGTACAGCGGATGCAGTATACCACATTGGCAGATGTGCAGGTGAACATCTGCCTGACGTGGAAAGTCTTCTTGGGGCCTGGGATTGGGGTGAGGGCAGGTGTAGCACTTCCTGCGGTTGCAGGGAAAAGTGCCAGGTGTGGTGGGGCTGGAGGGGAGTGTGGAGCGGACAAGGGAGTCGCGGAGGGAGTGGTCCCTCCGGAAGGCAGATAAGGGTGGGGAGGGAACGATGTCTTTGGTGGTGGGGTCTGATTGCAGATGGCGGAAGTGTCGGAGGACACCCGGCACTTTTCCCTGCAACCGCAGGAAGTGCTACACCTGCCCCCACACCTCCTCCCTCACCCCTCCTCCCTCACCCCAATCCCAGGCCCCAAGAAGACTTTCCACATCAGGCAGATGTTCACCTGCACATCTGCCAATGTGGTATACTGCATCCGCTGTACCCATTGTGGCTTCCTCTACATCGGGGAAACCAAGCGGAGGCTTGGGGACCGCTTTGCAGAACACCTGTGCTCAGTTCGCAACAAACAACTGCACCTCCCAGTCGCGAACCATTTCAACTCCCCCTCCCATTCCTCAGACGACATGTCCATCCTGGGCCTCCTGCAATGCCACAGTGATGCCACCGGAAGGCTGCAGGAACAGCAAATCATATTCAGCCTGGGAACCCTGCAGCCCAATGGTATCAATGTAGATTTCACAAGCTTCAAAATCTCCCCTCCCCCAACCGCATCCCAAAACCAGTGCAGCTCGTCTCCACCTCCCTAACCTGTTTTTCCTCTCACCTATCCCCTCCTCCCACCTCAAGCCCCACCCCCATCTCCTATCTACTAACATCATCCAGCCCCCTTGACGTGTCAGTCCTCCCTGGACTGACCTATCTCCTCCCTACCCCCCCACCTACACTCACCTTTACTGGCTCCATCCCCGCCTCTTCAACCTGTCTGCCTCCTCTCCACCTATCCTCTCCTCTATCCATCCTCTATCCTTTTCCCCCTCTCTCCCTATTTATTTCAGAACCCTCTTCCCCTCCCCCATTTCTGATGAAAGATCTAGGCCCGAAACGTCATGTTTTCCTGCTCCTATGATGCTGCTTGGCCTGCTGTGTTCATCCAGCCCCACGCCTTGTTAACACAGTCTCTGGATACGGGATAGACACAGAGTCATAAAAATCTACAGCACAGACCAAGGCCCTTCAGCCCATTGAATCTGCACCAGTTAAAAACAAAGCACTTAATGATTCTAATGCCATTTTCCAGCATTTGGCCCCTCTAAACCTGTTGCCTGTTAGCTCAAATCTATGCAATGGCTATCAATCCCTCCATCAAGGGGAAACATTCCATGCTGTCTACCCTATCGATTCCCCTCATAATTTTATACATGTCTATCATGTCCTCACTCAATCTCCTATGTTCCAAAGAAGACAACTGCAAGCTATCTATTCTCTCTTCATAACTAAAACTTGCCAGCCCAGGCAATGTCCTAGTAAACCTCCTTTGTGCACTTTCCAGTACAATCATGGCCATTCTATAATGTGGATACTAGAGCTTCACTTGAAGGGTAATGAACCTGTGGCGTTCTCTACTACAGAAAACTATGGAGGCCATTCTACTGGATGCAGTCAAGAAAAATATACATACATTTTTAAATTTTAAAGTCATCAGGTATGAAGAGGAAAGGAGAAACATGACATTGAGTTAGAAGATCAGCTGTAACCATTTTGAATGGCCTAGCTAGTTCAAAAAGTCAAATGGCAAATCCTGCTCCTGGTTTTTATTTTTATCTCCATATAACTCTCGTACCCAACAAACCCACCACTAAACTCTCTATTGCTGTATTCTCTCCTCCGTGTACTCTCGTTCTTCATCTTTAATCTCTTACTTGTTATGTATTACATCCTCCTTATATAACTTCATCATCTCATGTGCCATGTTCACGCACTTTTCTATGTTTTCCATTTGCTATTCCATTTCTTGTCCCTCATCTGTTTTTGAAGTGTTGCATTTGAGAAGCAATAGTCTTCTGCTATGCTTCAGGGTAGCCTTTTATAGTTCAGTGAAAGTCTTTGATAACTTGGGTGAAATTTTACACACGTTAGTTAGTTGATTAAAGGAAAGGGTTGGAAGAATAGCAGCAATTTGCTGAGTTAATAGTGTTCTTGTTCCATGCACTGGTATTATGTATAAAATGCAAGATAAACATCAATGCATGTGTACGTTGTAAAACATCTAATTTTTTAAAAATCTTTTTTCAGCTTAAAGGCCATTACTCATGAAGTTGCTACTGCATACAGGGAACAGTTTCACAGGTTTGTTAATAAATATTTTGAGGATGTTGTAAACACATTAAAGAGGATAGTAGCAGACTTCAGGAAAACGAAGTCTGATGAAATGGGGAAGACTCGTTACAGGTGAAATTTAGTGCATAGAAATTTGACTTGATACATTTTAGAAGGAAGAATTTCAGCGAAGCATTTTAAACAAAATAGTAGAAGCTTAAAGATAGTTCAGAAACTGAGACCTGGGGTTCACATACACAATCTTTGATGGTGACAATGTGGTTAAAACAGTGTAAAACACGTGCAAGATCTAGGTCTTAAAATGATTAGCATAAAGCACAGAAGTAGGGAAGTTATGCTGAACTTTATTGAACATTGATTCACCTGGAAATGAATTATGTTCATTTCTGAGGACCATACCTTGGGAAGGATGCCAGGCTTTGAAATCGGTGCAGAGGAAATAGGCTGAGGGACTTCATCTCGATAGATGACAGAAACTACGATTCAAACATAGATATTTGAGGGATATTTAATTGAGTTTTAATACTATACATAGTTGGAAATTACTTACACTGCCAGAACAGTCGATAAACAGAGGAGTTAGATTTAAGACAATTGGCATAAAGCACGAAAGGGAAGGTGACAGTTTCTTTATGTAGGAGTTCTCATGGTCTGGAGCATCCTGCCTGAAACAGCCATTGAAGCAGATTCAGTACTAACATTCAACAAGGAATCAGACATACCTTTGATAAGGAAAAAAGGTCTGTGTGAAAGAGTGGGTTTATTTGCCTAACTCTTTGTAAAAGCTTTCATGACAGGCCAAATGTATTATGTAATTTTGTGATTCTCTAAATACTACCTGTCTGAAAGAAAACTTCTGAAATCATAATTCATCCTCTTCAGAATAACTATAGTCGCACAGAGGAAGACTGTTCCCAATGACCAGGGAGACCAGAACCAGGGGTCACAATTTAAGGATACAGTGGAGGTCGTTTAGGATTGAGATGAGAAAATTTCTCCACCCAAAGAATGGTGTGCCTGTGGAATTCTCTTCCACAGACATTGGCTGGGGCCAAAACAAGGAGTTATCAAGAAGTAATTAAACATAGTTCTTAGACCTAAAGGATCAGTTTGGGGAGAAAAAGGGAACAGGGTACTGAGCAAGAGGACGGTACTGAACAGGATGATCAGCCTCACTCAAAGGGCCAAATGGCCTACTTCTGCACCTTTTCCATGTACATATTTATTTCAGTATTGAAGTTCTGAAATTGTATCTATTTCAATACCACCTAATCTATATGGTAATCAGAACAGAATAGGGTATTGCAAAAGGAATGTAACATTTAACGAAGAAAATTTTAGTTAAGGTATTATTGCAGTGCTTCATAATCATTTCATAATCTTGTCGAAACAACTTGGAACAGAAAAACATATAAGTGGAAAGTTACATATTCAACAGAAACCAATCTTGTTGGCAAATGTAGTGTTTGTATTTTGACATGATTTATTTAAATTGATATTATCCATAAATAATTCCAAACAAACATACTACAATAGGGTTTTGAAAGTAACATTCTTGGACAAAATTAAGAGTTACTTGAACAAGTCCAGTTTTTTAAATGAAAACCGGTGTAGTTTTTAAAAGAGGCAATTTGTATTTAGCTAAAGTTATTAAATTTTTGGTGATGTAACAGAGATGGTTGATGGGTGTAATGCAGTTGATGCATTTGTGCTTCCAAAAGGCTTTGGATAAAACAGTACAGAATAGACTCGCCAGCAAAGTTGAACCCCATGGAGTAAAAAGTAAAGTGGTAGCATGAATAGGAAATGGGGGGTAGTGACATTAAGCTGGAGAGGGCTCAGAAGAGATTTACCAGGATGTTGCTGGGAATGGAGCGTTTGAGTTATAAAGAGAATTTGTATAGGCTGGGATTTTTTTCACTGGAGTGTAGAAGGTTGAGTGGTGACCTTATAGAGCTTTATAAAATAACGAGGTGTCTTTTCCCGAGGGTGGGGGATTTCAAGACTAGGGGACATATTTTTAAGGTGAGAGGAGAACATTTTTAAAAAGATATTAGAAGCAGTTGTTTTGCAGAGAGTGGTTTGTGTGTGGAATGAACTTCCAGAGGAAATGGTGGATGCAGGTACAGTTGCAATGTTTAAAAGACATTTAGATAACTACATGAATAAGCAATGTTTGGAAGGTTATGGGTCAAGCGCAGGCAGGTGGGACTAGTTTAGTTTGGGATTATGGCCATCATGGACTGGCTGGACCAAAGGGTCTGTTTCCGTGCTGTATGACTTTGCGGTTAAAGCCTTTTTTTAGGGAAGATATGCATTTGGGATCTCCAGAGGTCAGTAGCAGGACTGCTATTTCTGGTGACGAAAATTCATTGCCTAGATTTGGTTATGCAAGGCACAATTTCAAAGCTTGAAATTGACACAAAACTTGGCATTGTGAACACTGGGAGGATAGTGATAGAATTCAAGAATACATTGGCTGGTGGAATTTAATGCAGAAAGGTGGTATATTTTGGTAGGAATGAAGAGAGGCAGGGAAGGTTGAGAAACAGTTAAAAAGTCACATAGGATCATGGCCATGATTTTCCCCTCTGTGGAGAAGTGGTGACAAGGGGAATTAGGGCAAGTTAACGCTGGAGAGAAACATGTTTTTTCTCTCTGCCTCAGCAATTAAATGCTAGGTGAGACAGTCCAGGTGACTTTCTCAATTCGCCCGCAGTTAAGGCCCTTTTGCATGGTCAATTATTAGCCAAAAAGGGCTAAAGTCACCATCTTCCCAGTCACCTGATTCTACAGTGGTTGAGAAAGGTGGCTCATTTCCCAAATGGGAAACCATGATCCATGAGGAGATTTGATCAAACTGTTTAAAATCATGAGACATCTGGACGTAGTGATGAGGGTAACTTCCTATTGATGGAAAAGTAAAGAACCAGAAGAGACCAGTTTAGTGTAATGGGCAAAAGAACCAATAACAAATTAAAACTTTTAAGTATAGCAAGTGTTTGAATTTAGAACATAGACTGAATGTGTGATGGAAGCAGATATATTCAAGGCTGCCAGATGGGGATTCAGTGGATAAGCATCTGGATAGAGAAAAAGAAGTCATAACAGGCATGCGGGACTATTTTAATTTGGGATTATGTTTGACATGGACTGGTTGGACCGAAGGGTCTGTTTGAGCTGTTTGATTCTATGATGATCCAAAGGATAGAGGGCATAGTTTCAAATCATAACTTCATGCAACCTCATAAGCAATAGGACTGAAAATTTATCCACTTTCTTATTAAAATAAATAAAATAAATATCTAGGAGAAAATGTGTGAAGGATATGGTGATAAGGCAGTGGATTGAGGCCAATAGATTTTTTTGTTTGAAAAAGAATCGATGCAAATGCAGTAAGTTGAATGTTTAAATTTCTGTTGTTCTGTCATTCCTCTCTTGGCACAGTGGTAGTGTCCCCCTATCTCTGGGCCAGAAGAGCCAAGTTCCAGTCCCACCTGCTGCAGAGGTATCTCATAACATCTCTGAACAGGATGATCAGAAAACCCCTTCTGTCGTTCCTTGAAAGAGAGCCTTGTATTTATAAAGCGCACTTCCAAGTGTCATGGCATCGCAACATGCTCCGAGGCCAACAACAATCAATTGTAATTCACAGAAATTCACATGTCACATTACATAGATGAGACTGCACAAATAACAATGAGATAAAGGAAAGATGATTTGTGTTCAAGTGATATTGATTGAGGGCACGTCACTGAAAGAGCTTCACTGCTCCTGTTTGAAAAATGCCATGGGATTTTCAACATCAACATGAGCACTTGGCTTAAAATCTCACCTCTTATGCAACAAATGCTGTACAGCACTGACTGAACTCTGCACTGAAGGCGAAAACTTGTGTTCACCAACACAGCTCTGATCTATGGGTAACAAGGTGTGGAGCTGGATGAACACAGCAGGCCAAGCAGCATCACACCTTGTTATCTTGGATTCTCCAGCATCTGCAGTTCCTATGATCTCTGATCTATGGGAATGAGTACTGTTTCATGGGGTGTGCTAAGGATTCTTAAAATACATTTACTTGAAATATATTGTGTCAATTTGTTGACAGGAATTTCCAGTTTGGGCATATAGATGGAGCTGACTACATCAACAGTGTCATAATGGAGTAAGTATTTACTCATTTTTAACTGATTAATTAATTGTTATGAAATTTTAAGATGTACTAGGACCTTTCTTAATGTACTATTATCGGTTTTGAATAATTCCAATGTCTTCAACAGTAAGTGTTTCTTTATGTTAAAATCATTGGTGATTGTTGTCTGAAACTTTGTAGATGTAGCTTTCTTTGACTCGAGGTGAGGGCAGCACTAAATAAATACTAATTTTCATTTTCTATATTACATGACTTGTTTCACCTTTTCACTCTTAATCTGTGGATTTGAGGGATAAATTTATAAAGAATACACTGCAGCTGGCCCATTTTTCATTCCATGATTTTGTTTGCATTTGGAACGTACTATTGCTTTCTCTTTCCAAATATCAAGGAAAGGAAAATCTCTCAGAGAGCAAGAGAAAGACATTCTCGGAATGTACAGACAGAAATGGAGAGTTAAATAGAAATAGAGTCCAAAAACAAAATGGGAGATTATAGGAATAGTGAGTGACAGCAAAAGAGGAACAATGATACCAAATGTTTCTCAATAGTGAATTTAGGTATTGCAGAATTTTTTTGTGGGGGGTGGGGTGGAGTCTGACACTGAAGTACTGAGAAAATGTAATGGTATCCTTATAAAGTGTACCGCATATTTTAATCTTTTCAGGATTTTGTCTTCATTTCTGTGTAGGGAATTGCACATAGATTAGCAGAGAAGACAGTAACCCAGAGAAAAACTTAAAATGTATGTGCCTCATCAATTTTGATGACACTGGGATAAGGAAATTTTCAGAGGCCCTCTAATAAATAGGATCCTGCTGCAAATTTCAAAATTGTGCCTTGGGTGAAAATGGTCCCACTGCCAGTAAAGTTTATGTTTTACGTTTTATCAGTCTTCTTGTGAAGACACTTTCTCTAGTTTGATGACCCTTGGCAGCCTTTTGGTGTCTAATTGAAGTGATTTAGATGGTGTATGCCAACAAGTTACTTTATTGTAAGAGGCATCATAGTTGAATCTTATCCTATCTCTTGCACACACGCACATTTTCAGTGGGATCCTTGGACAGCATTCAGAAGCAAGTACATGAATGGATTTTCTTCCCAATGACACTTCTGCAGCACCAAGGCCTTTGCACCAATGATGGCAACCCCACTTCCCTTCAGATTCTTCGGATCTCTGGGGTATAGTCCAACTGGTCTGAGTGATTTATCCACCTTCAGACTTCTCAGCTTCCTCATTACCTTTTCCTTAGTGATGGCCACTACACTTACGTCTGGCCCCAGACTCTCTTGAAGTTCTGGTATGTTGCTGGTGTCTTCTGCTATGAAAACTGATGCAAAGTACCTATACAGTTTTTCTGCCATTTCGTTGTTCCCCATTACTACTCCAGCCTTTGGAAACTTCACTAAATCGATGGGACATCCACACTAAAAATTAGTTACTTGTGCATATTTCAAAACTGCAGTAATCTTTGTTTTAACCTGCACTTTATGAACTGGCAAAAGTTACACACCTGAAATACTGGAAATTAACTGTATTACTGTAATGCCTAAGTGGTTAGTTGAGGGTGCAAGTGATAAGGCTAACTGCCGGTAAGTTTTATGTAAGGCAAAGTTGCATTATTATTTAAGTGATTCATGCTGTAAATAAAGCGTAACGGTGATATATACACCCCCTGCATTACATTTCTATTACTTAGTGTGTGCTTTTATATTGATTATGTGGACCTCTTAATCAACCAATTATTTGATCAACCAGTACACTCCTGGTCCGTTAGGTGCTGGTTAATAAAGCATTTGCTGTACTACGTTTTGAATAGGATCAAGAATTAAGCTGATTACTGTAGAATATGAAGTTAAAACAAAAGTAACTTTTTAAAGACGTGTTAAATTCACTCATGGGATAAGTGTGTCATGGGCTAGGTCAGCATTTATTGCCCATCTGCAATTGTCCTCGAGAAGCTGATGGTGAACCACTTTTTTGAACCATTACAGCCCATGCTAGGTAGGTATACGTACAGTGTTGTTGGGAAGGAAGTTCCAGGATTTTAACCCAGTGTTAGTGACGGAACAGTGATATAGTTCCCAGTCAGAATGGTATGTGGCTTGGAGGGAGACTGATAGGTGGTGCTGCTTCCATATTAGGTGGCAGAGGTTGTAGTTTTGGAAATTGCTATTGAAGGAGGCCTAGTGGCTACAGTGCAGCTAACGTGGTTGCAAGATCAAACTCCCCTTCCTAAACTGCTTATTGAATAACCTGCTGCAGTGCACTTACTGATCTTTTGGGAGAGCCCTTTTTTTTTGGCAAGAACATGTAAGAGGCTGGGAATCTTGCAGTGACCATCTCTTTAACTCCTCAAAATCTGTCCAGCACCTACAAGACGCAAATCAGGAGCGTGGTACAATACTTGCTGGCCTGGATGGGTACAATGCCACTGACACTTGAAGGTCAACACCCTCCAAGAGAAAGCAATCTGTTTGGCACCCCATTGTCTAACTTTAATATTCACTACCTTCACCACTGACAAGCAGCAGGTGTGTATACCGTCTACAAGATGTACTAGAGCTGCCTCAGGTGTATTTCTAGATGCCACCACTAGATGGGACTATAAGTTCATTCATGCATATTTATTATCTGTTCAGTTTAACAAAGTTGATCAAAATCTTCAATAGAAGTGTAAGCTGAAATGTTAAATTATTTTGTATAAATTGTTACTATTTCTTTTTAAAAAATTCCCTTCTGCATTTTCTTTCAGTGAGGTCACTGTTCCTTCCATTGTTGTACTGAATACTTCAAACCAACAGTACTTTATACCAGAAACAGCAATTGAGAGCATCGAGGATTTGATTAAGTTTATTAATGACATCATGGAAGGATCAGCACAAGTAAGTTTTAAGGATTTTACATAGTTCTAACACATGTATCTTTAAATAGTATGTTTAGCTGCTAAAAGTTTCTTCCAGTCTCTCTCCCCCATATTCACCATTTCACCACTGCCACAGTCATAAGCTGCATTATGCACAAGGTTAAAATTTGGGACGTAGATGGTGTGGGCTTGCTTTCTGGGAGTATCCTGTACTGAACAGAAGAAAACATTTCATGAGAGAGTTTGAATTTGAGTTTTTTCTGTGAAGGATATCGAAAATGTTTCAATTTCAGAAGAAGTTCTCCTTGGTGGGTCTGGGTATGATTCTGAGCTTATTAAGCACTGTGTTGAAATTGCTCATAAATTCAAAGAGGATGGGTGCATTTGTCCTAGTGGACATTTTCAGATTACCAATTACTGCCACTTTGAGTGAATTATGCTGTGAAATTTGGAAGTTTGTTACAAGCTTTCTCTGTAGCATTCAAGCCTAGTTCATGGTCTTAAATTTAAACCATTTTTGATTTTATTTCTGGGATTCCATTTGTCTTGCTTTTGTGTTTTAATGTTTGACAGTTATTACAGATATTCTTGCACTTGATTTTCAGGCCCAAGGTGGAGACAGTTTCTATTATCGTGTTAGAAGATTGTTATATGATGGAAAATCAACCATATTAGTGAGTATTTGCAAATTTCATTGCCCTTGCACTTTTTTCCAGAAATTCTACTTAAGAAATAAAGTTACTTCGGTAAAAAATACAATGCTTGGTTATGGGACCTTCTTGTTTGTTTGTTGCATTTTAGAATTTCTGCATGAAAAATAAATCATTTCATACATTTTAATTGTTTTTGTGACCCTTACCAAACAAAAAGTCTGAAGTTAACAATTTTCAACATTTGGTTTGTTTTTAAAAAACACACGGCTTTGCAAAAATGGTACACAGCACATTAGCAGTTATGTAAGAGTCATAGAGTTGTACAGCACATAAACAGACCCTCAATCCAACTCCTCTGCGCCGACCAGATATCCTAAACTGATCTAGTGGTGACAGGTGAGTGGTACCTGGTAACTAACAGGAGGTTTCTTTATTCATGTTTGACCTGATGCACTGAGGCCTCATGAATGTTTCTCATTTGAGAGTTGGGGAAACATGCCACAGAAACAGAGTTTTTCTTTTGGCCGTACAGGCAGTGTCTGCTCCGTTAAAGTTGTCCGCCAGCATTTGTTTCACTGTACTCCCACTAATTACGGATGGTGCCATTGAGGCATTGTTAATGGAACAAAGAACAGGACAGTACAGGAATAGACTCTTCAGCCCACCAAGACTGCACCGAAATTTACTAGCTTCATACCTGGAATGAGTGGGATGTTTATGGGGATAGATTGGATTTTTTTCTACTGGGGATGCTATACAAGACACTGATGAGGCTGCATTTGGAGTACTGCATGCAGTTCTGGTCACCCTACTATAGGAGCATATTTATGAAACTGGAAAGAATGCAGAAAAGATTTATTAGGATACCACCCGGACCGGAAAGTTTGAGTTATAAGGAGAGGTTAGATAGGCTGGGACTTTTTTCCCTCAAGCATGGGAGACTAGAGGTGACCTTATAAAGGTCTATAAAATCATGAGAGGCTTGGATAAGGTACAAAGCAAATAGCTGTTCCCTTATTAGGGGAGTCTAACACTAGAGATACAAAAAGAGATACAAAAGGGTGCAGAGAAGCAAATGTTTTCACACAGAGGGTAATGAGTGAATGGAACAGGCTGCCAGTGGTGGAAGCGAGTACAATATTGTCATTTAAGAAGTGTTTAGACAGGTATCTGGATGGGATAGGTATGGAGGAATATGGACCAAATGCAGGCAAATGGGACTAGTTTAATTGTGAAAACTGGGCAGTATGGGCAAGTTTGGCCGAAGGGCTTGTCTCCACGCTTTAGAGCTCTGTGACTGTATTAGAAGCAGAGGGAGGGTTGACTTGAATGAAATGTACAGGATCCTGAATGGACAAGGTGAACATGGAAAGGGTGTTTCCTCTTGTCAGTCTGTCCAGAACGAAAGCCACTGTTTTAAAATTAGGGCTTCACTTTCTTCTGAGGGCTGTACATTTTTGGAACTTACTGCCACAAAGTGCTGGAGGTGGGGTCACTAAATATTAGGTAAATTCCCATTAGGAAGGACAATCAAATGGTTAGTCAGTGGTAGAAGGGAATATGAAATTCAAAACGCAAGCAATTTTAGCCATGCTTTTATTGAATAGCAGAGTAGCCTTGAGAGGCCAAATGTTCAATTTCTGCTCTTATTTCTTTTGTTTGCAAAGGATCTCTGATGATGTTACTTGTAGGCTGAGTAAATTATTACCTGCAAAAGTTAAATCCTCCTAATGACTCTTAGAGAGTGGGAAATCCTTCTAATGACTCTTGGGAAGTGGGAGCTATGAATGGTGACTATAAAAGTGACAAATGTTTGAGCATCTCTATTCAAAATAGTTGTCAATTGGGATGGCATTAAAAGATTACTATTACTTAAACTCATCAATTAAACTTTTGCTGTGAGTACAAGAACTGATTCATCTTTACTACAAATCGAGAAGAAAATACCTCACTTTTCATCTATACGTATCTCCCAGGCATCACCTACAGCAGGATACCTTGCATGCAAATTTGCAGCTTACGCACACATAAGCAAATACAATTGCTTCAATTAGTGTTCTAAACTGATAATATCAAATTTTTGAGAGGCAGTTGTACTTGTTACAGCTAGCCTAATTTGGATGGTTAAGCAATTTAGGATTCGTTTTGAATTTTATTTCTTTTCTCCTCCATTGTGCAAAATTGTTTCAAAAGACAGTGTTTTATTCAGGCCTCATAGTTTAATTTGTGAAGATATCATAACTGAAGATTAAACCTGTGTAGGAAATCAGTGAAAGGGAAGCAAAATTTAATCTTTAAATTGACTGTTGGAAAATAGTAGACCATTATACATTACAGGATTATTAAAATTTGCACCAAGCTACGTTTAAATGACATTGGTAAAATTTCTGTATAGTTGCCTTCATTGCTTTATGTAGCAAATTAGTAATTGTTCAAGAAGAATTTTCTCTGCTGAGCAGTCTTTTTAAAATTAATCAGAAGTACATAGCATTACTCATAAATACACACCGAACTATAGCTGTTGCATGCCAAAGCCTAGTCCTTAAGGAAGGAAAATCCTATGTCAACAACTGCAAGGGCAACAAAAGTTCCAATGGAGGAGCCAGTCCTGGAAACAAGGTATGAATAGAAATCCTTTCGCCACCAGCAAAGGACATCACCATGAGACACACATCATAGACGTTGTCCTTCCAGATTCAGCTTATTCAGCAATTAAAGTGTGCCTGATGAGCTCAGGTGGCCTCACCTAAAGCCTAAGCCTGCCAGTGTTTTCCTTCTCTTTCTTAAACAGTATTTATCTTCAGCCTCCCAGCACATTTTGATTTGCCTGTGTATTGGGGAGACGAATAATGAAAGGAAGCAAAGTCATGATTCGAACCCTTGCACAATAATGTAAGGATTTTGGCCTTAAGAACATTGTATTCATAACAGAATCACAATTTTATTGATTTGCAAAACATTTTCTTCCGTTTAAAATAAACTCAAACTTCTATGAACTTTGGAGCGTAAAATTCAAAAGGAATCATATTTTAAAATATGGTAACCCTCCCCTACTAAAATCCGAGCCTTGGAGCACAACTGATCTACTGTCCATCCCCAGACCTCCCTGAACCACAGCTTGCATTAATGCGCCTTGTTCTCCTCTGCCAAAATCACCATTTTTTCCCCTTTCTGAATATCCTGCTTAAAGACCAATCCTCCCCAGTACTTCCACATTTGTTCCCAAAAGAACTCCTGGATGGCATTGTCTGCAACATTGAGGTCCTTTGGTCAGCTCTTGCCACCAGTCCAAACATCCTCCAGACCTCATTCCCTAGCCCTCGAAATTACAATTTTCTAAAGTTCCTCTTTTGTACCTACAATGAGCTCATCTTGTCTATGACATCTATGATCTTTGCATATTCGTCCAATCTCATGAAACTTCTGAACAGCCATTACCTTTGTAGAACCAGTGCTCGCCGATATTGAAAACCTTTATTTCCTTACAGGCATTGGTCTTTCCTTTTCAAAACCTCACCACTTCTACTCTGTCAAAACATTGACACAATCCCTTTGACCTGGTGAACTACCAACCCATTTTGAAGCTTCTTTACTTCTCCAAATTCTTCAGTATTTATGTCACCTCTCAAATGCCCACTCATCATCTCTGCAACCCCACATGTGAATCCCTCCAAACCAAAATCACAAGTAACATTCTGTGTGAAAATGATACATATCCCTTCTCATTCTTCTCAATCAGTCTTTCCCCTAAGCACGGTCTCGGAATAGGGACAAGGCATTTAGGACTGAGTTGAGAAGGAATTTCTTCACTCAGAAGGTGTTGAATCTTTGTAATTCTGTACCCCAGACAACTGTGGTAGCTCAGGCACAGAGTATGTTTAAGACAGAGATTGATAGATTTCTAGATATTAAAGATATCAAGGGATATGGAGACAATGCGGAAAAATGGTGCTGATGTAGAATATCAGCCATGGTCTAGTCAAATGTTGGAGCAGGCTTAAGGGACTGAATGACCTACTCCCTCCTTCAGGTTCACAAAATTACTGTTGCTTTGGTCCACTCCTCTTACTAATCCAATTGGAGTCATGGCATCTCTAGAAATTCTTTCTCTTCCTGCTCTCCACTCCCACAGTTTTGCTTCCAGAGTTCCGCACTAGATCAGTCCTTGATCCTACCTCTTCCACCTCTGCATGCTGCAGCTTGATGGCTGCATTCACAAACAGGAGCTCAGTTTTCTACATTTGTCCTGAAGACACACAGAATCCACCTTTCCTCATTTTGTCCAACACTGTCTCTGCACCTGTCAGTCTGCTTGACAGAAACTTGATAACAGATGAGCTATGATTTCCTCACAATTAAACATAGGCATGGTCTTGTACGCTCATCACAAATTCCATCACTTCCAAGGTTGAAACCAAACTATTTGGGATCTCTGCTTCAAGGATATTTGCTTAACCTGGAGCTGAGTTACTAGCCCTGTGTACTTTTCTATATGTTACAAAGACTGCCTATTTCCATTTCTGCAACGTTGCCACCTTCACGAGTCCATCTGCTGATGGAAACATAACTGTGCCTTTGTCACCTCACTTCAGCTATACCAGTGCTTTCCTTATCTTCCACTATTGAGGGAACTCTGTAAACATGAGAACTGCAATGGTAAGATACCTCATACTGAAGCAGTCCATGTTTAAATGAAACAAAATCTGAACAATCTCTAGGCTTGGACTGAAAAGTGGCAAGTAACATTCATGCCACACAAATGCCAGGCAATAGCCATCTCCGATAAGAGACAATCTAACCATAGCCCCTTGACGACCAAATGGCATTACCATCACTGAATCCCTCACTGTCAACGTCTTGGCGTTTACCATTGACCAAACTTGCCAAATGAATATAGTGCTACAACTGCAGGTCAGAGGCCGGGAATACTATAGCAAGTAATTGACCTGACTCTCCAAAGCCTGTCCATCATCTACGATGCACAAGTCAGGAGTGCGATGGAATTCTCCTTACTTCCCTCGATGAGTACAGCTCCACCAACACTGGAGAATCATCCAAAGCACCCCACTTGATTGGCACAACATTCACTCACTCCACCACCAACACTTAATAGCAGCAGTGTGTACTGTCCACAAGATGTACTGCAGAAATTCGCCCAAGATCCTTAGACAGCACCTTCTAAACCCACGACCACTTTCATCTAGAAGGATAAGGGTAGCAGATATATGAGAACACTACCACCTGCAAGTTCCCCTTCAAGTCACTCACCATCCTGATTTGGAAATATATTGCCGTTTCTTCACTGTTGCTGGGTGAAAATACTGGAATTTTTCACTAACAGCATTGTGGTTCTATCCATAGTGCATGGACTGCAGGGATTCAAGAAGGTAGCTCACCATCACCACCTTCTCAACGGTAATTAGGAACTGGCAGTAAATGCTGGTCAGTGACATCCACCTCTCACGAATGAATTTAAAAAAACTATGGTTAGCAATATTCTAGCCTTGACTTTGTCACCACATTTGGAGAATTTTTTTAATCTCTGTCTATTACAATAAGTTTTATTGTTTGATTGTGTATACAATTTGCTTTTTTTATTTGAAATAAAATGGTTTAATTGTTAAAATCTATTGCTGCTTGAAGTAGAGAGAGAATTGTGTAGGAAGTTTCCAGTAGCTAAAAGTAACTAACAGCAATCTTCGATTTGTTAATTCTGCATGATACCAAGATTTTATCCATTCAATGCTAGTGAGCAACCTCTCAAAATCATTTGAAACTCACTTGTCTCTCAGAATGTCTGAGTCAGAGGTAAGAAAGAGCGGATTCTAAAACATCATAAATATACATCTGCTGGATTGACCAAAAATGACATGCAATTTTATCAAGGACAATAGACTGAAAAATTTAGACTGCACTTATTTCAATACAAGAGGCCTGACAGGTAAGGCTGATGAACTTAGGGCATGGTTGAGAACATGGAATATCGTAGCTATTACAGAAAATGTGGCTCAGGGAAGGGTATGACTGGCAGCTTAATTTTCCAGGGTATAGATGCTATGGGAAAGATAGAAAGGGAGGCAAAAAAGGAAGGAGAGTGGCATTTTTGGTTAGGGAGAACATTAAGGATGTACTTAGGGAGGGTATTCCTGGGGCTACATCCAGTTATGTTATTTGGGTGGAACTGAGAAATAAGAAAGGGATTATCACCTTATTGGGATTGTAGTCAACATGGCTTTGTGCATGGGAAATTCTGTCTCACTAAATGGATTATGTTTTTTTGAAGAAGAAGTGACAAAGAAGACTGAAGGCAGAGCAGTGGACGTTGTTTATCTGGACTTCAAGGTGTTTGACACAGTTCTGTATGGTAGACTGGTTAGCCAGGTTAGCTGATATGGAATCCAGGGAGAGCTACCCATTTGGATACAAAATTGGCTTGAAGGTAGGAAACAGAGTGGTGGTGGAGTGGGGTTGTTTTTCAGACTGGAGGCCTGTGACCGGCGGCGTGCCACAAAGATCATTGCTGGGTCCACTGCTTTTTGTCATTTTATGTAAATGAAATGGATGTGAATATAAGAGGAATAGTTAGTAAGTTTGCAGATGACACCAAAATTGGTGGTGTAGTGTACAGTGAAGAAGGTTACCTCAGAGCACAATGGGACTTTGATGAAATGAGCCGATAGACCAGAGAGTGGTAGGTGGAGTTTAATTTAGATAAATGTGGAGTTTAATTTAGATAAATGTGAAGTGTTGCATTTGTGTAAGGCACATCAGGGCAGGACTAGTACACTTAATGGTAGAGTTTTGGAGAATGTTACCGAACAAAGAGATTTTAGGGTGCAGGTTCATAGTTCTTTGAAGGCAGAGTCGCAGGTAGACTGTGCAATGAAGATGTTTGGTATACTTGCCTTTATTGGTCAGTGCATTGAGTATAGGAGTTGTGATGTCATGTTGCGGCTGTACAGGAGATTGGTTAGACCACTTTGGAAGATTGTACTCAATTCTGGTCTCCCTCCTATCGGAAAGATGTTTTTAAACTTGGAAAAAAAAAATTTACAAGGATGTTGCCGTGGTTAGATAGTTTGAGCGAAAGGATAAGGCTGAGAAGACTGCGGCTTTCTTCCCTGGAGCGTCAGAGGCTGAAAGGTGACCTTATTGAAGTGTATAAAAGCATGAGGGGTGTGGATAGAGTGAATAGTCAAGGTCTTTTTACAAGGGTAGGGAGGTCCAAAACTAGAGGACATGGGTTTAAGGTGAGAGGGGAAAGATATAAAAGGAACCTGGGAGCAACACTATCACGCAGAGGGTGGTCAGTTTATGGAATGAACTGCCAGAGGAAGTGGCGGAGGCTGGTACCGTGACAACATTTAAAAGTCCTCTGGAGTGGTACACAATTAGGAAGGGTTTAGAGGGATCCAGGCCAAATGCTAGCAAACAGGACTAGATTAATTTAGAATATCTGGTTGGCATGAACGAGTTGGACTGAAGGGTCTGTTTCAGTGTTGTACAACTCCGACTCCATGACAATTCTTGATGGTGTAGAACTGTGTCATAAAGGTTTTGCACCACCAAGAAAACAATTTGATCCAGTGATTATTTTAGAATGTGTTGGGTACTATCCATTATAATGGTTTCTCTGTTGTTTTTTGTGCGTGAAGGGTAAAGAAATTGATCTTTTTGTGTTTTGTTTTAGTCTGTTTTCAAGACCTCTCCTCTCCTGGGTTGCTTTCTTTTTGGTCTACCTTTGGGTGTTATCAGCATCATGTGTTATGGAATCTGGACAGCCGATGGGGAATATGAACCGGAAGAAGGAGAATTGCTTCAGAACGAAGCCATCGAGCAGGGAGATGCAGAAGCTAGTGATGAAGAGAAGGAGGAAAACAATGATGAACATCACAAAGTTGATAATGGAGTTAAAGAAAGTTCTAAAGAGCATAAAGATGAAGAACTGGAAGAGAAAAGCATGGTAGAAAAGAAAAGGGATTAATGTGTGCTTGAGTGCTGAGTTTCCTTTAGGATTTCTAAATGGTTGAGTATATGTTACATTTTAACATCAGTGAATACTGTTGGAAAGATGATGCAAGTTTTTTTTTTGTCTTCCACAGTTTGATTGGTGTTCCATACAGAGACATTTGGACTATGAGTTAGAATGATCATGCAAATTAAATTTTGTTCCTTAGATGCAAAGAGTCACAATGGAACTTCTTAACTGCCACAATAGCTAACGACTGATGATGAAATTTTGGTCTTCTGGGCATAATATCCAAGGCATAGGATGAAGACCAGTAAAAATAATAATGGATTGTGCAGAGAGGTGAGGTGATGTCTTACACAAGGTCTTGTTCAGCAAAAAGTTCTGGCAGGTGTAAGAGTTCCATTGTAGTTTTTTTAAATAAATATGATGGTTCATGAGGTTGCAGGAAAAGAGAGTTCACATTATGAGCAGTTTTTTGTGCATTATTCCATCAATTCAACACTCCCTTCTTTCTATCTGTCAATAAAATGAAAACTGCTAGTGAAAGGCATAATGCCTGGTCATTCTGGGCGTTTGGCTATTTTTGTAAATAGGAAGTGCATCACTGTGGTAAAAGGTGCAAACTACTTACTAATCTTTTGGGTATAATTGATACTTCTTCCATGATTGCTATTTGCTTTTAGTTATAACCAGAATCAGAGACTTCAAAGGATTTGAAAAATTCGTGCCAGGTTTTTTGATTGTAAAATGAATGGTTCCCTCAAGCCCACCTTTTACATTATTTGTATTACTACCAAAAGAATTACTTCAGTATCCATATTCTCAGTAGTGAACAAAGAATGAAAACCAAACTGTGATTATTTTGTAATTTTGCTTGACAACTATGAATTTAAAATCAAATTTTATTACTATAGCTTTGCAATAAATCTAGCAAGATATTGACATCTAAAGAAGTATAACCCAAAGGCTACTGTTGCAGTGGCTGAAGCGTAAATTTATTATAGGAAGTGAACTGCTACTAAAGAAGTCACTAATAGACCAGGGAAAATGCTGATATTTTCAGTTTAAACTGAAATAGCTGTTCCACTCTTGTTAAAACTGTAAGCAAGTTTTTTGTTTGGTTTTATCTGGCCATGTTACTTATATTCACATTTGAAGCATATAAATTAATTCCCCATGAATGCTGCATCTTAATACTGGTAGTTTATTATAAGACGTAGTTATTGTGAGCAATTCGACAAGCTCCTCAAAGATAGGCACTTACCTTCTATCGGCAGAGATGTCAATACTTTCTCCTTGATGTCAGGTAAGGTACAGCATTATTTAGGGTGTAAACTCTACCTGGTAGAAGCAGCATCTAAAGTCACTCCATTCGTATTTTTAAGAAGCCTCAAAGCAAAGTGTCATAGTGTAGACCAAATTTGTATCTGAGGCTGGAGCTTCAGTGCAAAACAAAATAGATTTTACAGCAGCATCAGTGTGATGGAGATAGAACCAACAAAGCCAATGCAGCTACAGAATTAAAGCACTTCCTTAAGATAATGTTAAATATGTTGCTTTTAGATCTAAATAACACTGGTAAAGCTCTTTGCACCCAGTGTTTAAATCAGCAACAGTTTATCTAACCAGTTATTACCACAAACCACTGACTTCAACAGTAGCATATCCAATTAATGCACAACTTGTGATCTTATCTGTTTACAGCCATATACGGATACAGCAAATTAAGCAGTGTGAAGTTGTATAAATATGGGCCTTGGGCTTCTTGGATAAATGTGCTACAAGACATGATATTGGGACCAGAAAATGGCACCCTTTGTTTCTTGCACTGTGTTTAGTTAGCCATCTCAAACTTCACTATGCAGAAGATATACCTCTGTCATGCTTCTGCATTGATGAGCTGGGGGTGGAATTCACCAATGATTCTCACTCATGGTTGCTGCCCAGTGACTCTGTTGAGGTCAGAGTACGATTGGGCTAAATTGCAATACCCTATTATTTCAATAGCTGCCTGCTTCACACATAAGAAATTGAAATTTGGGTGAGATAATGGAGATTTCCTGGGAGACTGGAACAGTATCTTTAGCATGAAGGATGAGAAAGAGAAAATGGTATCTCCCAGGATAAATCGTATCTTTCTTAAAATGTAACAACAACACTTTAGTACATATTCCCTTTAATGCAGAACCCACTTTAGTTTGCTAGCTACTGAACTACACTTACAATAAATACATAGATAATAGAAATTTCAGTCTTCGAAACTTCCAGAAAAGAGGTTTGTTTATAATGATGAAATAAAAGCAAAATGTGATTAATGTAAGTACTTGTTCCATGCCATATAACACGTGGAAGACATATTGACCAATGTGAAAGCTTTGTTTTGTTTCAGTGTCTCAAAAAGCATTATATTAATCTTAACAATGGCACAAGTTTTAATTTATGAATTTTATATAACTTATAACTGTTGGTGTCAAATTTACTGAATGGAGCAGTGAAAAGATAAAACAACTCTGAATAATAATGTGCCTCTCAGTAGGATAAGTTTCATTATAAATTTCATCATAATATGGAATTATATTTTAATGTTGCTCATGTGTTTGCATAAAGGGGAATACTGAATATAGGCCAAAAAAAGAATTACTGAATGACAATCATGCTTCTGCTCTCCATTTCAATAAACAATTTTTCAATAAACTGATCTTCATATCTTTAATTTTACCTTGGCAAAAATTGCCTATTATGCATTTCTGATGCAATATAGCTGGCCTATAAATTACCTTAAATTCAAAATGGGAGATACCAGTTATCTATGACTGGTTTGTTCCAAATCAATCTAATTTAGAATTAGAATAGAATAGTCTTACTCATTTTCAAAAGGTATTGCCTGTCTTATATCAATTAATGATATGGTCACTGGCAGTGATCCTGGAAGTTAGAGAACCACACATCAATCAACTAACTTTCATTTAATCTGAGTTAGTTCTGATGGAAATCCTAAATCTAGAATGAGTTTCTGAATAAAATACTGATAAGTAACTTTAATTCCACTTTTTATAGTACAGAGGTTACCATTGCAAGTTTGCTGTCAAAACCACTTACTGGTGTACTAACTCATTTTATTATGCTGGAGTATGCATTTAGCTTTGTTTTATGGGCAATGACAGTTTGTTTTATACAAATAAAGTTGAGAAAATGTTTTCTTCGCATTTTTGCTTGATTTTAAGTTGTGATGTACTAACTTTTCCATCTACCTATATTTAGCATGTACCTTACAAAGCATTCAGTTAAACATTCATTATTTCTAAAATCATATTAGTATACTACAATTCACAACTTTGAACTGATTAATCAATGGCAAGAGGAGAGAAGAGGCTAAGCTAACAAGAGGCTAAGTTAACTCCATGCAGTTTAAGATTTTGTTACAATTCCTGTGGAGGCACTGTAAACAACAATCTCCAACTTTACAGAATGTCCCTCCCTTTAATATAAATACATGAAGTATCATTTGCCTATTAATTCAGTTATGCATTGTATTTCATTTTAATTATTGCATGTAACGGATCCATCTTGTGCAACTTCAAGGATCCACATCACTTACTGCACAAATATGGCACCATGTGCAATCTCTTAGTTCTTCCAATTCTGCCTTGTGGCACATAAGATCTCTCACTTTATTCAATGCAACAGATTGTTGGTAGTAATTTCTGGAGTCACTTTGTAGATATTAGTGACCTCTAACTGTGAATCCTGGAAGATATCTGCAGGGTTGCAACTCTAGCTTGATAAATGTATTTAAAGGAAAATGCAGTAGGTTGTTGCGAACTGTTATTAAGGAGATTGGTGGAGGGTAACAGCCTAACATAAATTAACTTAAGGAAATAATACCTATTGTCATTTGAAACACAAACTTTTATCTTTGCAATTTAAGTTAGTTCTAGGCTTCTAATATTTCCTTAAATCAGTTTTATTTTGCTACTAATACAAAGCAATTCAGCATAGCTTTGAGCTGTCACCAATGTTCCTGCTGGAACAGGATAGCATGTCAAGGAGGACACTACCTAGGCCAGTGGTACAATGGATAACTTGTCTGACTAGGACTCAGGAGATTGTAGTTTTGACTCCTATCTCGTTTGGATACAGTTTTTGGGTGCAGTATGTGGCTCTGTGGTTAACACTGCTGCCTCAGAACGCCAGGGACTCAGTTTTGATTCTAGCCTCGGGCAACTGTCTGTGTGGAGTTTGCACATTCTTCCTGTGTCTGCATGGGGCTTCTCAGGCTGCGCTGGTTTCCTACCACAGTCCAAAATTGGACATGACCAATCCACCTAACCTGCACATAGTGTCAAGGAGTGTGTGGGCTAGGTGGGTTAGCCATGGGAAACGTAAGGTTACAGGGATAGGGTAGGGGTGTGGGATGCTCTTTTGGAGGGTCATTGTGGATTTGATGGGCCAAGTGGGCTGCTTCTAAAGCATCTGTTGATTTAGGGGAATTAGCTCAAATGGTAGAGCACTGGCTTCGCATGTGAGAGGTAGTGGGATCAATGCCTATAGTCTCCACTCCCTTTTCAAACTGGAAGTGTACAGTCTCACTCAGCAGATACAAATCATTTGCACATGCTACCTTAGTGCCAGGGATCTGATTCCAACCGTGGGCAACTGTCTGTGTGGGTTTCCTCCAGGTGCTCCAGTTTCCTCCCACAGTCTAAAGATGTGAAAATTAGGTGGACTGGCCATGCTAAATTGCCTAACGTGTCATAGATGTGCAGGCTAGGTGGAATAGCCATGGGAAATGTGGGGTTATAGGGACAGGGTGAGGGGTGTGGGATCTTCAGAAGAACACACTATAGGAATTTTATGGAAAATACCCAGTTTGTAAAAAGGCAGGTTTCCTGCTTGCCTACATATTTGATAAAAGTGTGATTTAGTGCATTCTGCCTCAGATACAGGCCATAATTCCCTCTCATCACTTCTAAAGCTGAGGACAATTCCCACAGGGATAGCCATCCTTTGATCCTTCTTGGTGATCTAATAGCCACCCTACTTGTTCCAAGACCATGTTTATACTCTGGTGTATTATCCTTATACCACCACTTTCTGCATGGATGGCCATTTGCTGCTGCATCACTTCCTCAATGGCTCACCTTTTATATTCCACCAATTCTGAAGCAAGATTTAATTATTTTGCAGTCAACAAATCATTCACTCTTTACCTGCATACCATCCCAAGCTGTAGCTTGGGTAGAGAGAGAAAGTGCAACTCAGCTGTCTAAACATCGTGCTGACTGCCTATGAGAATAAGTTTCTCCCAACATAAATATCAAAACAAAAGCCATCATGTTCAATTTCTTAGGCCCAAATCCATACTTAAGAAAGCTTCAACCTTGGTGTCCTGTTTAATGCTGGGCTGACCTTCAGAATTCATTACCAATTCATTTCCATCATTGTCCTTGCCTCACATTTACACCTATCAGAACCACCAACCCATATCCTATGTCCCATTGTTGATCTGTTAGCCTTTTTATGTGCCCTTTCCCTAATAATTTCATAAACAGAATATTTTATCTTTAGTAAGCATTGCAAGAAGATTGAAGTTGAATTGTTTTGGCTTAATATGTGTGAAGGGCATTGAAACAACAAGGGTTTTACAGAAGGAACCATTGTATTCAAGTTCCATTCATCTACATGAACAGAAAATCAATGCATTGACTGTCAAATTAAATACTGGAGAAATATCTGATTAGATTTTTTTTGGATATAATTTAAGGAAAGGGTCTCAATGGCAGATATGCACCAGTTAAAGGCTTAAGTCGTAACAGTGTTTCATAGTTACAGGGCCTACCTTAATGGACTGAATATTTGCTTGGTTTTTGGTTAATTAATTACTGCTTAGATACTAACCTTTTAATTTTAATTCCTATTGGGTTTCTCACTGTATGGCTGTACCTCAACTACTAGTGCACATTTTTGCTTTACCTACTCTCAGACATCAACCCGTAATGAAAGACTCAAGCCGCAAATAACTTGACCCAACACATTTCCTTGAGATCCCTCCTAACCTGCCATTTTTCTGTCTTCAAAAATCAACTGGTATTGGCCTGACATCTAGATTGTTATTGATCATGCTGTCTCACATTAACTGCAAGTTATAAACTGATCAGTTTCAAGGTTACAATTACAATTGGCTGTAGTAAGACGGGGAGAGATTTTAAGATTGATATGTGAAAAAAATTCATTGGCATAGTTGACCTCTAATATACCAAAACTGTGGCCTGTTCTGCTGCTATTTAGGCTGATGAGTCTTACTAGAGATCAGGAGGAACTACTTTTCATTAATCTGGATTATTGGCATAGGAAACTCAATTGAATGTTTAAGTAGTTTTTAAATTTCCTAAGAGCTCTGCACAGATGGAGACTGGAATCTAGTGGTCAGCCTCAGGATATGGGATAGATTCATTAAGGACAGATCAGGAAAACTTAAATATCTTGCATCTTTGGTATTCTCTACATCATAGTGTGTGCTGTATTGAATATATTCAAGTTTTGAGACACTTGCATTATTCTCTGTAGCTTGAATACAGTGGGGCTTGCTACAGTTAGTGTTTTAGTGAGATCATACCTAAAGTGCGCAGTTGTTTGCCATAAATAAGGCAGAATCCACTTGCCTTAGAGGCTGTATAGTAAAGGTTCACAAGATTGATGCCTGCAATGAGGGTTTGTCAAATTTGGTAAATACTAATTCAGGCAGTCTAATTAAAGCATGAGTTGCTGATGGCCTGATAGGATTGCATGGAGTTGTTTCCTACTGCAGAATCTAGAGGATTCAGGTTTAAATAAAGGATTATTTAGCAAAGGGGAGGTGAAAATTTAAGTGTTTTGAATTTCAAATCTTTCTCTGCTGCTTCATAGCAACAGAGACCCAGATGGACTTCCAGACTTGGGGAAAGAACATGTGGAGTTTGCAGTCACCCATGTCTGCATGGGTTTCCTTCCTCAGTTCAAAAATGTGTACAGGCTAGGTGGATTGGCTGTGCTGGCTACGTAGGTTAGCCATTTAAACGCAGGGTCACAGAAATATTGCAGAAGTCCAGGTAAGATGTTCTTCAGCAGGTCAGTGCAGACCCAGTGAGCTTAATGGCTTCTTTCTGCACCTTAGGAGTTCAATGATCATAGGGATTGTGTATGTTCCATTGTTGAATATATTCAAGGTTGACACATCTTTTGGTCTCTTGGCATCAAGGAACATTGGAGTATGGGAAACAAGTTGAGGTAGATCAGCCATGATTGCATTAAATGAGCAGACGTGAGACCTATTCCAATTTGATTTTAAGCTACTGTAGACATTAGAAATATGTAGGTCAGGTAGCATCTTGATCAGACATAGAAAGTGTACAGCAATAAGTCATGGGCTAGGAATAAACAATACTGACCAATAAGAATTTAAAATTTTTTTTTTTATTGTGCTAGGTTAAACGCCTTATTTACTTCCTCTGCTGTTAAGTTTAAAGCTTCTGTTTTCCATCTCATCCCTCAGACAAGAGGCCCAGTCCAAGATGAGTTTCATTATCATTGATAGAAGTACAGCCAGCAGACAAGGGTTAAAAATTTCTCAAATGATTTCATTTGACTTGCAACAATGTCATGATACCCACAAATGAATTGTTTCTACAATTTCCACATTTTAAAAGTCTCCAAATCTGCTCCTAAAGGCATCATCGTCAATAGCTTTTTGCTTCTGTAAAAGAATGAATAAGCCACATTCCTTCTTAGCATTTTATACTCACTTTGTCACACCTTCAGTTAAATCATCTGATGTGAAGTTCAGTATTCTACTGAACTCCCTGCCTATTTCAGAGAAAAAGCAAGTCCTAAGTTTCAAAGTTCTGTAGATAATGGCAATGAAAATACAAGTGTTCAAGGGCTGAGAATTTAATATTTTATTTGTAAGTCAGGTATAGAACACACAAAGTATATCTCTCCATTTCCCCAGTGTAAGACGGAGGAGCAATCTTGTCACTCATTCCAAGGTTCCTGTTTTAATAGGAAAGAAAATCATTAATACAAAGTCAGACAGATCAAGTCTTCTGCCACAAAATGCTGCATTCAAGATGATTTTGATATTACCATTCGTTGGTATTAGTATTTTTAAGATTGTCAAAAAGTAGGAGATGTGAACCCAAACATTGCAAATTTTATATTTAAGATTAGAAGCAGCTCAATGTTTTCTTCAATCAAGGGAGAAATTAGTTATTAATATTAGAATAGGAACTTTGATCTTCCTGGAAGGATGATGTGCAAAATACAATCCCTATTGTCAACAGTCTATGAAGCCACCATATTTCTCCAATATTTGGAATAGCAAGCCTGTAAAAACAAAATTTGCATTGTTGGCTGTGCCTTAAGCTATAAAGCACTCAACACATGCTGTTTTGATGCTGGCCTGTCACAGAAGACTAATAATACTAAAACTGGTTTATTTGCCATATTTGTATACAAACACCCTGCAGTCAATCTGCCCACTTGAAGGGTTTAGGCCCGAAACGTCAAGTTTTCCTGCTCCTATGATGCTGCTTGACCTGCTGCGTTCATCCAGCCCCATGCTTGTTATCTAGCAATCTGTTCATTTTCTTTTACGTTATTACTGGGCTTTGCATTGTAGCCAAGAATCCGAATCCACATCCCCATTCCTTCAAATTTGGTATACCCCAAAATCACCAGAGTTCCTCTGCAGTGGAGGTCAAACTACCTCTCATCATAAAATAATCTTCTCATTCCAGACATTAGTCTGGTAAGCTTTCTCAGAACTGCTTCCGATGGAATTACATCCATAAACAAGGTGACCAATACTGTGCAGAGGCATGTCCAGATGCAGTCTCACTACTGCCCCGTAGAACAAGCATAACTTCCCTACTTTTGTATTCATTCTCCCAATAATTTAGTATTTTGTTAGGCTCAGCAAGTAATTGGAAAGCTATGGAAGAAAATTTGTTTATGCACTGAAAAAAAATCATGCATCAGAACCACTAGCTACTTCCTGAAATATTAAGGCTTCTCAGTATTCCCAAGGCTCTCAATAAAAACTTCAATATATTTTCTTTCCAATAACCAGTTGCAACAAAACCAATTTTCATACAATGTTGTTAAACAGCTGTTGAGATACAAACGATTCCACACTTTCATTTAACTGCAATGTAAATAATTACCTTTGAAAGACTACTTCCTTGGTTTCACACTTTCAAATATACCAGCATCCCTCATGGCCTCAAAAGCCTTCATGGAATCATACTTTTTATAGAAGTCAGCATATGCTTTCTTCCTGGGTTCACCTACTGCAAACTACAATGGATTAAGAAATAGGACAAGTTTACATTTTCAGCATTTTTATGAATTTAAGCATAAAACATCTGAAAAAAGGACACAGTGTTTCACAATCAAAAGTTCCAGCTTACTGAAACAAAGTTTAGAATTTATTTCTATCAGGGTTCTAGGTCAATCAGATTGAAAGACAAAGCACATCATAGACCCCCAACAAACTTAAGAAATACCTATAACTTCTTAAATTAATTCACAGGATTTAAAATTGAGATCAAATTTCAATACAAAAAAGGTTGCATGTGGGGATAAAATAAAAATCAGTGTCATTATGTAAATTACACAAAGAATTGCTTCATTTAATCAAAGCAAGCTTAAGGCCAAGCTGCAAAAAAAAAAACCCAATTAGAGCAGATGACTAAAAAAATTTCATGGAAATAAGTTTTATTTCAGGAAAATTTTAAAAGATTGAGGTAGACACAGATTTGAGTTTAAGGCCTTGGCAGCTGCCAGCAGTGGTAGAAATCAGGGGTGTGCTCAATGTCAGATTTAAAGGACTGCAGATGTCATTGAACAATCAGCATCTTGCTCAGCACTCAATTAGCTCCCAAACATCATTAACAAGTACAGTTTGGGTTTTTATAATAAAAATGTGCCACATCAGTCAAGACAAGAATGGTGTGAATACCAAATAACTGATCTGTTGAGAAAAATATCTTTGATCTTGATCATTTATGGTACTTACTGCTATTACTACAGCAATTTACATTCTCAATATGTATTATTGAGTCATACATCTGGAAAAAGGCCCTTTGGTCTAGCCAGTCCATGCAGACCTTAACCCCAAACTAAACTAGTCCCACCTGCCTTGGCCCATATCTCTCCAAATATTTCTTATTCACACACTTTTACAATGACATTTGGATCTTGTAACTGTACCCACAACCACCACTTCCTTAAAGTTCATTCCCACACCAATCACAAAAAATTGCTCCTCATGTCTTTTAAATCTTCCTCCTCTCACCTTAAAAATATGGCGTCTAGTTTTGAAATCCCCACCCAATTGAAAGACACCTGCCATTCACCTTATCTATACCCTTCATGACTTTATAAACCTCTCCAGTCAGCCCTTAACCTCCCATGCTGCAGTGAGAAGAAAAGTCCCAGCCTATCCAGCCTCTCCTCATAACGCAAACCCTCGAGTCCCAGCAACAACCTGGTAAATCTCTTCTGAATCCTATCCAGCTTAACAGTATCCTTCCTATAACAGGGAGACCAGAACTGGACACTGTACTCCAGAAGAGGCCTTACCAACGTCCTATACAAACTTAACATAATGTCCCTACACCTGCACTCAAAGGTCTGAGCAACGAAGTAAAGCATGCTAAACACCTTAACCACCCTATTTACATGTATTCTTGAATGCATCTCAACCTTCAAGACCAAGATGCAGCAACCAGCTTCCCAAGAGATTGCAACACAACTAAACAGTACAGAGAGGCTTGTCAGCCTAATATGCCTTTGCCAGCTCCTTAATTCAACTATCAATTAATCTCACACCGTTATTATTATTGAATTCACTTTCACCAAACTCACTGAAATTAATGTTATCTCAAGTCAGCTCTGATTATTTTGCCAATCACCTTAAACCAGGGTCATTTGGTTACCAAATGTACAACCATCAAGAACAGTTTCCCTTATTTACTCTGAACAGAACCACAGTTTGAACACTATCAAATCTTCTCAATATTCTGTACTTTGAAAAACCCAACTTTGTCAGCTTCCCCCATAACTTTCATTCCTGGTAGCAATGTGGTGAATGTATTATACACCCTCCGAGATCTCAACATTGCTCAAATATACTGCCCATAAATTAATATTAGTCCAGTTGACCTGTGAGAACTTATGAAGTTTCATCATTATTTCTTTACTTTGTACTCAAGTTTAAAACAAAAAGCAGCATTATCTTTACTGTCTTCTCAACTCAGCTTGCCACTAAGATTTGTGCACATTGAATTCAAGTCTCTGGTCTTGCATCCCCTTTAAAAAATTTAATCTACCGCACGTCTGCCTGTATCCTGAAAATGTGTCACCACCTTCATGACTTAGCACTTTTCCAAAATTCATAACATCTATGAACTATTATCCACTGTCCTTAATATGAACCCCTAGGAAACACACTATACTTCTTACTAGTCCAGAAAAGCCACTTCTCACCATTCTGTAGCTAATTCTAATATTTATCCATACAGCCATGGACAGTAATTTGGGCTTTTAATTTTAGTAAAAAAGCTACTCTGTTGTACTTTGACAAACATCTTCTGGAGCCCATAAAATTAACTGCACCATCCCTATCCACCTGCTTTATTACGTCAAAAATTTGATCTAGTCAGCCTTTAAGGTAATAGCACAGTTCAACTTCGTGGGAAATTGTCCTTTTTTTTAAAAAGATAAGGAGCAATCTCCATTGTAATGTAGTAACCAGGGTGGGGGAAATGGATGATAAAAGGATTTCTGCAAAAAATTATTCAGAGTAGTAAGATTACCTTGAAGGTGCCAGCTGCTGCAAAAGCTAAAGTAAAAGCCACAGCCAAGTGAAACCGTAAACGTTTGGCCAACAGGCCTCGCATTACAGGCTTGGCAACCACAGCAGATGACATTGTTTATCTGGTGGGGAAACATAGGTGGTCATTATGAACATGTTTAATATAACCTTTTCATTTAACATTAGATGGAATAATGTATTAGTGTATTTATTAAATGCATCATAATTAAACTATTTGCAGTTACTAACTGAAATCAGACCAAACATATTCTCTCATTACTGAAAAGACTTTACTCACCATATCACAAGGGATCCACTCCCCCTTCCAGAACCTCAGGGACCCTCACCATCAACATCCTGACAAAACTAAAGGATCAGAGAACTACTGACTCCCAAACTCTGTTTGATTCAGCAAGATACCGTGGCTGAACGTGTTCCTTTGGTGCATTTGCCACAGTAACACATTAACCAGGCAACTAATCAACCCGTAATTCCATACATTTGTTTTCAAACGCTTTCACCTCAATCCTCTCTCCCATTTCTTAGCTTGAAGTCCCTGTAATTTACCTTTTCCACTAGGACTCATTTTCAATTCAGTTCATGTGGGGCTCAGAGGTCTGGGTCAATCAAAGAAAGCATGCAAGAAACAGCACATCATATACCCCTCCAAGTAATTTTGAAAAAACATCAGCAAATTAAATGAATCCACAAAATTTTTAGAGACCCAATTTCAACAGTTAGTTCCTTCCTCTCCCCATACTGCAGTCAGTATTCCTTGAGATGAAAGCATTCACCCACAAACTATTCCTTCAGCTGCCTGTTTCATCATTTTAACTTGTTCATTTTGCATGACAAAGTTCCACTATCTACTCCTAGTTCCTGTATCATCCACTATGACTTACCTACTCTTTCCATGTTGTTGGTCCAACACAGACCACAGCAATTGAAGCCTCCCCCTCCCTCTACGTAATACTCTTATAAGCCAATTCAGGATCAGTACTCTTAATTTCTCTTTAGAGTCAGCAGCCCAGTGCTTGCACTACAGTCTCTATAATACTCATGCATGGCAACATTTGTGCACATCAGAAAAAAAAACCATATCCTTTGTACAGCCAGTTCACCACACAATTCCCATTGTTTGCAATATCCCAGGTACCATGTAGACAGCTCTCAATCCTGAGCCCATTCTCAAGCAATGAACTCACTGTAACAAACACTATATCCTCCAACTTGGAGACAGTGAGGACTGCAGATGCTGGAAACTACAGTCAATAAATGTGGAGCTGGAAATTTATAGCAGGTCAGACAGCATCCAAGGATCAGCATCCTGTCTGCCCTGCTGTGCTGTGCTTTTCCAGCATTACATCTTCCAACCTCATTCTAACTCTCCATCCCACACCTTGCACAAGTACCTCTCCCAATAGAACCTTATCATCCCCACCCCAAGAGCTCTCTAACCCTTAACAAGGCCACCATCTGTACCAAACAAAGCCACTATCTGCACCCACTTCCCAGATACCCCTTCCTTCCCAATCCTCACGCCATGAGCTCCCTACCTCATGTTAACCCAATTCCCAAGAGTACTCTACCCAACGAGCCACACCCTGCGTTCCCACACCACTTCCCCTCAGAGCTGTCAATGCCCACCCACTGCTCAGGAGCCCCCTTCTCCTCAGAATTCCTAAACCGAATTAAGCCCCTTCCCTAGCATCTTACTTCCTACTCACACTCCTATACTAACATCCACCTTCCCGTACCATTCCCCCCTCAAAAGGACCATCTCCCTCCTCCAAACCGCCTACATTTCCCCCACGATATTAAAACGTAGGATCCATTTTCCCTGTCCCAGCGCCCGGTGGGGTTTACGGGGGAAGCGCGGCTCAGAGCTTTCAACTTCCCGTTGCCTTCCTCTGACCCTGGGAAGCCGCTCCAAGGTGACCGGCCGCGCCTCCCGCACAGGCCGCAGCTCAAGCCTAAAGCGGACCGTGGGCTACACAGTTTCTGAGAGCCCTGCCATCTGCCCTGTCGCGAAGGAGGGGTTTCAGGCTCCATGCCTTAACAAATCTGAGACACACTCACTCTCTCTCGTCCCACTACAGGCTATCCTGCCAGCAGATCCGGACCCCAAGTCAATACGCAGGCGCCAAAACCACACTTCCTGTCCGACTACTTCCGGTCATGCGCCATCAGGCAGGGCTTTTCTCCGCCCACCAGCCATAAACATCTGCCCCGCCCTTCTGTAACGTCATTGGCCCCGACCCGTTATGAAAGTTGTAACCGTTGCAACATTCAGCAAATTTTCCGTTTTATTTAAGTGTCGCGCTGTAAGTTCCTTGATAAAGCTGCCCTCTTAAAGCTTTTGTGTAATGGTTGCCGCATTTGTGTCTGGGCTAGCCCTCTGATGGAACACCCACGTTCTTCCTTAAAATAAACCAATTTTCTTTTGAAGGCCTCAAACGAAGCAACCTCCACCACTTTGTCAGGAAATCCGTCCCAGATCCTAACCATTTGCTGCCTGAAATAGTTGTTATTGCTTCTGTTGCCAATTATCCTCAATCTATGTCCTCTGGTCCTTCTACCAAGGGAATTTTTGTCCAATAAGCTTATGATTGGATGATTGCTACTAAATCTTCCAATCTTCTCAAGGAACTATGCACCTGCACCGCTAGGTCTTTTTGTTCGGCAATGGGGGCTCCCCAGGGATCCAGCTTTAATTATGTAAGACCTGACCTGGTTTAGCTTACTAAAATACAACACCTCACATTTATCTAAATTAAATTCCATTTGCCACTCCTTGGCCATCTGATCAAGGCCCGTTGTACTCTGAGATAATCTTCAGTGTCCACTACACCACCTATTTTTGGTGTCATCTGCAACTTACTAACCATATCTCCTATGTTCATTTCCAATTTGTCATTTCTATAAATGATAAAAAGCAGTAGACACAGCACCAATCCTTGTGGCATAGTGGTAGTCACAGGCCTCCTGTCTGAAAAACAACACTTTACCAGTCCCCTCTGTCTCCTACCTCCAGCCAATTTTGCATCCAATTGGCCAGCTTCCCTGGCTCCTGTGTGATCTAACTTATTAACAAGTCTACCATGTGGAACCTTGTCGAATGCTTTGCTGAAGTTCATATAGATAAAGTGTACCACTCTGCCTTCAACAATCTGTCACCTTGTCAAAAAAACTCAGTCATGTTTTCGTGCACACAAAGCCAGGTTGACCGTCCCTAATCAGTTCTTACCTTTCCAAATGCGTGTCCCTCAGAGTCCCCTCTGACAACTTACCCACGACTGATGTAAGGCTCACCAATCCATAGTTTCCTGGCTTTTCCTTATAGCCTTTCATAAATAACGGCACCATATTAGCCAATCTCCAGTATTCTGGCACCTCATCCATGGCTGTTGATTATACATATATCTCAGCAAGAGGCCCACCAATCACTGCCCTAGCTTTCAATAAAGTTCTGTGATTCACCTGATCAGGTTCCAGGGATTTATCTACCTTAATGCGTTTTAAGACCGCCAGCACCTCCTCTTCTGTAATACGATCTCTTTTTCAAGACATCACTATTTATTTTTCCAAGATTCCTAGCTTCCATATCCTTCTCCACTGTAAATACAGACATGAAATATTCGTTTAGTATCACACCCATCTCCTGTGGTTCCATACATAGATGGCCATGTTGATCTTTAAGGGGCGCTGTTCTTTCCTTAGTTACACTTTTGCCCTTGATATATTTATAGAATCTCTTTGATTCTCCTTAACTGTATTTGCCAAAGGTATCTTTCTACCTTTCTACCCTCCTAATATCCCTCTTAAGTATACACCTATTGCCCTTATACTCCTCTACGGATTCACTTTATCCCAGTTGTCAAACGAAAATCCAGGCCTGCTGGTTCAGAGGTACGACACTACCACTGTGCCATAAGAGTTCTTATTCAGTTCTACCCTTGTCACTTTGTTGCCTCTTAAGCTTACTCTCATGGGTGAGTTCCAACTTGCCAGAGAAAAGCTGCACCAGCCATGATAAACATTTCCTGAAAAGATCCAGATAGAAATCTTTCTGCTAAATATTTTGCAACTCCTAAAGTTATCCACTGCCTTCATAGGATCTGTCTCCCACCATGTCTCAACTCCATCTTTGTAGCTTCACCAGATTGACACCTCACTTTGAGGTATGCCTGATGCTGCCCCTGGCATGCCCTCCTGCAGTCTTCATTGAACTAGGCTTGATCCCTTGGCTTGATGGTAATGGTTGAGTCAGGTGTATGCCAAACCATGAGGTTGTAGATTATATCACAGTATGATTCTGCTGCTGCTGATGGCCATGACTGCTACCATCTAGGTCAAGGGCAGCAGATACATGCCTAATACAGATACACCAGGTGCAAGATCCCTTCCAAGACATTCACCACCCTGCCTTGGAAATATATCGCTGTTTCTTTATTGGGCCAAAATCTTGGAATTCCGTCCCTGATAGCGTTGTGGTTTTACCTACAGCAAATGGAATGCAGTTGTTTAAGAAGGCAGCTCACCACCGGTTTCTTAAAGGCAGCTAGGGATAGGCAATAAATGCTGGCCCAGCTGGTGAATAAAACAAATAGTTGTCGAGGAAGCATCATTATCTCAGCCTGTTAGAAAATGAAATTATCAAGCAAAATTATTTTTCAGAAGATAAACAAGTGACTAATTACATAATTATAAACACCTGCACAAATGAAGAAAAGCATAAAAATGGCTATATCAAACTTGCAGCCATTCTTTTGTAGAAGAGCTTAACATACAATATTCATTTCCTGCGTATCTTTCCATCATTGATGTGATTGATTAAGGATTGGGCTGTCTGTTAAGATTACAGAGATTAAACAATTGCAGTTCTTTAAATACCTCTGAAACAGTTATCAGGGTTTCCTGTATTTTGAATAACTGTTCAGAACTGTTAGTTGCTGTCACGTATCTATTTGATAACTCAAGGTTACTTCATTTGAATTATAATGTTGTTTTCTTTAGCAGAGTGAGTTCTGTAACCAAATGGCTAGTTCTCCCTTTATTCCATGTGATCTAATCTTGCTAACCAGTCTACCAAGAGGAACCTTGTCAAACACCTTACTGAACTCCATATAGATCATGTCCACTGCTCTGCTCTCATCAATCCTCTGCAATACTTCTTCAAAAAACTCAGTGAGACATGATTTCCTGCACCCAAAGTGATGTTGACTATCCCTAATCAGTCCTTGCCTTTCCAAATGCATGTAAATCCTGACCCTCAAGATTCCCTCCAACAACTTGCCCACCACTGATGTCAGTCTTACCAGTTTATACTTCCCTGCCTTTCCTTACCAACTTTCTTGAATAGTGGCACCACGTTAGCCAACCTCCAGTCTGCCAGCACCTCACGTGTGGCTATTGATGATACCAATATCTCAGCAAGGGGCTCAGCAACCACTTCCCTCACTTTCCACAGGGTTCTTTATGCGTTTTAAGACATTCAGCACTTCCTCTGTTGTAATATGGACAGTTTTCAAGACGTTGCTATTTATTTCCCCATGTTCCCTATCTTCCATGATCTTCATAGTAAACACTGATGCAAAATATTTGTTTAGTATCTCCCTCATCTTCTGTAGTTGCACACATCGGTGGCCTTGCTGCTCTTTAAAGGGCCCGATTCTCTCCCTAGTTACTCTTTTGTGTTTAATGTGTTTGTAAAACCCCATTTGCCAAAGTTATCTCATGTCCCCTTTTCTGCCCCCCTGATTTCCATCTTAAGTGTACTCCTATTGCCTCTATACTCTTCTTCCTTCTTTTTCTTGACGAAAGCCACAATTTCTCTAGTTATCTAGCATTCCCTACACCTGCCACTCAAACTCTGTGGGAAGCTAGGGGAGTGATTGCTGGGCCCTTTGCTGAGGGACAGGATTTACATATATTTGGAAGGCCAGGATTGATTGGGGGTGGTCAACATGGCTTTGTGAGTGGGAAATTGTGTCTCACTAACTTAATTGAGTTTTTTGAAGAAGAAATGAGAAGTATTAATTAGGGCAGAGTGGTGGACGTAATCTATATGGACTTCAGTATGGCGTTTAACAAGATTCCTCATGGTAGACTGGTTAGCAAGGTTAGATCACATGGAATACAGTGAGAATTAGCCATTTGGATATATAACTGGCTCAAAGGTAGAAGACAGAAGGTGGTGGAAGAGGGTTGCTTTTCAGAATGGAGGCCTGTGACTAGCAGTGTGCCATAAGGATCAATGCTGGGTCCACTGCTTTTCATCGTTTATATAAGTGATCTGGATGTGAATATACAAGATACAGTTATTAAGTTTGCAGATGACACCAAAATTGGAGGTGTAGAAGACAGCAAAGAAGGTAACCTCAGAGCACAACAGGATCTTGATCAAATGGGCCATGGAGTGGCAGATGGAGTTTAACTTAGATAAATGTGAGGTGCTGCATTTTGGAAAGGCAAATCAGAGCAGGACTTAATTAGACTTTATGGTCAGGTCCTGGGGAGGGTTGCTGAACAAAGAGACCTTGGAATGCAGGTTCATAGTTCCTTAAAAGTGGAGTCGCAGCTAGATAGGATAGTGAAGAATGCAATTGGTATGCTTGCCTGCAATGAGTATAGGATTTGGGAGGATAACAAGAAGCTTTTTCCCAGATGGGGGACTCAATTACTAGGGGTCATGAGTTCAAAGTGAGAGGAGGACAGTTTAAGGGAGATATGCGTGGTAAGTTCTTTATGCAGAGGGTGGTGGGTGCCTGGAACACATTGCCAGCGGAGGTGGTAGACGCAGACATGTTAGTGTCTTTTAAGATGTATCTGGACAGGTACATGGATGGACAGGGAGCAAAGGGATACAGACCCTTAGAAAATAGATGACAGGTTTAGATAGAGGATCTCAATTGGCGCAGGCTTGGAGGGCCGAAGGGCCTGTTCCTGCGCTGTAATTTTCTTTGTTTTTTGTTCTTTGTCATGTTGCAGCTGTACAGGACATTGGTTATGCCACTGTTAGAATACTGCATGTAATTCTAGTCTCCCTGCTATAGAAAGGATGTTGTGAAACTTGAAACAGTTCAGAAAAGATCTACAAGGATGTTGCCAGGGTTGTAGGGTTTGAGCTGTAGGGAGAGGCTGAATAGGCTGGGGCTATATTCCCTGGAACATTGGAGGCTGTGGGGGTGACCTGTTGAAGTTTATAAAATCATGAGGGGCATGGATAGGGTAAATAGATGAGATATTTTCCCCAGGGTGGGGCAATCCAAAACTAGAAGGCATAGGTTTAAGCTGAGGGGGGAAAGATTTAAGAGGGACCCAAGTGGCAACTTTTTCACGCAGAGAGTGGTGCAGAGAATGAGCTGCCAGAGGAAGTGGTGGAGATTGGTACAATTACAATATTTAAAAGGCATCTGGATAGGTATATGAATAGGAAGCGTTTAGAGAGATATGGGCCAAATGCTTGCAATTTGGAGTAGATTTATTTAGGATATTTGGTTGGCATGGACAAGTTGGCATGCAGGGTCTGTTCCCATGCTGTACAGCTCTATGACTTTATTTACAAGGGAGATGGTGGCATGGTAGCATGTGCCACTTGATAGTAATCAATAAAACCCAGGATTAATGGGTCAAGCATTTGAATCCCACACAGCAACTGCCAGTTTTGAAAAACTTGTAATGTAAAGCTAGTCTCAGTAATAACCAGGATAACTGTCATTGATTGTTGTTCACTAATGCCCTTTGAAGAAGGATTTTTGCCATTGTAACCTGGTCTGGACCCAGTCCTACGATAATATGGTTGACTCTTAGTTGCCCTCTGAAATGTTCAGTTCAAGGACAATTAAGGGTAAGAAACTAATAACGGTCTTGCTTGTAATGGCCACATTCCATGGAAAATAAAAGTAAATAAAAATGTTACTCATCGTGGCTTGTCCACAGTGTTTGTAGAAAGAAATTAGGAACCCTTCATCAATGTCTGACTTTATCTACACTGCAGAGTGATGATTCATCTCTGTTTATGCAAATTGGATAGAGCAAATTATACAGCCACAGTCCTATGTGTGTGGAAGTTAAAATGAAAACATTCCTGTCTTCTAAGAAGAATTGCAAACAATTTTTGTTATGTTACAGCTTGTGAGTGCTAAAGTTGATGTGGTTAACCTAAAATGTTTTGTGTTCGCGAGTCAAAAAAAATTTGCAAAATTTCTTGACATCAGAAAGCTTTCAAAAATTGTTAAAGTCTTCCTGTGTTTTCAAAAGCTTGCTGGTGTAAATTGGGAGATAAAAGCTGTGCAAATGTCTGAAATGTCAGAAATGTATTTTTAGTGAATTTTTTGGCAACCTTTGTGAATTTCTAGTACATTTAATAGAAGATGATGTTTGGTATTTTCCTTTCTAACATTTGTCAAGTCACGACTTTCAACCTGTTCAACAGATGGTGCAACTATTGAGTCCAAAAATGGAAAATCCAACCCCTGATCTACTCGTTTGATCAAAGGATCAACTTAGTTAGATTCTTTGATTATGAAGCAGTATTATTAGATATCAAAGAATGTGTCCTTTAGCAGTAATTTACACGATTAGTAGATGTGCAGAGCGAAAGAAGGTTTATGGCCTGTTATTGAGTGCAAGGTTCACAGTTCATAAACTAGCCCTGCTCATTGCTATTGAGGCAGGAAATGCACAAACCTGGCCCTGCATCGGTTATTAATTATGGTTTAAGCAGAGCACACAGAGTACTCAGCAGGAAGCTACGCAGTGTGCAGATTGCAGCTAGACTGCTCCTCTTAAAGCAGCCTGCTCCTCTTAAAGGGAAACAGCATGCAGTGAAAAGGAGTTGTGTGCACTGATCAGTGCACTACTTGTGGGAGCTTTATGAGTGGAGCACCATGGAAAAGAGTTTCTCTTAGTTTCACAGGCACTTGAAGTCTTAATGGTGGAGGTATGCAAGAAGAGAAAGTTTCTGCTGGGGTCTAGAAGCGTAAAGGGAGCGGGCACAGAAATCAGGGAGATTATTGACCATAATCTGGACCTAAGGACTGGGCAGCAAGGCCTCAGAAAGCGCAATGGCTTCATGCTGGCGGTAATATCAGCGAAAGTACCTTCACATGATCTCTCCGACCAACTGAACCATCATACTGCTCAAGGCACCACACCCCCATTCTTCAGCCAGCAGTAGTTTCTGGCACTCAGAACACATGCCTCATATCCAAGTCCAATCTCTCTCTCTCTCAAAAACATACACACACACACAAACACACAGAAACGCAAATACACATTCCAATGACGCCAGCATCCACTTCTGTTGCTTTCGTTTTGTTCTAGCTATTCAGCTATGGCAGGTAAATCATCCAAGAACAGTGCCATACCAACATTGTAACATTATACCCTATCTGTAACAGGGCAAAGCAATATATTGTAAAGGGGACAAGAACAAAGCAGGTGGAAAAGTACATTTGTGTCTCCTGAGCCTTACAGAGATGATTCTCAACATTGTCTGTCTGGTTCTGACAGCTGACATCATTGGGAATATTGAAGATGACTCTATACCCTGTCTTCTGCGCATTCTCAATTCCCAACTCTCACTGTCATCCTGGTATCTGACATGGTAAACAAGCTACTGTTGGTGTGACTATGGACATCTTGCATCCACTTCCCATGCCAAAGACGTCAAACCATACTCGAAAAGCTAACTCTGTTTCTCTCTCCACAGATGCTGCAAGAACTGCTTCATTTCTCCAGCATTCTCTGTGTTTGTTTCATTCCTGATCTGTGTGGACTTCAGTAAGGCGTTTGACAAAGTTCCGCATGGTAGACTGGTTAGCAAGGCTAGATCACATGAAATACAGGAAGAACTAGTCATTTGGATACAAAACTGGCTCAAAGAGAGTGGTGGTGCAGGGTTGCTTTTCAGACTGCAGGCCTGTGATCAGTGGTGTGCCACAAGGTTTGGTGCTGGAAACATTGCTTTATGTCATTTATATAAATGATATGGATGTGAACAAAGGAGGTATGGTTAGTAAATTTGCAGATGACACCAAATTTGGCGGTGTAGCGGACAATGAAGAAGGTTACCTCAGAGTACAACGGGACCTTGATCAGATGGGCCAGTGGGCCAAGGAGGGGCAGATGGAGTTTATTTTAAATAAATGTGATTTCATAAATAAATGCTGCATTTTGGAAAGGTAAATCAGGGCAGGATTTATACACTGAATGGTAAGGTCTTCGGGAGGGTTGCTGAACAAAGAGACCTTGGAGTGCAGGTTCATAGTTCCTTAAAAGTGGAGTCGCAGGTAGATAGGATAGTGACGGCAGCGTTTGGTAAGCTTCCCTTTATTGATCAGTGCATTGAGCATAGGAACTGGGAGGTCATGTTGTGGCTGTACAGGACATTGGTTAGGCTACTTTTGGAATACTGTGTGTAATTCTGGTCTCTCTGCTCATAGTAAGGATGTTCTCAAACCTAAATGGGTTCAGTAAAGATTTACAAGGATGTTGCCAGCATTGTAGGGTTTGAGCTATAGGGAGAGGCTAAATAGTCTGGGGCTATTTTCCCTGGAGTATTGGAGGCTGTAGGTTTATAAACTGGTTCCTTCAGGACAGTTTAGAGAAAATGTACAATTTTGGATCATGGCAGACAGTCTACTCACAGCAACTTCAAATAGACTATTTTAGGGAATAGATCTGTAAATAAAACTATAATAAAGGAAATTCTGAACTGAAGAAGGGTCCAGACCCGAAACGTCAGCTTTCCTGCTCCTCTGATGCTGCTTGGCCTGCTGTGTTCATCCAGCTCTACACCTTGTTATCTCGGATTCTCCAGCATCAGCAGTCCCTACTATCTATGAAGGAAATTCCACTTTGTCTACCTTTGTAAGCTTTTGCATCTATTGTGTGAGGAAATAGAACTTAATGCAGTATAGAATGACATTTCTATACAAAACTAAGCAAAGTTGATCATTTTAATCAGAAAGTGGTGTTGCGGACGAACATTTCCCCGAGGTTGATACTGGTGTTATCTCTATTACCATTCTGGGAATTGCTCCTCCTGCTGATGGGCTTCTGCTATTTCCAGCAATTATTCTTCCCAGTTTAATCACCAAAAGAGTGAAAAGTAATAAGTTTATTATAATTTTAAAGTTGAAAATTGCTGATGTCTGCGCTACAGGAATCTATATTAGGACTCCATTGCCCCCATCCCCTCCATTCCAAGCACCATTACATAGAAGAATTATTTACATGACAAAATTAAAACATAGGGATAACTGACAGATTTAATGACATTTTTAAATATATTTTTCCAATTACAATTTTATTTCCCCTTCTCCAGAAGGTTCTGAGTTTCCTACTCATAATGTCTCATTGAACCTATGCCTTCAGCCATTTTATTGGGAACAACTTTAATTCTTTGTAAAATGAATTAAATAAATTTAAACAAAGTACTTAAAGATTTATTAAGTTTGAAGAACAAAGTACTTAATTGGGAAACTGTAATCCTACAAATTTTCAAAAAAAAAAATCGATGAATACCTTTTCACCAATATAACTTTCACGCTAAATTCTAGGTTCAAACTATTCATATATACTGTTACATTAACGGCCTCAAATACCTGATCGATGTACTTTGCCTTCTTTCATAAATTTATAAACAACAAACAGCATATCTCTCAAGATGCTTTTTGATTTCATGGTTCGGCAATCTTTGCTTGAAAGGACAATGCTTCTGGTCACCATTTGCTGTAGGAAAGTGCAGATTACATTTAATTTGCAAACAGATACACTTCAGGAGGGCTCATCTGATTAATTTTCAGTGAGTGTTTTTCAAGCTGCATTTCTGGGAGTCTGCATTTCTGGAAGATCAGCCAGCTTGTCAGAGAACAGAAACTTTCAAGCAGAAAAATACACAACTGTCTCTACAGAGATGAGTAGAGCTTTTTCCTCACAAAGGTCATGAGTTTTTGGACATTCTCAAAAGGCAGTGTAAGCAGAGTCTTTAGATTTTTTTAAGGCAGATTATTGATAAGCAAGAGGGAGAAAGGTTATCAGGGAAAGCAAGAATTTGGAGTAATCATATCAGCCATTATCTTATTGAATGGTGGAGGTTAAAGGGGCCAGATGGCTTACTGTTCCTAATTCTTATCTTCATATTGTTCAAACTGTGTTTTCTTTTCAGTCAACATCATTAGCATAGTTTAAAAAATGATGACTAAACAATTTTTGCTATAGGAATAATAGAGTGCCACTTGTGATGTTCTGCTGACAGCAATCAATTATGAGAAGTTTTAGGAAGTGAAAAATACGTTTTAATCCCAGAGATGTCAATCTTTTCCTCACAGCTTTCAACTGAGTTTCAGTTTCTTTCATGTCTGGAGTTCACCTAATCTGCCTTTGGAATCCTTGTCATTGGATTCATCAACTGGCAAATTATTCCTTTATGTAAAAATTTACTAACTTAAATGGTGGCCTCTGGTCTCTGAATTCTTCACCAATAAATGCTTTAATTTCTTCTTCATTATCTAAATTAAAAGTCAATTAGATCACCTTTGTCTCATGCTTTCCGAAGTAATCAAGTCCAAATTACTAAATCTCCCTCCCATCTTACATATCCAGAATTATTTTCTTTGTTCACGTTGTTGCCTGGCCACTCTGAAGGGTAATATTATTAGAGTGAGGAAACCAGAGTTGCATCATGCTCAAGTTGGGGATAACTAACTTTTCATTACTCCTATCCTGAAGACACTGACCTCTTAACTGAGGTATGCCTCTATGATCACTAAGTACCTCTGCCAAATTGCAGCCATTTGAATCTGAGTATTTCCGTCCATATTTAAACATTAAACTTCAATGCGTCAGAGAACATTGACATATTTAGCACTATATAATGTTAAGGATGGAACAATGTCACTGAAACAAGCAACAAAAGAAGCCACAAATATATTACATAGAATAACATATTGCGATATTTCCTTACTATGTGTATTTTTAGACTGATACATCGCAAAATTTGTTACAGTTACAATATTTGAAGCACAGGTTAGATTCAGTGTTCATTTCAATTATTTATCAATTATGTTTTTACAATGTTAGGGGGAGAGCACTTACGTTCGAATAACTTCAAACAAGAAGCATTGGCAGGTCAGATATTATTGTTAAATATAAAGTAGCCTCTACTTGCCTCAATGAAGTTCAATATTGACACCATGAAAGCATCACAAACAATGTCAAAGTTACATTTTTCCAATTCCCATGTGAACACTCCATATGAGATTTACAATTTAGTGCATTCTTACTGTATAAGCAGAAGTTTTGTACTGTGGACAGTATTCAGTGCAAAATGAAATCAGTCAAACTTTAATAGCAGGCTGAGAAGACTTCCATTCAGCTGTCTGGTATGGATTGAAATCTAGGTTCCAGAGGTAAAAGCAGTGACACCTTCAGCAAATACATTAAATCAGAAACTATTCCTTAGTCTTTCTGTGAAAGCATTACAAAGATCTGAGGTGGCAACTTTTGCATCAGTTCTGCAAGATAGATGTTTTCTATCAAGTACTGGAAGGCACCACAATATCATCCTCTAACCATTGGTTCTCTTTCAATCCCAATGTGGATAATGAGACAAAAAAATAGTTGAATAAAATGTCACACTTGTTATGAAACTGGCCTCAAAGAAAATACAGGTTAGACAGTCAGATGTAATCATATTTCCAATCCATACTCCCTTGGGTAGAATCCCCACTAACAGCAGAGCTTCTAGGTGATGGCGTTTTGCATTTTATTAACTTTGATGAAAAATAAAATCAAACAGAGTGTATAATGGGCAGGTAATCCAACAATTTTCATTTGACTCATCCCTGTCAAACTTGAAAGTTGACAGGAAGAAGCTTTCACAGCCTGGAGAAGCCATAAATGAAGGTTTACTACTAGTATTCAGTGCAGATTGTTTTGAGGCAATAGAAAATTTTGGGGTGCCCTGTCAACAGCCCTTTTGATGCAAACATAAGAACAGCACATTATGTGCAGCTGCTTCAGCTATAACCATGCAAAGGACTGATTCCAACTCTTTGTTCAATAATGTTTGTTACAATATAAAGACTGAGGGGTGACATTATAGAAGTTTATAAAATTGTGAGGGGTGTGGATAGGGTGAATAGCCAAGGTCTTTTTCCTAGGGTATGAGAATCCAGAACTAGAGGGCATAAGGTTAAGGTGACAGGGGATAGAACTTAAAAGAACCTGAGGGGTAACGTTTCACACAGAGCGTGGTGCGGGTACGGAACAAGCTGCCAGAGGAAGTGGTGGAGGCTGGTACAATTACAGCATTTAAAAGGCATCTGGATGGGTATATGAATAGGAAGGGTTTAGGGTCATATAGGCCAAATGTGGCCAAATGTGACTAGATTTATTTAGGATATCTGGCCAGAATGGACAAGTTGGACTGATGGGTCTGTTTCTGTGCTGTACATCTCTATGACTCAATACTCACCAGATTTCTGAAGGTGGTGAAACTATCAATGCCATTGGGACATCTGATAAGGCTGTGCAGGGCAGAGGCAGGAATGAGCTTTCCTCCAGCTGGGGCCCATCAGCTCCACACCAACCCTCTGAAGAGCATCCCACTCAGACCCACCCTATAATCCCACATGGCTAATCCATCTAATCTGCACATCCCTTGACGCTATGGGCAATTTTTCATGGCCAATCCACCCTAACCTGCCTGCCTTTGTATGGTAGAAGGAAATTGGAGCATCCAGAGGAAACCCACACAGACACAAACAGTCACCCGAGGCTGGAATCGAGCCCAGGTCGCTGGCACTGTGAGGCAGCAGTGCTAACCATTGTGCTGCCCCTGATCTAAAGAACAACTTTTCCACATGGAGGCTGGGGCATGTATGGAATCAGCTACCAGAGGAGGTGGTGGAGGCTGATACAATTACAACATTTAAACGGCACCTGGATGGGTACATGAATTATTTACTCAGCCTGGAATCTGATATCAATGAGTCTTTTGGGAGCATGTCTGCCTTTTGTCACCATTGGCCTGGACACTTCCTATTCATCTGCAACTTCCTGGTCTACATCCAGCACTGTCTGCTTCCTCATGAAGGGCACAGAATGCTGAACATTCTACAATGGGATATATTGCAGTGCACCACCTTAATGGTCCAAAGATCCAAATCTAATTTTGAGAAGACCAGTTATCTGTTCAGTGATCACCCATGCGAAGGTACATGCAACATCATAAGGTACCTCAGCAGCACTCTGCAGATTTGTAACTGGTATTACCATTCAAACCTTCTGGGAATAGCCTTTGTCTCCCAGCAGTCAGTCCTGTAAGAGATATGTGACATTAAATACTTAAACCACGTGTGAGTGCTAACTGGGTATTACACACTAACCTAGAGATTTTGTCAATTTTGGTCACCTATCAACTGCACATTAATGGAATGTAAACCTTTAATGTTGGCAGACAATTGGGTGACATTCGGGTGCTCTAAAGCAACATTTTATTAGTCATTCTCAGAATGTGATTGTCGTTGTCTAGGCCAGCATTTATTACCCACTCCTAATTGCCCTTGAGAAGGTGGTAGTGAGCTGCCCTTCTTGGACTTCTGCAGGCCATGTGTGTAGGGATGGAGTTCCAGGACTTTGACCCAGTGACAGTGAAGGAATGACAATATTGTTCCAAGTCAGGATGATATGTGGTTTGGAATGGAACTTGCAAGTGGTTGTGTTCCTATGGTTGCAGTCACCTTGTGTCTCTAGGTGGTAAGGGTTGCAGGTTGTTGAAAGAGACTTGGTGAGTTAATACAGTGCATCATGTAGATGTGATATATTGCTGCCAATGTGCATCAGTGGTGTAAGGAATGAATGTTGAAACTGTTGGATGGGATGTCAGTCAAGTCGACTGCATCATCCAGGATGGTGTCAAGGTCCCTAATTGTTGTTGTGCGTGATCTATAGCCCTTGTCCCCGAGGGAATCCAGATATACCAGCAAATCTCACTGCCTGGCTCTTTACATCCAAGGGGATTATCACAAATTATTGGAAAATTCAGAATAAGGCATCTGTAACATCTCATATACACTTGTGAGTTGCTGACTGGAAGATACCTCAGAGGGCCTCAGCCAAACCCTGAAATGAGCCACAGGTAAAATAATTCAGGGCCATAGTGATCTTCAAGACATGGATTGTCCCCTAGTCTTTGCAGTGCCAATTCTCATTCAACAGCTGGCTATATAGAGGACGCCACCTCATGGGACATTCAAAGGGCCCTCCTGAATTCTCTCCTGGTCAGGTGAAGTGCCTTCTCTATATTCTGTTTCAAACCAATGCTCATCATTGCTGTGGTGCCTAGTTTCCTGGATCTTTCCCACCTGAAAATTAATATACTGCCCATATCTGCTGTAACTGCTCCTGTATCCTTCTGTTCTAGATCTTCCTTGTCTCCACCATGGCTAGGAGAAGAACAGGTTTTTCTGTGTGATCAGAATCAGGTGATCTACAAATACAGGGCATTGATCTGTCTAGTCAGCATATTTTTTTGACAGTTTCCCTCTAAATCTCTTGTTAAACCTTTGCTCATCCCTGGACCTAGCATCTGTCCTCCTCTTGCCTTGCCATCATAGACCTACCAGTCAAACTCTGCATTGAGGAGATATCACGAAACTGGTGATTGCCTTCGCCACCTGAGCCCCTCAAGGCTTGCAACTCACCCCTTCCTCCATGTCCTCATCCATTCCACAAAGAAATGGCAGTCAATCCAAAACATTGTGTGTCTCCAGACTCCACATGGAATGTGGTTCCAAGAGGCCTGGAGAGATGCTGATTTATCAGAGTGTTTTATTTATTCATCCAGGCACACGCTACTTATACGCAGTCAGAAAACAGAATGCATGTATTTATCAATATGGGAGAACTAAATTAGGAAGGGACTCTTAATTCCAACAAGCTGGTCTTTCAGTGAGATGCAAATGCACACAGATACATTTCACAAGACCGACAGTCAACCCATCTTTTAAGGTCGGAGGACTCACTTGCATGGTTTATCCCATGGTCAGGATTCTGAAATTGGCCTCCTGCCCAGTTAAATTCCCTGGCAACCTTTCCACCTTCTCTTGGACTGCATGTTTATACCCAGTATTTCAGGTTGATGACCCTTCATCTGATGCTCCATGTTTTGCCAGCTAAGCCCATTCTCGCCATGCACTGAAGAGCATAATCAGTAGCCCTTGAAAAGTCATTTATTTTTAAGCTTGAATTCTCATGGGGCCAGCAAACTGGACTCCTTTCAAGTCCACAGGAAAATGGGGCTGCTACTAGCCTGTGTGAGCCTCACCATTATCTCCAAACTGGAAGCCAGTAATCTCTCATTATACCATGAATGCAATTTAAACCAGTTCAGGTCACTCAGCAGGAATTGGTGCTCTGCCAACTGCCTGCCTGCCAACTTAAATAAAATCTCTACTGTTATATCAGGACAGGAAAGGCATAATACAGGTCCCAATATCAGACACAACATGGAGAGAAAAAAAACAGAATTTGCTGGAAAAGTCTCAGCTCTGGCATCATCAGTGATGAGAAATCAGAGTAAACGTTTCAGAGCCAGTGTCCCTTAGAACTGATGGTAGCCAGGAGAATGTTGGTTTATATGTCTTTCGGTGTTTACAACATGGAGAGAAATGGGTAACTCACTTACACCTCAAAATCATACTTGTCAAGATTTGGATCTCCATATTCCATGAGGGCTCCTTCCTGAAACAGGTGGGTGCTCTTTTCTGGGCCCATCATAGATGGCAGTTGAGCTCACAGTGTAACTGAGGATGTAAGTGACACTAAATCATTGTCAAACATCTATTAACGTATGCCTGATAACAAGGCGTGGGGCTGGATGAAAAATTTTTTCATCCAGAAAAATTTTTCTGATGAAGGGTCTAGGCCCGAAACGTCAAGTTTTCCTGCTCCTGTGATGCTGCTTGGCCTGCTGTGTTCATCCAGCCCCACGCCTTGTTATCTTGGATTCTCCAGCATCTGCAGTACCTTTTATCTCTATTAACGTATGCCAGACTGGAGACCCTTAAAGCTCACTCGAGAGTTTTAATTCTATTTATTGTGGTCACTGTGCATCTGTTAATAACTTATAAAGTAAGTGTCACTCATTGGCTACACTGCAGCTTCATGTAACCTGACCTGTCTCTAAGTGTTAATTGCTGTGAATGTGCACATCTGGAAATGAGGTAAAGATTAAACAAATGAATACATTTCCCTGCTGACTGGCAACTAATTCCTCTGCAAAGTCTGAATAAATTAATAGGAAGTGAATAGTTCTGTGGGTTTATGTTACAAATTTGCAATTCTAGCTTGGAGTTTTTACAGAATCAAACATTACAGAAGAGGCTGTTTGGCCCATTAAGTCTGCACCAATAAAAAAACTACACCAAAATTCTACCCGAGTACCATTTTCCAGCACTTGGCCCATAGCCTAGAATGTAATTACATTTCAAGCAGTAATCCAAGTACTTTTTAAAGATTATAAGGTTTCCTGCCCTAACTATCCTCCCACGCAGCACATTTCAGATTCCCACCACCCTCTGGGTGAAAAACATTTCCTTAAATACCCTTCTGCCTTTCACCTTAAAAGTGTGCCCTCTGTTGTTGGCCTTTCAACTCAGGGGAACAGCTCCTTTCTATCCATCCGGCCTTACCCCTCATAATCTTACACATCTCAATCAGGTGCTCTATTAGCCTTCTCTGTTCCAAAGAAAACAACCTGAGCTTGTCTAGCCTCCCTTCATAGCTAAACTGCTTCATCCCAGGCAACATCCTGGTGAATCCTTTGCAATCCTTCCAGTGCTATCACATCCTTCTGATAGTGGGGTGACGAGAACTCTCACAACACCCTAGCTGTGGTCTAACCAAAGTTGGGTTCAGCTCCATTATAACCTCCCTGCTCTTATAACCTATGCCTTGAGTGAAATGGCAAGTGTCCCATACGCTTTCGTAACTGCTCTATTAAACAGTCCTGCCACCTCAGGGATCTGAGGAGATGCATCCATTATCCTTCTGTTCCTCAGAGTTTCCTACAGTCCTGTGAGGACACTGCTTTGTTTGCAAAGAGCATATACCAGGAAATTGCATCTGATTTTCTGTCTGTTTGATGACACTTCTGAGTATTGTGATCTAAAAGCTTACAGTAACACCTACAATCTGATTGCTGCAACTCCAAACTTTTATAGTTTTGACTTAAGAATGGATCCTGATGAACTTAAGTATATACTGGTGGTAATTTTCTATTTGATCTGTAGGCAGCAATTGGCTGCCTATCCTATAATTTGCCTTAAATCAGTTGTTTGAAACTGAAAATGCCCATAATTGGCGGGCTATCCACTCCACATCATTACTGCACAGGTGGACGAGTAGAAAGATACCTCCATGATTTTATAAATAAAACAGCACCGTGTAGCCCAGTTTGAATTTTTCTGCTGCCAAGGTGACACTGATTTCATATACATAATTGACAGGAAAGATATTCCAGTATCTGTCTGTTAACTACTCGACAATGTACCCCGAAATCCTTTTATACATTGTGGTTCAATGTATACCTCCAATGACTTTGGGACAAATTCTTCCATTGTATTACAAAGTTATCATCTATTCAGTTTTCTTCAAGGATATAACTTTGACATGTTACCTTTACATTAACTGTATAGATTCCTAATTTCCTTTCTAAAATTTAAGACAAATAGTCATAGCTTTTATTTCACGTCAGCAAATGGTTATAAATACATTTTTCAAAATTGAGTTTGCAATACGCACTGTAGGATAAGTTCACTTTGCGCTTCAATAAGTTGTGATAAATTACGATTAATTAATTCATTTTCAAGTTGCTTGATGTCATGTTTTGACTGGTTGAAGATTCTGTGAAAAGAAACATTATTGCTAATGTTAATGTTAAATTCCCAAGGCTAGAAAATAACCTGTCATAAAGAGCACCAGTACTTTCTGAAATATTTGCACATTTTGAAGATTCATACCTCAAGCAGTACCATCAATCATTGAGATTTTTAAAACATTTTGTATAGAATTTGAAGATATGTGGAAAAGCTTTCAACTTATGTAGAATAAATGACAGGTACTGAAGTATGATTTAACATAGTGAGCAATAATGTTGTACAGTTATGTGAGGGTTTGGTATGGACCAATAGTGATTTAGAAGTAGTTGACATAGAATACAGATCTATTCATTAATGGTCCTAGTGGCCTGTGTTGTCTTGATAATCCCTTTAAGATGTGCTATTCTTTTCTGTACCTGCTCCCATGTAATGGAGGCAGTTTAAATGCGACTGACCACCATCCTCTGCCAGGAGTGTAGCTGCTCTGTCTCCTGGGAAGATATCCTAACAGATGGAAAAGTTGACAACCACCTCACAAAGCAGAAACTCACTCTATCAGTCACCTAGCAAGGCTTGTTTGCAATGCTGTTTATTTTCCCTTGTTCGCAGGCATAATTTCATACCTTCAGATTTGCTTTCCCTTGAATTTTGGCAGCTGTGTCATTCTGTCCATTCAGCCTTTGCAGGGGTTATCAAGTATTTTAACTACTTGTGCTCACTAGAATGGCCATGATGTTTTTGCTTCCTCATGTACATGTTTCAGTGGCTACATCCTGCCAATCTTTCTTGCAACAACCTTTTAAAGACTCACTGCATATAAAAAATCCTACCCTTGTGTTTGTCTACACAATACAAAGTAGGCAGGGATCTTGTTAGTCACAGGTAGGTGGAAAGATGCTGGATATTCCTGGCAATTGGTTGAAACAGCTTTTGTGGTGTAGATTGCCAATTTGCTTCCTGCTGCTTTGCCTATATATTTACTTCTCAAATCACTTCATTTCGTAATTAAATCTAATAGTGTCAGCAAGTATAAGTAAAGGTAGCAGTATGAGTATTTCATAATGGAAATGAATATCAGCTGCTATGTATAATGGGTGTCCAATCCAATTTTACACATTTTATGCCACTGCCTGTAATGAATTTCTAACTACCTGTTTTACAGGCTCACCACTCTCTGGGTGAAGAAATTTCCCCTCATCTCTGTCTTAAATGGCCTATTCCTTATCCTTAGACTGTGACCCCTGGTTCTGGACTCCCCAGTCATTGGGAACATCCTTCCTGTGCTTACCTATTCCTGTTAAAATTGTATAGGTTTCTATGAAATGCCTCCTCATTCTTCTGAACTCCAGTGAATATAGCCTAACCAATCCAGTCTTTCCTCATATGTCAGTGCTGTGATCCAAGGAATCAGTCTGGCAAACCTTCACTGCACTTCCTCCAGAGCCAGAACATCCCTCCTCAGATAAGACGACCAAAACTGCACACAATACTCCAAGTGTGGGCTCAACAGGGTCCTGTACCATTGCAGTGAGATATCTCTGCTCCTGCACCTAAATCTCTCACTATGAAGTCCAACATAGCATTTGCCTTCTTCACCTTCTGCTGCACTTGTAAGCATACTTTCAGCAATCAATGTATAAGAAAATCCATGTGTTGTTACATTTCATCCTTTCCCAATCTATCATCAATCAACTAATAATCTGCCTTTCCATTTTTGCTACCAAAATGGATAACCTCACATTTATCCACAGTATATTCATCTGTCTTGCGTTTACCCACACATTCAACTTGTCCAAATCACATTAAGGCATCTCGGTATCCTCCTCAAAGTTCACCTTCCCAACCAGCTTTGTGTCCGCTGCAAGCTTGGAAATATCACATTTAGTTCACTCATCCAAAACGTTAATATATGTTGTGAATAGCTGGGGTCCAAGCACTGATACCTGTGGTAGTGCCTAGACAACGGCTGCCATTTCAGAAAAAGACTTGACTCTTTGTTTCCTGTCTGCCAATCAATTACCTGGAGGTAGAATATTTACTGCTGCAGATTGCACTCTGCTACTATCCACTCCATCAGCCTCAATTCTACTAGCTTCTGTTCTGCTCGACTCCATGCCGTCAGCCTCACGTGCTTTCAAAATCAGTGATTCCTCTCTATTCAGTGCTTCTAGGTATTTGGAAAAAGACCAGGAAAGCTGTTGATGGAAAAAAAACGTGAAATAAGGGATCTGATTGACTACAATCAAAAGCAGAATTTTCATTTCCCAGAGCACAAAATCTATCAATTTTGATTAAATAGTAAATAAACACACATGCTCTTCAAACACACTTATAATCCAGCAACTGATATTTTTAAAAATGGGCTATGCAGAAGATAGTTAACAAGCTGATGGGCCCCTGAATAGGTCACATTAAGGAAGACAATGGACTGTTGGCCATAAAGAGAACGGGATTTTCTCTTGAAGAGAACAAGCTGAGGGGGCAACGTAATAGAAGTCTTTCCAATCAGGAATAGATTTGTTAGAATAAATAAAGAGAATAGTTTCAGTTGTGGGAAGAATAAAACTAGAGACTATTAATATACTTAATTACTAAGAAATCAAATTGGGAATAGGAAAATAAAAATACGGAAAACTGTGTAGATGCATTTAAGGCAACATCAAATAAACATGAGGGTGAGGGGAATGGAGTGTTATGCTGATAACAGGAATTAAGGAGAAGCTCAAACTGATGACTTAGAATTTGAGGTCATACTGATAGTGCTCATTGTCATCATTTCTTTGAAACTGACAACCAATTCTGGAGTTTGTACACGTGCAGTTAAACATTAAAATCCAAGTGTTGCTATCAGTGATTCTATGCTTCTCCATTAGGCACACTGTTAAAATCCTGCAGACTACAGTCTAAGTTGAAGTATCTGAACTGATGAGAACTGCCTCTTTAGCATGTTATGTAACACCCTCAAAAAAGTAACACTGTTTAATGATCTATTAATCGAGTTACTTAGAAGCATACTAAGTTTATGATTACAGCAGAAAAAAAACTTACACTAACCATGCTGCATGGTTCTGTTGCATACTTTCAGCACTAACAATGCACCCAAAATAACAATTGGCCCCTACCAGAAATATGCATACCTGATGCTGTTTTGGACCTGAAACCACTCTTGTTGCAATAAAAGTATAACTGCTAAGAATCCATATTTTGTGCCATAACGATATGTAGGTCACCATAATAAACAAATAAGGCTAATAAAAAGATCAAAATAACAGAAAATTCTCTTGGCAATGAGAAGTTTTTTTTTAACTTTTTTTTTACCTTCTGGCTGTGCCTTGAACCCTGCCGAGAAAATTCAGAGAAAAACGAAGTTATATAATTCAGTAACAAAATTTAATAAAAGTTTGTGTTACATTCCAGGCAATTTCAAAGAGCATATTTTGTGTTTTTTTAAAGCCAATTTCTACGGCAGACCAAAGCTGTTACAAACTGAAATCTTTGCCTTTCCATCTTCTATGAATGCCTTGCATAGGTCTAATAAGTGCCTTTGTTAAGGTATTCAGTGCACCATACATTGCACAGGGTGACACCACAATTTCAGACCTTCTTTGAAAAAAAAGGTCACAGTATCAATGGGCACAAAATAAACCAACAGAATTACTTAGAGATCAAACAATACACAGAAGCAGAGACACACGACTGGATGCAACAAATTAACACTGTAGACCCTCATCTCTACCATCATCCTCTGACAATTTTTGTCTCCTCCCTCTGCCCCAAGCATCAGTTTACACCTTACAAAATGTCATTCTATTGCACCCTACAATCATCAACACCCCCAAAACAAACTGCATCCGCATCCTCTATCCCCATCCACAATCTCTCCACCACACTATAACTAAAGCACCCATACTCCAGTTATACCTGACCGACAGGCTGCCAAGCCTCTCAGTCAAGGTGGTCGTCAGGTGAGGAACCTGAATCAAACTTGCCCCACAGTTAAAACTGTAGGGCATTCATTTCTCAACCATAACAACACTCAAACTATGCTTCAGAACAGGGTAATAGATTTAAAGTTGACTGCAGCATCTACTGCTAGAAACCAATTTACCAAATGCATTCCTGCAGAATTATACATTGCAACAGTCACAGTTGACCTCAAGGATGGTCAATTAGACTAGGCTCCCCATGGACTTTCCAAAACACAAGGTCAGAAGAACAATTTTCACCAAAAGCTGGTTCATTTTTGTTTTGTTGTCCCATGACAAGAATGGAAAATGGATAAGGAAAAGTCCATCTTCAATGAAGACCTATGAGGTCTTCTTTTAGAAGAGCTATGGTAGAGGAAGGTGGTCATACTAGAGATGAGAGAATCTTCTCTGTGCAGTAGACATGGCAGAAGGAAGTGTACTCAGTCAGAATTTTCTCCTGCAATCAGACATTTTGGGAGAAGACTAGAAGGATGCGTTTGAGCCTCAGCAGGACCTTCGCTGTAATTCTTCTAATTCTGTACAGCCATCTTATGCCTTTGACAAATGCTGTATTCCCAACCTCATTCAGCAGCACCTGTCCAATGTCCCTCCATCTTCAAATCATGTTGGCGTAATAGACTACCATTAAATAAATAAAGCCACTATGGCTACACTCAAGATACCAGGCATTCATCTGGTTGAGGTCCAAGACCAAATGCGCATTAAGGAATGTCTTTTCCTATTCATATTCAAGTAATTGATCTCTACCAGATTAACATCTTATCTCAAGCACCAAAGGACAGGCCCATAACCGTAGACACATTGATTTTACATTTTCACTTTGCCTCTTCCCTCTATCATGGATGGCAAATACTTCTTCCAAATGAAATAGAAACTTCTACTGCTTTCAATTTAGCATACTTTATTTCTGTTTTCAATACAGTGTTCACTATATCAGGGAGACTAACCACAGATTGGGGGATCACTTCATTGTAGTGAAATTGAAAGTTATCATAGACTTGGAAGATCACAGGTTGTTCTCTCATTAGAGAGAGATGGTGAGTTCAACCTAAGGGTCACCATGCCTCAGGTAAGAGGCAAGGGTAAGAAGACTGAGCTTTCATAACGACCTCAGCTAGTACAGAAGTTGAGCATCTCTGTACACTCTGCATGCTCAACCCCAAGCCTCCAGTTGAATGCTGCTTTAATTCTCTGCTCCACTCTCACTCTTATGTCCTCAGCTTCCTATATTGCTCCAGTGAAACCAAACAGAAGCTGCAGGAGCAAAAACAAAGTTGCTGGAAAAAGCCACGTTTCGGGTCTGGTGACCCAGTGTTCTGAGGAAGGGTCACCGGGCCCGAAATGTTAACTCTGTTTTTTCCTTCACAGATGTTGCCAGACCTGCTGAGCTTTTCCAGAAACTTTGTTTTTGTTCCTGTTTTACAGCACCGCAGTTCTTTCAGTTTGTATTTAGAGGCTTCAGGAGCTTGTCCTCAGCTCTTGATCTAGTGTCTTACAGTCTTCTAGTCTCAATATCAAGTTCAATGATTTCAGGTCACAATATCTGCTCCCGTTTTATTCAAGCTAAAGATATTAGGAATTGTTCTGGTCTAAATGTTTAAATACAACCCCTTTGGGCCCATCATTATTTCTCTTCTGGTCTCATTTTCATCCATCTTGCTTTGTAGTATCATTCCCCTTTGTTATTTAATCATTCCAACTGGCCACCCTATTGCAGGCCTTTCCCACTGCTCTTTCTTTTCATTGCTCCTGCATTTGTTTTTTCCCTGACTCTACTTTTTGTTTTAAAAAGTTTGTTAATCTTGAAATTTTTTCACCTCACAATGAAAGGTCACCTACTTGGAAAGGTGGCCTTGATATTATCCCTTCCATGACAGGCAGCAGTGGGGCGGGGCATGGGTAAGAATTGAAAGTCTAAACACTTGGAACAAATTTTCAACCCGCAGCATATGCATCTGTCAGCATTTTGTTGTGAGAGAGCCCCATCTTGAAGTGAGGAGGCGCCTCATTAACACATTCATATCAGGATCTCACAGGGCAGTTAGGAGCGTGATTTAAATTCAACCTATTGGCCTGGCTTCCAAGACTTGGGAAATCCAAAAGAGAAATGGAGCTACCAATACAGAAAGGCAAGGCAACCTTTGTGGGTCAGAAGGTACGGGCGTGTTTCCTTTGTCCTCTATAACTTCCAACAGTATTTGACAGCTACACCAGATTCTTGAAACCTGATCTCTCCCTTCCCAAGCGTTCTTGGCTGCGGTACCTTGCCGTTGATTATCCCTTACAGCAGTATAACTGTGTCTCAATTTGGCAGGTGTGACGATGCTGTCACTTTAAGAGGGTTATTTAGTCCTGGATTTTTTTAAAGAAAGGTTTAAAGGCAGAGATGCCAAACTGGCTACGGGAGACGACCTAAGTCAACAATCAGAGGAGGCCTTTAGGTTTTTTTTGAACTGTTGTAACAATGGAAGGGGAGTTGCCAATTCTCACAGAATAGGCTTTCTAGTTTTTTTAGCTGTAGCAATCTGAAGCTGTTTTGGTCCCAGAAGAGTTGGAGCTTCAGTAAAATGATTTCTAGCTGCTACACTCTCTGAAATCTCTCTAAACATTGTTTCCTCCTGGATTGGAGAATTGCCTGTAAGAATCTGCATCTGAATTTACCTTTTTGCCACGGAGTGTATTTATTGGAAACAGTTAATTAGTAATTGGATCTGTATCTATTATTCAGTTAAGTTTTCTAATAGTTAAGTTATTCTAAATTTCTTTTTCTTGTACTTGTATTTTAACTATAGTATTTAAATAAATTGTGTTTTGCTAAATGTCAATTGGCTTGACCAGTTGTATCACATCTGAAACACGCATTTCACACCTACGTTTAAAATAAGAAACAGTTAGGGTCTAGGTTACCTTCTTAAAATATTTTGAAGGGATCTGGTCTGGTCCATAACAAATTGGGAGTTCTTGTTGGGATATAATTCTATAACTCCAATTTCAGTTGGTTTAAACAGGGCATGACTTGTGCTGTAATGGCTCTTTCAGTCACTAAGAGTTTTCTGGGGGTGGAAGAAGTGACTTCGAGGGTTTTTGCAGAAAGTGAGCAAGGCAAAGCTGTTGGAATTGGCAGACAAGCTAGAGTTGGGGTTGCCTTTGTCTGTGAGAAAAGGGGCGGTAATTATAGCAGTAGCTCCGCATTTATATTTACTGGAAATTTGCCATTGGAATCTTTGGAAATAACTAGAATTCAATTGCAACTCAAACATGAAAAGGAACTGAAACAGTTTGAATTATGATTAAAAGCAGAGGAAAGAGAAAAGGAAAGAATAGCCCTGGCAGAACAAAAAGAAAAGGAAAGGACGGCTCTCGCAGAAGAAAGGGGGAAAGAGAAAGAAGAAAAGCAGAAAGAGAGAGAGTTTGAACTTCAGAAGTTGGCAATTAGACATGAAAATCAACTTAAAAAAGGCAGAGGCGAAGGTAGAAGGTAGGCATAGTGAGGAGGATAGTGATGATGAGCAAACCCATCATAGCCAAAGGCCTGGTGGGGATCTGTTTAAATATGCCCAAGCATTGCCTAAATTTGATGAGAAGGATGTAGAAGCCTTTTTCATTTCATTTGAGAAAGTGGCTAAATAAATAGAATAGAATATTCTCTATGGTCAATTATACTCTAGTATGAAAGTACAGGAGTACAGTGAAAAGTTTTTTATAATGGTTGCCTTTTAATGGCGCCATCTTAGGAACAAATCTTATAGAGTGAAAAAAAAGTGTTGTTATACAAAAGAGGATTAAATGGGAAGCATAAGCATCACTTACAGTGTCTGAGAATGAGTTAGGAATTGGGTGGTTATAACATAGTGAAAAGGATTGACACTACAGTCAATGATGACTGTTGTACAGCAGCAGCTCAGCACATGGTGCCAGGCCCAAGTCCAGCAACTGTCGCACATTGCTCCAGCTTCCATTCTGCTCCTCACCAGCACTCAGCAGCAACAAGGTAAGTAACACTGTACCGGGATTCGCTTCACCTTGCTGCTCCGGGATTCCCCACGTGCCACTCTGGGCTCCGGAATCCCCTCACACCATAGCTCTGGGACCTAGCTCATCTTTGCCCCGGGCCTTGGCCCAGCCTTTGCTCACTCTGCTGCCGTCGCTCCGGGTCACAGTTTGGCCCACGCTCTTTCTGCTACCGTTCTCCAGGATTCAGTCTGTAACTCCACCCATGCTCACCCTGCTGCCACAGTGGGATACGGTGCATGCGCTCAGCTCCAGCCCAGTCTCCGGTCGTGACCTGGCTCCCTTGACTCATTTCTCCAGGTAGGTGTAGTTAAAACTTTGGGGTGGGGGTGAGGGTAGGAGGAAGAAAAAATACTGCAAAGAGGAGAAAAAAAGGAAGAAAAAAGAACTGGCGAGCAGAGGAGCTCCGACTGGAGAATCTTATTCTGCCACCATCTTGACAAATGAAAGCCATATAGTTTTTGTTGATCCAAACAAAGTTTGTAGGTAGAGCTCATGAGATATTTGCCTCACTATCAGAGAAAGTATCTGGGGAGTATGAAGAACTGTCGAAGGCCATCTTAAGTGCATATGAGCTAGTGCTAGAAGCCTACAGATAATGTTTCAGGAAGCTAAGGAGGGACCTTGAGTTTGAAAGGTCAAACAAAGTAATTTTGATAGGTGGGTAAGGACATTAAAATAGATCGAACATAAGTTGCTCTTTGAGAAATGATTATTTTGGAGGAGTTCAAAAATTCACTTCCTGAAGTAGTGAGAACCCATGTGGAAGAGCAGAGAGTTAAAACTGCAAGATTAGCAGCTGAAATGGCTGATTTTTTTTTCTTCATTCATTCACTAGATGAGGGCATTGCTGGCTAGGCAGCATTTATTGCCCATCAGGCAGTTAAGAGTCAACCACATTGCTGTGGGTCTGGAGTCACATGTAGGCCAGACCAGGTAAGGATGGCAGTTTATTTCCCTAAAGGACATTAGTGAATCAGATGGGTTTTTCCGACAATCGACAATGGATTCATGGTCTTCGTTAGACTCTTAACTTCAAGCACTTACTGAATTCAAATTCCACCATCTGCGGGATTTGAACCCAGGTCCCCAGAATATTATCTGGGTTTCTGGATTAACAGACCAGCGATAATACCGTTAGTCCATCACCTCCCCTCTATGATTATATTATGAAAATGAGGCAACTGAGCTAATCCAGGAAGTATATCCTAGGACTTTTCCTCACTGTGTGGTTACAAGGCCACAAAGCCACAGGTTGAAACAGGAGGAGAAATCAAAGAATAAAGATAAGGAAGTTGAAGTAGAATTATCAAAGACCATGTTTGATCAAATGGTTGAGAAAAAACAAGAACAGGTGGAGGACAAACTGGATATTTTTAATTCAGAGCAGTTACCTGAGTTACAACAGAAAGATGAAAATATGAAGCAATTGTATTAAAAAGCGTACATGGAAGAGGAATCTGAGTGTATTCTGGGATGTTACTATCTTAAAAATGAAGTCATGATGAGGAAATGGAGATCATCACATGTTCAGACAGATGAGAAATGGGCAGAAGTTCATCAAATTGTATTACCAGTGGGTCATAGAAAGGAGGTGTTGCGGGTAACACGTGAATTACTGTAGAGTCATGGAATCATACAGTATGGAAACAGACCCTGCCAACCATAATCCCAAACTAAACTAGTCCCACCTTACCTGTGCTTGATCCATATCCCTCCCAACGTTTCTTATTCATGTACTTGTCTAAATGTCTTTTAAACATGTACCCACATCCACCACAAATGAACCACTCTCTGTGTAAAAAATTGCTCCTCATGTCTTTTTAAAATCTTCCTCCTGTCACCATAAAAAATTGCCTCCTCGTCTTGAAATCCCCCACCCTCAGGAAAAGGCACCTGCCTTTCGTGTGTAGGCTAGACCAGGTGAAAATTGCATATTGGTGGGTTTTTACAGCAATCAACAAGGTGACAATGTTATTATTAGGCCAGCTTTCACTTCCAGAATTTCGTTGAATTCAAATTTTCAGTATCTGTCCTAATGGGATTTGAACCCATGTCCCCAGAACAAAGAGCTGAACCAATGACATTACCATAATATCACCACCTGCCAGCATTCCAGGAATTCCAAGAGATAGCAATCCACATAACCTGCTTCACATGGGGCAGTAAATTGCTCTGATACAACGCCAGCCTTGTGCAGGACAGAATGAGGTCATTCAGCCAATTGTACCCTGTGAAAGCACTTTCCAATCAGTCCACCCGCCTATAACCCTGCAAGCTATTCTATTTCTTCAATTTCCTTTTGAAAATTACTGTTCAAAATGCCATTTCAGGCAGTGCACTCCAGTAGGAGTTTATTTAGGGGTAAGAAAAAGTCAAGCCAGAAAACAAAAACTATTTTACTAGCCTGATCTTCATAAAGATGTAATTGAATTTTGCCAGACATGTCATACATATCGGGTCATTGGAATACCTCAGGCAGTGATAAAACCAGCACCTTTAATACCCATTCCTGCATTTGAGGAACCTTTTACAAGGGTCTTAATTGATTGCGTAGGACTCCTACCTAAAACAAAAAAGTGGGAATCAGTATTTGTTGACAATAATGGATGTGTTCACTAGGTTTCCATCCTATTACATAATATCATAGCTAAAAGGATTGTAGAAGAGTTACTCAAATTTTTCACTAGATACAGACTACCCACAGAGATATAATCAGATCATGGGTCAAATTTTGCATTTAAATTATTTAAGGGAGCTATGGATAGTTTACGAATAAAACAACTCAAATCGACTGCATGCCTTCCTGAAGCACAGGGAGCTATAGAACGGTGGCATCTAACTTTAAAGACCATGTTGAGGGCTTATAGTCAAGATTATTCAGAGGATTGGGATAAAGGAATTATGTTTTTACTTTTTGCAATTAGGGATGCACCAAATGAATCTAACAAATTCACTCCATTTGAATTAGTCTTTGGGCATGAGATGAGAGGACCACTGAAATTAATTAAGGAGAGCTTGGTGAGTCAAAGTTCAGAGACCACATATTTTAGGGAATGGATAAATAGAGCAGGGCAGTTGGCTAGATAGCATTTAAAAGTAACACAGCACATGATGAAACAGGAAGCAGACAAGAAATCAAAAATTTGCAATTTTGCTAAAGGAGATTAAAGTGTTAGTGTTACTTCCAGTAATAGGTGAACCTTTAAAAGCAAGGTTTTAGTGGACCTTATCAAATTGAAAGGAGATTGGGCAAGATGAATTTTCTGATATGAGCTCCAGGCAGAAAGAAATCTCACAGAGTGTGTTATGTAAATATGCTCAAAAGGTATTTTGATAGGGAAGGAAGCACAAAGAGAATGTGTTATTGGTTACAACACAGACTGAAGGACCAAGTTCAGATGATTCTGAACAAAACCAAAGTTGCTGGAAAAGCTCAGCAGGTCTGGCAGCATCTGTGAAGGAAAAAAAAATTAACGTTTCGGGTCTGGTAACCCTTAGACAGAGATGTTGGCCAGGGAAGAAGGTGGGTGCGTTAAAGTGGCAGGCAACAGGTAGTTCAGGGTCTTTTTTGCAAGCAGAATGTAGTTGTTCTGCGGAACGGTTGCCAAGTCTACGCTTTGTTTCCCTGATGTAGAGGAGACCACACTGTGAGCAGCAAATGCAGTAGGCTAGATTCTGGGAAGTGCAGGTGAAATGTTGCTTCACTGGAGGGTAAGTTTGGGCCCTTGGATACTGGGGAGGGAGGAGGTAAATAGGTAGGTGTTGCACCTTCGCAGGTTACAGGAGAAGGTGCCGTAGGGCTGTGGAAAGGTGTTGGGGGTGAAGGAAGTGTGGACCAGGGTATCCCAAAGGGAACAGTCCCTGTGGAAGGTGGACAAGGGAGGGGAGGGGAATATGTGTCTGGTGGCGGCATCTCGCTGAAGGTAGGGGAAATGGCATCTGATGATCTGATGATTCTGAATTGGACAATCCTGAAATTAAATTGGACAATGAGGAAGTTCACAAAAATTGGGATAAACTACTAAGTTACCTTCCAGGGTAAAATCGAAATGACCTGAAAGAGTTATTACTATTGCTTGGGGAGATAAGTGGGAATAAGCTGGGAAGTACTAACTTAACTTTTATGATGTAGATATAGGAAATGCTGTTCCAATTAAGCAACATTCTTATAGACTTAACCCTCTAAAGTTGGCACAGGTTCAAAAATAGATCAAATGCATGCTCAAAGACAACACAATCGAAGTGAGTTGCAGTGACTAGAACTCACCAACAGAAACAGTGCCAGAACCAGATGGTACCCAACTGAACTGGCATGCACCACACTTCCAGGCAGTGTATTCCAAAACCTAGATACTCAGTTTGTGAAAAAGTTGCTTCTCACCTCACATTTGTTTCATTTACAAAATGCTTTAAAGCTGTGCCCTCTGGTTCCTGACAACTTTACGAGCAGGAACAGTTTGTATGTTATCTAGTCTGTTCAAACCTCTTATGACAATAAAAATTCTATCAAATCTCCTCTTAACTTTCTCCATTCGAAGGATAACAGTCTCCAATCTGACCCTATAACTTAAGTGTCTCATGAAACCTTTCTCATAAACATCTCCTGCACTCTCTCCATGCATTGATTTCCTTCCTATAATGTGCCACCAAGAATTGTACACAACGGTGCTTTAGCTGAGATCTAACCAGTGACCTATATAAGTTTATCATAACCTCCATGTTTTTATACTCCGGCGTAGCCTAGAATACTGTATGCTTTATAAGGTGTCTCTTTGCCTTTAATGAGTTCGGCACATATGCATCTAGGTCTCTCTGCTTTTGTATATCCTTTAGAATAGTTCAGTTTATTTTACACGCTGTTTCCTTCTTCGTATGTGCTGCCTGACCTGATTGGCTCCAGCACTTCCTGGCTTCATTTCCTGCTGATTCTGTGTTGGTTTATCACTTCCACCCTTTAAGGACAGTTGACTTCCACTGGACCTGCTCTCAGGATCAAGAGAACGTGACTGAAGTAAACCAGATTTTCGATTGTGAACGCTCTGAAAAATAGAATCAATCAGTTATCTTCAGTGAGTCACTCTATTATGGACAGGTGTGAAGAAAATAAATAGATAAAAGTTAGCAGTAATAAACTGCAAAATTACACACAATAAACTGAAAGTTTTTGTTATGGATCCTAATTATTCCCTCATAGCCATTGTTTGTATAATGTTACTTTCTCATTATTTCAAGTTTCTGTTCATACACCACGTAGGAATTGGGCCTTCAATTTATTCCAGACTTTATACCACCTACATTTCTTCAGCTATTTTCAGCAGCAGTTGAGCTGAGATGGGACAGTTAGATCATGTTATGGAGGTGAAAGGAGGTAGTCGTCATGATGGGTTGATCCATGTTGGAAAGCTCTTCATGGTATCAACTACTAAACCACAGAGTGATTACTATGGTTCTGCCATACACAGTTACCTAGGAGAGAGATGGAATCAAAGGCTTTAGAATAAAGTTTACATCAGGGAACAAGGGCTATGGTTTCAGTCTTCCCTATATTCTGATGGAGAAAATCTCCACTTATCCAGGATTGCATGTTGGAAGTCAATCAATGGAACCAGATTTAATTGGAGAAAGAAAATAAAGAAGGGTCTAGGCCCAAAATGTCAGCCTTCCTGCTCCTTTATGCTGCTTGGCCCGCTGAGTTCATCCAGCTCTACACCTTGTTATCTCAGATTCTACAGCATCTGCAGTTCCTACTATCTCTATGTTTTCCTTATCTGTTTCTTTCTCAAGTGAAGTCAGTATGCTAATTACATTTACACTTCTTTGCAAGCAGGTCTGGCTGCTCTTCTCTCTGTTCAAAAAAATACGTATAACCCTGACACTGCGCCCATTTGTCCTGCTGCATATTTGGAAGTATTATTCCGAGTTTAATTTCTATGGTCGCTAATTATGGCCTCAACATCAAGTGTGATATGAAAAATAATAATAAGGAGTAAAAATTTTGGAGTAGATTTTAGCTCAGGTTGTGGGTGGTTGAGGTTGTTGAGGTTGGTTGGCTCGCCGAGCTGGTTTCTTGTTCCGCAGACGTTTCGTTACCATGCTGGGGAACATCCTCAGTGCAGCCTCCGACGAAGCGTCGGTGTGTTTTCCCGCCTGGTTTTTAAACTCTGGGGTCCATTGAGATGGATTACCTCACTTCCGCTTTTCCTTTGTAGTGAAATGTATATGGGGTCGAGTTCAATGTGTTTATTAATAGCCTGCTTCGCGGAGTGCCATGCTTCCAGGAATTCTCGTGCCTGTCTCTGCCTAGCCTGTCCCAGGATCTTAGTGTTGTCCCAGTCGAAGTGGTGGCTCTCCTTGTCCATGTAGATTGAGATGAGTGAGTATTGGTCGTGTCCTTTTGTAGCCAGTTGGTGTTCATGTACTGTTGTTGTTAGTTTCCTTTCTGTTTGTCCGATGTAGTGTTTCTTGCAGTCTCTGCAGGGGATCTTATAGATGACATTGGTCCTGTCCATGGCAGGGAATGGGTCCTTAGTTCAGGTGAGCAGTTGTCGTAGGGTTGACGTGGGCTTGTGTGCCACTCTGATGCCCAGCGGTCGTAAGAGTCTTGTGGTGGGTTCTGACGTGTTTATGATACAGGGTAGTGTGATGAGTGTGTCAGGGTGCGTAGTCTCTTTCTGATGCAGTTCTATTAATAAACACATTGAACTCTACCCCATTTACATCCCACTACGAAGGAAAACTGGAAGTGAGGCAATCCATCTCAACAGGCCCCAGAGTTTAAAAACCAGGCGGGAAAACACACTAACACTTCATCGGAGGCTGTTACCAAGCACTGTAATGAAATGTCTGCGAAACAAGAAACCAGCTCAGCGAGCCAACCAACCTCAAGAAGTAAAAATAATAATGAAAGACTAAATCTCTTAATGTCAACCTCCTGTTATTTTGCCACTGAGTTGCACACATTGCAATCTTCTGGCATTGGCAGGTACTTGCACGGGGATTTAATTGATCTAAGAAAACTGACGTTGTTTGAATGATGCAATTACGGGTACAAAAATTCTGTTTAGGCTTCTTTTCTAGAAATTCCCCACTTTAAGAGATAAGTAGGAAACCTGTGTCCCTGTTGCTATATTTTGGTACCTAGCATATGAATGTGGCAAAGGAAAACCTTTTAAGCTTTTCCTAATCTCCTTGAGAAGATTCCAGGCCTTTTCCTAGCCCTGAACTGAACCATGAAATTTTGAGCGGAATATATGAGAAAAGATGCTAAAACCTACAGGGAGTGCTGTGTGTCAATGTTACATCAAAATGTGCTGGTGCTGTTACCCAATTCCTTTGTGAACACATCAAAGTCATATGCTTCCTTATAAGTCCAAGCTTCTTTATATGCTTTAAAGTTATAACTTCACAGGAATGTGTTCTTTTTCTCTGTCCAGAAGTTAAATTGATTTAAAGGCTTGGTCTTGTATCTGGCCAGGGTCAGAAGCAAGTAAGGATACTGCAACTTGGGGTTCGCGGAAGCAGATGGAGAAGCAAGAGAGGGGAGTGGGAGGGGAGATGGGGAGGGAGAGTTAGTGTGCATGGTCAGAATCCTGAGGAGGTGATGGTAATCACTACCTGAGGAGTGAATCTAATGCTATGATGTGATGTGATTAGCAATCACATGACACAGTGATCTGGGGTGCAATACATGGATCCAAGGGGTAAGCAATCTCCAGTGGAATGGAGAGGGGGCTTGATTTCTGATGCCAGGAGCCCTGATCATACAGCTATCTTTAGATCAGCAGGGCGAGGCTGATAGTGGAAAGGGCGGAAGATAAGTACAGTAGGCTGGATGAAGCGCTCAGGTCCTCTTGGTTCACAAGAAGCACTGCAAAACACGCTTACATTACAACAAAGGGGCCGGTTTAGCTGCCAAATTTCTTAAACTTAATAGAGGTTAATTACTGTTTAAGGCTTTTAGCCTCTTTACAATAATTCAGTTGTTAGCCTATCTTCTGGAAGCTGCTTTTGTCCACTTCCCTATCCCACCTCTGTCAAAAACCATATCAGGTTTCAGATTCTTAGAATGTTAATATCCCATCCATCTAAAAACAATTCTTTATTTTGAGATTAGATTTACCTTCAGCTGAATTAAGTTCTTCTCTGTGTCTTTATTCTGCATTACTTCTTGTCCCTCTTTGGTCTCTATGCTTTCAATAGCGATACTACTTCGGAAATGAGAAAATTGAGGCCATTGTTTGAAGAGGATACCAAAAACTGCCATCTGTGGAGTGAAACCTCATTAATATTGTGATTAGATTTTCTAAGAAACTGACTCATATGTGGATTTCAAATGTTTAAATGATAAATCAATGAATTGAGAATATGTGCAGCTAGACTTCTCAATGAGCATTATGCCAGCCGTTTAGAATTTTATAATTAAGCGTTAAAATCAAAGGCACATTAGTAGTAGTAAATTTGGATTTTTCAAAAGATCTTCAATAAGACATTGCAGTGTAGAGTCCTTGCCAGGGTTAGACCATGAGAAGTCAGGGGTGAAAGTAACAATGGTCAGTACTGAAGTCAAAATTGCTCACAATGTTCAAAATGGACTGTAAATCAGAAATATGATTTTAAAATTTGCAGGTGATATCAAAAGGTTAGTATAGCTAATGCAGGATAATTCTACACTAACTTTAGGGTGATATTAATAAATTACAGAATATTTATGTAATTGGCAACTAACCTTCAATGTAAGTAAATGTGAGGTGGTACAGTTCGGTAGCAAGAATAAGGGACCCATACACTCCTTGAAAAGCTAGTGTCTAAATGTGTCGAGGAGCAAAGGTATTTCACGATACAGTCACTCAGATCATTAAAAGTATTAACAAATGTCAATAAAGGCATGAAAAAGCAAACCATGGGGCATTACGAATATTTCAGAATTGCATTTTACAAGAATAACATAGAGGTATTGGAAGTGGTGCAAAAATGATTCAGTAAGACGATACCAGAACCAAGAGTTTAAAACCATCTGCACAGACTGAACATGCTGGGCTGTTTCCCTAGAAAAGAAAATTCTAAACTGTGTTATGTCTTTAAAAATGTTTCATTGGTTATACATGAAAAAGACATAACCATTTAAGGAAGAAGACCAAACTGAGTTCTATAGATATTAGTAAACCCAGTAAGACAAACAATAGTTAAGGAACACAAAGGAAAAACCCCTGATGGGAGTTGTGTACAGGCCTCCTAGCGGTAGTCAGGATGTGGAGAAGAAAATAATTAAGGAGCTAAAAAAGGCATGTAAGAAAGGCACTATTACAATAATCATGCGATCTTCAATAAATAGGTGGATTGGGAAAAGCTGGCTTGTAACTGATCTCGAGAAAAGGAATTCATGGAGAAGGAATGTCCACAAGATTTTTTTGGGAGCAGCTGTGTAGATTCCATTAGGAAACAGGCAATTCTGGATTTGGTGATGTGTAATGAGGCAGACTTGATTTGGAAGCTTAAGGTGAAGGAACCCCTGGAGACAGTGACTATAATATGACAGAATTCACCCTGCAGGATTAAAGGGAGAAGCTGGAATCAGATGTAATGGTATTACAATTGAGTAAAGGTAGCTACAAAGGTACAAGGGAGGAGGTGGCCAGAGTTGACTAGAAGGGTAGCCTAGCAGGGAAAACTGTGAAGCAGCAATGGCAGGGGTTTCTGAGGGTAATTCAGGAAGCACAGCAAAAATTCATCCCAAGGAAGAAAAAATATATTCAGGGGAAGGAAAGGCAATCATGGCTGACACAGGAAGTCAGAGACAGAATAAAAGCAAAAGAGAAAGTATATAGTGTGGTAAAGATTAGTGGGAAGTCAGGGGATTGGGAAGCCTTTAAAAAACCAACAGAGGATAACTGAAAAAACAATGTGGGAAAGAGAAGACAAATTATGAGGGTAAGCTGCTAATAATATAAGAAGTAGATTGCAAGATTGTTTTTCAGCTGTCAACATGGTAAGAGAGAGGCAAGAGTGGACACTGAAAAATGAGGCTGTAGAAATAGTAATAGGGAACAAAGAAATAGTGGAGGAACTGAACAGGTACTTTGCATCAGTGTTCACAGTGGAAAACACCAGCGATATACCAGAACATCAAGAGAGTCATGGAGGTGAGTATAGTGGCCATTATGAGGAGAACATGCTGGGAAAGCTGAAAGGTCTGAAGGTGGATAAATCACTGGACCAGATGGACTGCACTTCAGAGTTCTAAAGGAAATGTCCGAGGAGCTTATTGAGGCATTGGTGGTGATCTTTCAGAAACCACTGGAGTTGGGCAGGGTCCCAGAGGACTGAAAAATGACTAATATAACATATGACGTTTTCTGAAGAAGCGTCTTGACCCGAAACGTCAACTTTTCTGCTCCTCTGATGCTGCTTGGCCTGCTGTGGTCATCCAGCTCCACAACATTTTACCTCTGACTAATATAACACATCTGTTTAAGAAGGGAGGGAGATAAGTTGGGAAATTTTATGCCAGTTAGCCTGACTTTGGTCATTGGTAAGATATTAAGAGTCCGTTATTAAGGATGTAATTGCAGAGCACTTGGAAGTGCATGATAAATTGGGCTCGGTCATTAGGTCTTCATCAAGGGGAGGTCATGCCTGACAAGCCTGTTAGAATTCTTTGAGGAGGTAATGAGCAAATTAGACAAAGGAGAGCCAGTGGACATGATGCTTTTGGCTTTCCAGAAGATCTTTGGCAAGGTGCTGCATAGGAAGTTGCAAAATATGATAAGAACCCATGGTGTCAGGGGCAAGGTACTGGCATGCATAAAGGATTGGCTGACTGGCAGAAGGCAGAGAGTGGGGATAAAGGGTTATTTTTCAAGATGAGAGCTGCTGATTAGTTCTGCAGGGGTCAGTGTTGGGACCGCAACTATTCACAATCTACATTAATGATCTGGATGAAGGAACTGAGGACATTGTTGCTAAGTTTGCAGATGACATAAAGAAGGTTAGAGGGACACATAGTGTTGAGGAAGGAGAAAGGCTGCAGAAGGACTTGGACAGGCTAGGACAGTGGGCAAAGAAGTTGCAGATGGAATACAATGTGGTATAGTGTGAGTTTATGCACTTTGGGAGGAAGAATGGATTTATAAACCATTTTCTAAACGAGGAAAAGCTTTGGAAATGTGAAGCACAAAGGGAATTGGGAGTACTAGTTCAGGATTCTCTTTAGGTTAACATGCAGGTTCAATTGACAGTTAGGAAGGCAACTACAATGTTAGTATTTATTCCGAGATGAATAGAATACAAGAGCAGACATGTATTGCTGAGGTTGTGTAAGGCTCTGGCCAGAATGCATTTGGAATATTGTGAGTAGTTTTGTACCCTGTATCTAAGGAATGATGTGCTGGCATTGGAGGGAGCCCAGAGGAGATTTACCGTAATGATCCAGGGGATGAAGCGTTCTTGTATAATGGAGTTTAGATTGATGAGGAGGGATTTCATTGAACCAGGAATCTGAGAGCAGATGTGGAGAAGATGTTTCCACGAGTAGGAGGGACTAGGATCCAAGGGCACAACTTCAAAGTGAAGGGATCTCCGCTTAGAACTGAGATGAGGGTGGTGAATCTATGAAACTCGCTGCTGCAGAAGTCTATGGAGGGTAAGTCATTAAGTGTATTTAAGACAGGTAGATAGATTCTTGATTAGTAAAGGGATCAGTGTTACAGGTAGGAGGCAGGAGAATGGGGTTGAGAAACATGTCAGCAATGATCAAATTGCTGAGCAGACTCAATAGGCCAAATGGCCCAATTGTGCTTATGGTCTTATGGTGGAGTTTGCACGTTCTCCCCGTGTCTGCGTGCATTTCTCCCAGGTGCTCCAGTTTCCTCCCACAGTCAAAATGTGAAGGCTAGGTGGATTGGCCATGCTAAATTGTCCATACTGTCCAGGGATGTGTGCGTTAGGTGCATTAGCCATGGACAATGCAGGGATAGGGTAGGGAGATGGATCTGGGTGGGATGCTCTTCAGAGGGTCAGTGTGGACTTGTTAGGCCAAATGGCCTGTTTCCACACTGTGGGGATTCTATGAGAATATGTTGATGGTGTTGGATTAAGTTAGGGATGAGATCATATAAAACAAGAGCACTGGCATGAAATTATAAAGCTAAAACGCTTATTGTTGTGCTGTAGGCACTTTGTAATGTAAATAATCTTATTTTCTCATGTGACTTACCTACATTGCACAAGTAAAATTGTTTCCCACTGGGAATCAAATAGCATCAATACCCAAATGCACAATGAAAATTTTTGTTTAAAGCTGGACATGCAGAAGTTCTGGCCTCAGTGAGCTAGGGATGAACAAAACTTACACAACTAATTACTAAATGAACTTCCCTTCATGAACATTAATGAATGATCATGTACATTGCTCCAAAATGCTGTTTAGCCATTTTTGTGGGCTCCTTCACATTTCTTTCTGTACCTGTGCTTCTCTGAAGATATATGGACCCTGCTGATCCCTTTGATTAATAATTCTATTTGCATATTCTGCTGGAATGTCAATTTGCAAAGTTGGTGGAATATTGGAATTGATAAAACAGTTGATAATGACCGTGATCTTATTCTGAATGGTTTCCACAGTTGCATGGGAATGGCACAAGTCCTGGAAGAAAAATAAACACAGAAAGGGAGTCTGTAATCTCTCTATGTAGACAGATGCAGATAATAAAAACAGGTGCATACACGCACACAAATGCAAGCAAAATTAATACGGCTGGATTTTACAAGATGCTGCAGTCCCCATGCCACCATTCTTTGGCAAAAAATTGAAGGTGAGGGAGCCCCGACATGATCCTGATCACTGCCATGTAGCAATTTAACAATGGGGGCAGTGTGAATTGTTTTAAGTTTGGGAAGATGTCCCACTTTAGAAAGTTGCCCACAAATCACATATGGGGCATCTCGGCAGTTCCAGCAGTGCCAGCCAGAAGTGATAGTCACTGCTCAGACTGCAGGCAGACCCACCATGCTGAGGAGTCCATGTAAGTCTAGAACCACGGGATTCAGTGAGGGGGCAGGTTGGAAGGTAAGTTGAGTGGTCAGTCTCAAGAGGTCATCAACATGGGTTAAAGGGAGATGACCCAGAAGGCCAACACAAACACATACATAAACACATATATTCCAAAACTAAAAATGCTGGGATTCCTGCCAGGTGCAGGCAATACTTCACCCAGCTATGGGTGAAACCTTCCCACCCATTTTACATCCAACCGCAGAGGATGTGAAATGCAATCCGTATACACAGTTATGTGGGCACACTATTTTTTTCAGCAACATTCTTTGTTCAAGTAATTTTGTGTAGGTTAAACATCTGACTCATTTGGAACTAGTTTTGAATTGTTATTTAATTCTTTTAAAATCATTCTTCATTTTCTGGTATTTTGTTTACCTTGTATTTTTGAACCTCAAGCCAAAAAAGTACATTATTCTCCATCAATTCTCCTTTTGTTGATACAAACTTTCGAAATTGAAGTGCCGTTATTGGATTTAACAAAGCTTTACGGAATGCTATGATCTCTTTTGATGAGGCAGTCCATTTATTTTCCATGTGCTATTGGAAATAAAAATGTTCATAATCACTTACATCATGTGCAATTTCACAAACTATACAAAGAGAACAGTCATTATGTAAACATTTTGCTGCCAGCAGTTTCCATATAAAGGTCCATTAAACCCTTAGAAACCCATTCAATAGCATTTGGAGAGAAGCAACATTGTGGCTTTAAAAAGATAAGATTGTAGCCAATGCAACTGAATTATCTCCTTATGATGATTGGAGCTTTGAAAATTTCCAGGAATTAAAATTTAAACTTTTGTTTTTAGAACTATAGAGTTATACATAACATTGTGTCCAAGCTGGTCATCAAGCATCTACCATTTATAATCTCATTTCGATTTAACTTCAGGTGACAGTTCACTACGGGAAACTTGGTGGGGAGTGTTACTGCTACCCCCAATATTGAATGGGTTTGGACCAGGTGGGATGTCCAAATGTAAAAAAAAAATTCAAACCACAATCCAGTCTGCGTCAAACATGTATCAGAGATAAAAGGTACTGCAGATGCTGGAAAATCCGAGATAACAAGCATGGGGCTGGATGAACACAGCAGGTCAAGCAGCATCATAGGAGCAGGAAAACTTGATGTTTCGGGCCTAAACCCTTCATCAGAAATGGCGTCAAACATGCCCACTTCCCAAGAGGTGGAATGGTAGATGGAGAGCTGCCACCAAGAGTCAGCTTGTTCATTTCATTGATTTTTAGAATACCACAGAAGGAAGCCATTTGACCTTCATAATCCGAGCTAACACTTCCAAAGAAATTTTAGAGAGGTGTGCATTGCTCCAATTTATCTTCCTCCTAGAGTTGATGCTGACTGAGTGGTTTTTTGGGTCTTTGTGGGTTAAAGGGAAGTGAGGACTGCTTCATGGAAGAGGTAAGTGCTTTTCCAGCACTGCTTGTGATGTTGATGAAGCAAGCAGGAATGCCTCCCAACCTATAGCCCCATAAGCAACCCCATTAATCTCCCTAACAATTGAATTTCCACACTCCCATCATGAACTAATGCCTTTCTGATGTCTTCAATGGCCCATGATTGCCTCTTGGCCCTCCTAATCTCTCTGGGCTTCTTCATGATTTTCTGACATTTCATCTGGTCCCATTAACGTCCCCTCAAACTCAAATTCCTCTCAGCCCCACTCCATCGGGTACCCCATGACCACTATCACTCCATCCAACCTCTCTTACACCCAACTGTGGCCACATGATGGGCACTCTATTCCAGTGCCCCCTGCCATCCTACCCTGAATCTCCATCTCCATCTCTACCTGGCTAACTATGGCTGGTAAACCAATGTCAAAATGGGAAGTCAGATCCTGCTATTAAATTCAGCTTAAACTGAGGACACTCTGTTCTTCTAGCGGATCAAGAAGCATCCATAGAGAGAGAACAAGTTAGTGTTTTGAGCTTAGATGACTGGGAACACCAAGAAGATAGATTGAAGCTAGCATATAACTCAGCAACAGGGCGTTACATCCCTAGGTCTAAGGCAAGAAATGGCTCAATACTTTCAACTGGGCAGGAAAGGTGTAGAATATTCAGATAGATGCTGATGTGCATATCAGTCTTCACTTCTCCCCAGCCTCCTGTTGGGTTTAGACCAATTCTATGACTGTATAACTCATCTTGAAAGTGCTACCTGCCCTCCTTGTCTGTGCACTTCCTCACATCGTGATCTGTCTATTCACCAGCAACTCTCATCTCAATCTTATGCAATTTCATATCACTCCTTCATAGTCACTCTTTACACATAATCAGGTTGGAAAGCAGCCATCTGTATTGAGTACTCAGTGGTATATTTCCCTCTTCTTGCTATTTTTTCCTAAAACTGGTATATTTATTTGTCATACCGACCAAACCCCTCTCAACAGCTTCTGTGTTATCATCTTGCTTTAATTGGTAAGCTCAAGGAATCCCAGGAAATCCATAGATGCAAATTTAAACTGCAAACCATCTATTAATGTTTCTGTAATTGAGTAACTAATGTATTGAAATTGATAAGCAACCTCTCACAGTGAGATAACAAGGTGTAGAGCTGGATGAACACAGCAGGCCAGACAGCATCAGAGGAGCAGGAAAGCTGATGTTTCGGGTCTGGACCCTTCTTCAGAAATGGGGGAGGGGAAGCGGACTCTGGAATAAATAGAGAGAGAGGGGGAGGTGATGATGGAAGGTGGATAAAGGAGCAGATAGATAGACAGAAGACGGACAGGTCAAGGAGGCAGGGATGGAGCCAGTAAAGGTGAGTGTAGGTAGGGGGTTAGGATGGGGGTTGGTCAACTGAGGGAAGATGGACAGGTCAAGGAGGTGGGGATGAGGCTGGTAGGTAGGAAGTGGGGGTGAGGGTTGGTCAGTGAGGTGGGAGGAACGGATAGGTGGGAGAAGAGACGGACAGGTCAAGGAGGCGGGGACGAGCTGGGCTGGTTTTGGGATGAGGTCGGGGGTGGGGAGATTTTGAAGCTTGTGAAGTCCACATTGATACCATTGGGCTGCAGGGTTCCCAAGCGAAATATGAGGTGCTGCTCCTCCTTCGGGCAGCATCATTGTGGCACTGGAGGAGGCCCAGGATGGACATGTCGTCCAAGGAGTGGGAGGGGGAGTTGAAGTGGTTCGCGACTGGCAGGTGCAGTCGTTTGTCACGAACCAAGTGTAGGTGCTCCACAAAGTGGTCTCCAAGCCTCCGCTTGGTTTCCCCCGATGTAGCGGAGGCTACATTGGGAACAGCGGATGCAATATACCACATTAGCAGATGTGCAGGTGAACATCTGTTTGATGTGGAAGGTCTTCTTGTGACCTGGAATGGGGGTGAGGGGGGAGGTGTAGGGGCAGGAGTAGCACTTCCTGCGGTTGCAGGGAAAAGTGCCGGGGTGGTGGGGCCAGTGGGGAGTGTGGACGAGGGAGTCACCGAGAGACCAGTCCCTCTGGAAAGCAGATAAGGGTGAACATTTTTACATTTAAGGTGAAGGTTTACATTTCTGAAGAAGGGTCCAGACCCGAAACGTCAGCTTTCCTGCTCCTCTGATGCTGCCTGGTCTGCTGTGTTCATCCAGCTCTACACCTTGTTATCTCAGATTCTCCAGCATTGGCAGTTCCTACTATCTCTCACAGTGAGGTTGCTCACATGTAGTTGAATACATTGGATTGATTTAACAAAGTCAGCAGGTTAGAGGCAGCAAGCACTAACATTTTTCTAGGATATCAGTCCCTGCCGACACCCAAATTGAAAATTATTCTTGATTTGCTTCCTCTACCAAACACTAAATAAATTAAAAGTTCTTCCATCCTGACCCATATTAATAGGAGTAACAAAGAGTTCAGTTGTAAATTAATATGAAACACGTTGACAGGGTCATGGAGAAGCTGATCTTTTCATACCTGTCAGTTTTGTATGTTCATATATTTTTCCATTTTTCGTATCAAGCTTTGTTTTTCAAAAGAAAATGGACGTTACAATGAAACAAAACTATTCAGCTTATTAGATTTTCAATTAGCTGTATTTCAGCTTATCACCATTTGTAAAGACTGACAATTCAGATACACTAATGATTTGTTTGAACTGCCAATGTATAATGTTGGAGATGTGGGCTCTCACCTTCATTACATCTCGCTTCTTCCTGCTCGTGTGTAACATCTGGTCCTCTATCACCTCTTGCAATTTTATCTGGAGAACAGACACCAAACAATAAAACTTCAGGATCAAAATACAGATTTCAAAACATTTCATTTAGTTGTGCCATATGTTTCAAATGTGCAAGATGGAATTGTATATAGATATTTTCTAACCAACTTGTTCAGAGATGTTATGACACAGCTTTGAAGCAGACAGGACTTAAAGCTCATCCTCCTCGTCCAGAGGTAGGGATGCTACCACTGTGCTGCAGAGCCCTGGGAATTGGGTATATACTAATACTTGAAAAGAGAGAATTTGCAAAGTTAATGGGAAACAATCTAATTAATAAATTAGATAGTTATTCCACAGCTCTTAAGTACAATGGATTGAATGATTATTGTGCCACATGATTCTATGCTGGCTGCACAGTGGCTCAGTGGTTAGCGCTGCTACCTCACAGCGCCAGGCACCCGGGTTCAATTCCAGCCTCAGGTGACTGTCTGTGTGGAGTTTGCATGTTCTCCCCATTTCTGTGTGGGTTTCCTCCAGGTGCTCCGGTTTTCTTCCACAGTCCAAAAATGTACTGGGTAGGTGGATTGGCCATGCTAAATTGGCCATAGTGCCCAGGGGTGTTTGGGTTAGATATGGGAAATTAGGGGAATGGGTCTGGGTGGGATGCTGTTCAGAGGGGCAGTGTGGACTTGTTGGGCCAAATGGCCTGTCTCCACACTGTAGGGATTCTATGATGTTGGACAAAATGTACAAAAGATATTTTTAAACTTTGGGCTGAAAGGATACTAAAATCATGTTTTATCTAGTTACTTGAGACATTGCGCAAAACCACCCACAGTTGCATAATAATTATCATTAAATTGGATGTCTTAATCAGATGCAAGATAGAGTAGCTGCTTGCAAAGTGGAAATATCACGCTAGTTCAGAAAGACATTCTGCTCCTCAACACTCAGAGGAGAAGATCCTCAAGACGTTAGAGAGGATCGACTCTGTTCATGAGAGGATGATGAAAATTCCATGTCCAGTTACCCAGCAAGCTCCATCTTTCTGAGCTATGCTGCTGTCATGACTATCATAGCTAACTCTCTCTCTTAAGCTGATCAAGTTTCTACCCCTACTGCGCCCTAATCGTCTCTTTTCTTATGCAACCAGCATGCCAAAAAGGCTAGCACCTGAACACATCAGCTCCTCCTCTACCTCCAAAGAGGTAGCCACTGAATCCCCAGAGGATGCACCAGCAAGGCTTTCTCCTGAACTCTCCACCAATTTAAAAACTTTCTACCTCATTGAGTATTCCATCTAGATTAGAACCAGGAGAACAGTCTGGTGAACATACCACCGGCACATCTCTGTAGCTGGTCAAGGAAGAAACGCCTCAGGTCATTGGTACTCAGAGGACTGTCAAAGACTAGGCACCTGCTCAAACCCAGGCAGAAGATGATCCCATGGTGTTAGCCACTAATAATTTTATGCAAATGTGCAGTTGGCAGAGGAACAGCAGATAGGTTTGTCAGAGACATTTGATAAACTGAATCAAAGGTTGGAGGAGTCCACCAACATTATCAGTACAGTGTTGCCTCCTTCTACATTTACTGCAACAGTGACAATAGCTGTAGTCCTTGCTGTATCTGTTCAGAATGGGTGCACTGATACTATTTGAAGAAGATAAAAATAAAGATGTGATTCATAGAAAAAACAAGAAGGACAATGTATTGTCTCTAAATGGATCTTTGTGTTATTTCACCTTATTCAGTTATAGCACAAGCCATTTCACTAAACAATATTAGGAGGTTATAAGTTCAGAAGGACTACACTCACATTTCCCCTACAGCTCCCTGAAACACCACCACACCAACACATCAAGAAATGGACCATTGACTATAACAATGTTCTTACAAATTTGAGGCGTACAAAAATAGCTTCAAGGCATTGTGCAGCAATGCAACTTGTTGAATGTGTTTGTGAATTGGCGAAAGCAGGCAACAATTTTAAATTTGCCTGTGATCACATCAGCTTTGCAAAGCTGACAAGGATTCAATCATTATAGGCAAAAGAGTGTTCATGATTGCTTGAGGCTAAAGTTTCTAATGTGGGCATGGTTGGTTAGTGCATGAGCTGCAGATGAAGTGCAGTTTGATGGTATGTGACATCACTGCATCTATATATGCCTGATTAATGCAATTTCCTCTAGCAGGGCCTCACATCACCAACATGTCCATCCATTCATACAGACCAGAAAAAAAAATCTCTCTGCCTTCTGTGAATGTGTTGGCTACTATTTTTCTCTTGTGATGCACAGTTGAGGTTTTGTTAAAGATGGCATGTTATTCAGTTCACACTCCTGTGAGTGTTACAAGCTCCACCTGATAGTCAGGATAAAGCCCCTCACCTAACAACACTTCATATTCTGCATTGTGTTCTGTCCCTGATATACCCATCAACTTTCAGGCTCCCCATGTTCCTATCCAACGCTTTTATTTAATTATCCACAATTTTCCCCTTTAGTCCATGCCTTATCACATTGGCATGGCTATTATAGTGGTCCACGGTCCTCCCATTGAAGCCAGAATGGTGGTGACTGGTAAATACGCCACTCCTGCAGTACCCGGTGCACTCCTGCCCTTCACCAGATTTCACTGTTACATTTGGAGTTGTCCCCATCACAACATAATGCAGATCTTCCCCAGATTTGAGTTTCTCACATTACCCAAAACTCTACTGACTCCTCCTGATAATATCCCAGACCATTATTGACCAAAACCTCTGGACTCACCATGGTCCAACACCAGACTGACTTGTGACAACAGCCCCCAGACATATGTGTCCAACTGATATACTTGTCTATATGGACTTCAATAAGGCGTTCAACAAGGTTCCACATGATAGATTTGTTAACAAGGTTAGATCACATGGAATACAGGGAGAACTAGCCATTTGGATACAAAATTGGTTCCAAGGTAGGAGACAGTGGGTGGTGGCAGAGGGTTACTTTTCAGACTGGAAGCCTGTGACCAGTGGTATGCCACAAGGATTGGTGCTGGGTCCACTGATTTTTGTCATTTATATAAATGATTTGGATGTGAATGTACGAGGTATGGTTAGTAAGTTTGCAGATGACACCAAAATTGATAGTGGACAGTGAAGAAGGTTACCTCAGAGTACAATGGGATCTTGATCAGATGGGCAAATGGGCCAAGGACTGGCAGATGGGGTTTAAGTTAGATAAATGTGGGGTGCTGCATTTTGGACAGGCAAGTCAGGGCAGGACTTATACAGAATGTAAGACCCTGGGGAGTGCTGCCGAACAAAGAGACCTTGGGGTGTAGGTTCATAGTTCCAAAAAGTGGAATTGCAGGTAGACAGGATAGTGAAGAAAGCATTTGGTGTGCTTGATTTTATTGGTCAGTGCATTGAGTAAAGGAATTAGGAAACATTGCAGCTGTACAGGACATTGGTTAGGCCACTATTGGAATACTGCGTTCAATTCTGGTCTTCCTACTATAGGAAAAATGAAGTGAAACTTGAAAGGGTTCAGAAAAGATTTACAAGGATGTTGACAGGGTTGCATGATTTGACCTATAGGGAGAGGCTGAATAGGTGGGGCTATTTTCCTTGGAGTGTCAGAGGCTGAAGAGTGATCTTAAAGAAGTTTGTAAAATCATGAGGGGCATAGATAGGGTAAATAGGCAAGATCTTTTCCTCAGGGTATGGGAGTCCAAAACTAGAGGGCAAAGGTTTAAGGTGAGAGGGGAAAGATTTAAAAGGGACCTAAGGGGCAACTTTTTCACACAGAAGGTGGTGCATGTGTAGAATGAACTGCCAGAGGAGATGATGGAGGCTGGTACAATTACAACATTTGAAAGGCATCTGGATGGGTATGTGAGTAGGAAGGGTTTAGAGGGATATGGGCCAAAGGCTGACAAATTGGACTAGATTAATTTAAAACATCTGGACGGCATGGACAAGTTGGACCGACGGGTCTGTTTTCATGCTGTACATCTCTATGACTCTACGACACGTAATCCCCAATCTGGTTGGGCTTCAACTGCAAGACTGACCATGGCCCAATCCATACTTTGCAATACAGCAGAGTCAATGATCCCCAGTTAGTAAAAGGATCACGCCACTGAATGACCTTGACCAACTTCCGTACTGTAATCAGATAAACCCTTGACTGACTGACAAACTACCATTTCTGACACCCGTTCAAAGCATTAAAACTACGAACTGTTAATCTGTTATTCAAAATAAAGCAACTATTTGGACTCCACATCAAAGATACCTAAACCTTTAACAGCCACTTTAAACTATCAATCAGCTTGTGAACTTCAAACCTGCTGTTGTACCTTTTAAAGCCCAGGTAGACAATAATCACAACACCATAACAGGAAATTGGATTTTACAAAGAACTCGATTGAAACTACAAGAGTAGATGGTAATTTTCTTTCCAAACTAAGGCCCAGTTCATCAAGTCAGTCCAGCAGACAGTGTTTTTATTAATTCTTTTTACCAGTTTCAGCCTGTTGTTATCACATTTAAAATGTGTGCAATTTAAAGAAAAAACTTAAAATTTAAATATTTAGACAGACTTTTCCCACCCTTAAGAATCTTTACATCTACTTCATCAATTTGTAACTCCTAGCACCAAGATCAAGGAACAAGGATCACTTCAAGGATCAGCCAAAGCAGCCAAAATGGGAACTTCTTTATGGCCCTGCTGATTTTGAGTTTGCCACCTGTGTGACACCACCACCAGCCTTTCCCTCAATGACAAATTTGGGCCTGTTGGAAATGGGGGCTGAATTGCTACATCCAGACCTCAGCTGCACCTCACCTGCCATTATTAGAAGTCCACAGAATCTCACTGACTTCACAAAATCTGACCCTTAGTGTTGACTTTGAAGTTTGGTAAAACAGTTTAGTCAAGTGCACGGCGAACCTACCCGTATCTGATGACTTTCAGCAAACTCTGATGTGGATAGAAACATTGGTAGCCATTGTCTTTCCATACGATCTTCTGCATATCTTTGCACCTCCAGGGCAACTTCTGAAGACAACAGATCATGGAGCAATTTTTCTTGTCCACCAGCCAATGCCAACACCTAGACAGAAGAATTATATTTATGTTTCTTCATTTTTGCTGATGTTTGCTACTAAACATTTTTTTTCACAATATTTATGCACTTGTACTTCTGTTGCAAAGCTTTAGTTGGAAATTTGCATGTGTGACTTTGCATCTATTAACATTAATCGCATATTCCCAATATGTGGTCTTGGTACATGAAGCTCAGTAAGTTGTATCTATTTCTAATCAGTTGATAATCTAAACCTTCAGGTTTCCTATTAATTACACAGCATTGTATTTTTCAAAAAACAAAGAGAATACTTATGCAGAGAGAGATCAAAACCTTTAGGAGCTGATTTTAACTTCCAGGAGTGAGGAAAAGCAGGTGGTAAACCCTATGTGGTGTTCCACTGAAAGCAATAACAAGGAAAGTCAGGTGGCATGTAGAACATCAAAGTTTGCTACCATTTATTTTCCACCAAAACAACTCCTCTATATTTATCTATAATCCCCTCCCAAGCAATATTGAATTATGTTGGAGGTCAGTTGTATGAATTCTTGCTCCTGATGTTGAGTTTGCATGCAGGGAAGACTTAGAAAAAATGTGAGCACACACTCTCCTACCCTTACCATGCGCTGCAATGATTTTACATCCATTGATTTTTGTGAATATAAAGTTTCTGAATTCCCAGTACATGTTATCCAGTATGTAAAGACTGTAAATTTATGAAATTACACATCAGTTTATACTTACAAGTTGGAGATATATCTTGTCAGGAGACTGAGGAGTATCAGGTTACCAGAACTTAGAGTTTCTGATCTATGTTACCTTAATGTTGGTGGAAACCTCATTAAAGTGACAGCACAGAAGAAAGACTGACCGGTCTGTAATTTCCAAGATTATTCCTTTTCCCTTTCTTGAACAAGGGAATGACATTTGCCACCATCCAATCTTCTGGTACTACTCCAGTGGACAGCAAGGACGCAAAGATCATTGCCAATGGGGCAGCAATCTCTTCCCTTGCTTACCGTAGTAACCTTGGATATATCCCGTCTGGCCCAGGGTACTTATCTATCCTCATGTTTTTCAAAATTTCTGGCACATCCTCCTTCCTAACATCAACCTGTTCGATCATTTCTGCCTGTTTCATGCTGTACTCACAAACGTCAAGGTCCCTCTCACTGGTGAATACTGAGGCAAAGTTTTCATGAAGGACCTACCCTACCTCCTCTGACTCTGCACACAAGTTCCCTCCACAATACCTGATTGGCCCTACCCTCACTCTGGCCATCCTCTTGTTCCTCATGTAAGTATAGAAAGCCTTGGGGTTTTCCTTGATCCTACCCGCCAAGGTTTTCTCATACCCGCTTCTAGCTCTCCTAAGTCCATTCTTCAGTTCCTTCTTGGCTACCTTGTAGACCTGTAGAGCCCTGTCCGATCCTTGATTCCTCAACCTTAAGCAAGCTTCCTTCTTTCTCTTGCCTAGGTGCTCCACATGTCTTGTCATCCAAGGTTCCTTCACCTTACCATCCTTTCCTTGCCTCAGTGGGACAAACCCATCCAGTACCTGTAGGGACTGCTCCCTAGACAACCTCCACATTTCTATCGTGCATTTCCATGAGAACATCTGATCCCAATTGGCGCTCCGTAGTTCTTGCCTAATAGCATTGTAATTCCCCCTCCCCCAATTAAATACTTTCCCATACCGTCTGCTCCTATCCCTTTCCATGACTTTAGTAAAGGTCAGGGAGATGTGATCACTATCACCGAAATGTGTTCTAATTTCCCTGTCATTTTGTATAATTTTTCATTATAAAATTTCATCTGACCCAGTATTCCTAGCCAGTTGTTGGCCTCAATCCTTAAAGGTCTTCTTTTCATTTAAAGGTTGTGTCCACATGCTCTGAATTTCCCCACTAGAAGAAATTTATTTTTTCTTTATAAATCATAATAAATACTGTCTGTATTTTAGTCACTCCCTCAATCTTTTAAACACAAAGGAATATAGCGCAAGTTTATGAAATGCATCTTCATAATTCAACTGAAACTATGGTATAATTCCAGTGAATAATTGCTAGACTCTTTCTAAGGCCATTGTACTCTTCCAGCAGTGTCGTGCCAAAAACAGAGCACAGTACACCTGTCTACAACTGGAGTATAATTTCCATCCTTAGTATCCAAGCTAACCTGAGATAAAAACTACCATTGCATTAGCCTTTCTGAATATTTTTGGACATGCGACTAGCTTTTAGTGATTGGAATATTTGGGTACCCTTTGCTCCTCTGCATTTCCTAGTCTGTAGCAATTAGGAAAATATTCCAATTCATCTTTATTGAATTCACAGGCCTTCAGAGAGGCAGTGTGAAATGCCTTGCCAGGGCACTTATCAGAGATTGAAGATCAGGCTGGAGCGGGAGTGGTCAGATAACAAATTAGAGGTTGAGAGTGCAGGGGGAGTGGAACTGGATGTCAAGGAATGCAGGTTGGACACCTCAGATACTGAGTAGCGGAGAAGCATACGGAATTGGGTCAGTGAGCTGGGGGGAGGATTGGAGGTCTCTTGTTGTGGACCTGATTGTGGTTGGAGTTCGGAGGCCTTGTATGGTGGTATGATGTTGGGGAGCAAAGCTTTCTGAAGCACTGGTTAATAGGAAGAGAGGCCCCATGTTGGAGGTCATCATGAGTGCCAGATTATGGAGGCTCAAATAGCTATGTTTATCCAGTGGGGAGCATAGGGGTGGAGCCATTTACCTCCTAAATCCACCAAATGCTCACCAGTATGAAGTGGTCAGGTTTCTCAACCCTCAGGAAACCCATTAATGGAGAGTGAAAGATGAAAACCTGTATATGGCAAGAAACTAAGTAGGCAAACTCCGCAATCAGCTGCAAATCACTTTGGTTGGAACATTTAAATGTTATTTTCCCTATACGTTGAATCACAGTTTGAAGCACTAAAACATTTAGGCAATTACCTCTTCCTGTTGTGGTTTTGTAGCAGGGCTGCTGGGTCCAAAGAAATACTTTCGATTCATATATTTGTTGATGATCTCATTGGATTTGATATTTTTACTTCCTTTTTCATGGTGAGATATATTTGCATAGAATTCAATGTCCATCCAGCAGTTGAGATCCATGCTACAAGAAAGATGGTTTTCCATTTTTGACAATACCACGGTGTTACAAGCAATTATCAAAGCAACTAAAGATTGCAGTTTTATTACTGCATCAAATTATGGTGAGGGCATATCATGTTATAGAGTATTTACTGTACAGTAACAGTGATCATTGGTCTCGGAGTTAGAATCACATTGAAATACAGCAAATTCTGTTATCTGATACCCAAGCATCCAGAATTCTCATGCAACTGGTAAAATTTTTTTAAAAAATGTACCACTTTTTGTATAGTTTTTTCAAAAACATCTATTTGAACTTGGTGCGCCAAATTCCGATACACATATAGTTCATCTACTATGCGGCAGTTTTGCCAGACACTACTATCAGTACTGTCTGCCTGCAGGTTCCATTACAGTCATCGCTGGTCGAATATGTGATCCCCAACTCCTCATCCCTCAACATCTGCAGCTGCTCAAGATACAAGTGCTAGTTCTGCTGGCGACCCTGATGAAAAATTGTCAGAGTTTCCAGAACACAGCAAGTAAATTGCACTGTCCTTTTGATATTTAGATTTAAGACCTTTTCTATTCAAAGAATACTGAATTGTTGGGTGTCTATAAGAATATCTTTCATGCAACCATCAGATCCATGTAAGCGGCACTGCCACCCATCTATCCCCCCCAACCGCCTGCCCCCACACATGCCGGATAACAGAATAACATTTTTGTCAATTTCAACTGGAATCATTGTTATAGAAAAATTCTAAACATACAGAAGAATACTTGGTTTTCTAAATAATGCAAAACCACAAATCATGTTAAAATATACCACACTGCTTCAGAAAAGACTTAGATGCTGCCATAAACATTAAAATGAGGAATACCACAAACAGCTCTTCCTCCTTGACCAAGCCATTATGATTTGCCTTTAAAGAAAAGAGAAATAATTTTTCAAATGTTGTCTGTTGGCATGTATCTCAGTGGTTCTAAAGTGCATGACTAATTAGAACATGCAACAGTTGAGTAGAAGAGGTAATGCAAGAAATGGTCTGATGGCAACGTGACACGTTAATGTTCACAAATATGCTAAAATGATTATTCTATGTACAAACACTCACCACAATCAGTATGGCTAACATGCCTGCAAGAGTAAGTCTACATTGTGCAGCCTTCCCCATTTTGTGTTACATAAAGATTCTTAGAAACTTACTCTGCTAAATTTTCTTTAAGGAATGTCTGGAATTGGTCAAGTTCTAAGCGATTGCGAAGAAGCGTTTGAAACGTATAATGACGGAATTGCTCTGGAACAAATTTCCATGAAGTCCTGGGATCCTCCACAATTTCTTCTTGTATGGATGATTGGACAGGAAACTGCAAAGGAGATTGATAACGCTGTTATGTTAACAGATCTAGCTTCATTAACTGGCTGAGTTTCTTAAAAATGCCACCTCTATGTGGCACTACGGCCGGAAAGAAAACTGACGTCAATTTCAAGTGACAGAAAACAATTGCCTGTTTAAAGAATGCACTGGAGGATGTAAAATGATGTAGCTTGCACAACAGAATAAAATGAATTTCTTTTGTTCTCTCCTAGCACTTCTCTTCCCCACTCCCCTTGTGACTTCTCAACTTTCCTTCAACCTTCCCATCTCTCCCAAGCAAAAATCAGCTGACTGTCAGTGTTGACCTCCCCACACCCTGCTCCCTCTGCAGGCCTCCGCGCATCTTGCTCCTAATGCAGGTCTCCCCAAACCCTATTCCTCGTGCAGGCCACCCCACACTATAGTCCCAATACAGGTCTCCCCACACCCTGCTCCAAGCGCAGACTCCCAACTCACCAACCCAGCGCAGCCTGCTCCTATTTCTGCAGCTGGGGCTCAAGCCTGGTAACTTGTTCTGTGCAGTTATTGATGGATTCTCCTCACTGCTGTCAACTATGGAATGAATGGATGGCAGCATCAATAGTAGATGCAGCAGAACTCGTAGGGTCATAGGTAAGAAGCTTATGCAGGGAATACCTTGTGAATTGTTCGTTTATTAGAATAGATGCCTTCAACTTTATTGCCTGTCTTCAACACATTGGATACTCAGTTAACCAAGCCCAAATACAGGGGATCCTGACCTTCCATTAGTTGCCTGAAACAGTCCTGTGACTTGCTGATCAGTCACAGTTGGAGTAAGAGTAGTGACAGCTATCTCTCAGGGTTATGCTTTCATACAATCTGTCAGAGAAAACAGAGTTTACATTTCCCAATGCCTGTTCTGCATCACTATCATAGAGGCATAAAATCATAGAGGTTTACAGCATGGAAACAGGGCCTTCAGCCCAATTTATCCCAGTGTTCACAAACTAGTCCCATTAGCCTTCATTTGATCCATATCCCTCCATACCTATCCCATCCATGTACCTGTCCAAATGTTTCTTAAATGATGAAATTGTACTTGCCTTCTCCACTACCCTCTGGCAGCCTATTCCGGACACTCACCACCCTCTGTGCAAAAAATTGCTCCTCTGGACCCTTTTGTATCTCTCCCCTCTCACCTTAACTCTATGCCCTCTAGTTTTAGATTTCCCTACTCATGGGGATAAGCTGTTGGCTATTTACCTTATCTATGCCTGTCATGATTTTATAGACCTCAACCAGATCACCCTTCAGTCTCCTATGCTCCAGGGGAAAAATGTCCCAGACTATCCAGCCTTTCCTTCTAACTCAAACTTTCCAGACCAGCTGGCATCCTAGTAAATCTTTTCTGCAATTTTTCTAGTTTAATAATATCCTTTCTGTAGTAGGGCAACCAGATTTGTACACAGTAGCCCAAATATGGCCTTACCAAATTTTGTACAACTGCAACAAGATGTCCCAACTCCTATACTCAATCTCAGACTGATAAAAGCTAGCTTGCTGAAAGCATTCTTCACAACCCTGTTTACCTGTGATTCCACTTTCAAGGAGCTATGAACCCATATCCCTACATTCCCCAGGGCCTTACCACTGATGGTGTAAGTCGTACCCTGCTTTGATCTACCAAAATGTAACACCTCGCATTTATCGAAATTAAACTCTATCTGCCATTCCTTAGCCCACTGGCCCAGTTGATCAAAATCTCACTGTATTCCCTGATAACCTTCTTCACTGTCCATTATACCTCCAATCCTGGTGTCATCTGCAAACTTACTGACCGTACCTCCAAAATTCTCAACCAAATCATTTATATAAATGAAAAATAACAGTGGACCAGCACCAATCCCTGTGGCATACCACTGGTCACAGGCCCCCTGTTTAAAAAACAACCCTCTACCACCACCCTTTGTCTACTACCTTCAAGCCAATTTTGTATCCAGTTGGCTAACTCTCCCTGGATCCCATGCAGTACCATGTAGACAATGTCTACCACACTGGCCTCATCTACTTTCTTGGTCACCCCTTCAGAAAACTCAATCAAATTCATGAGACATGATTTCCCATGCACAAAGCCATGCTGACTATCCCAAATGAGGTGATGCCTCTCCAAATGCCTGTAAAGACTGTGTCTCAGAATCTCTTCTAACAACACTCCCACCACAGACATTAGGCTCACCAGTCTGTAGTTCCCAGGCATTTCCCTACAGCCCTTCTTAAATAATGACGTAAAATTAGCCACCCTCTAATCTTTGCACACTTTACCTGTGGCTGCCAATGAAACAAATATCTCCACTAGACTGCCCGCCATTTCCTCCCTAGCCTCCCACAAAGTTCTGGGATACATTTCATCAAATCCCAGAGATTTGTCTATCTTAATGCCGATTAAGGTTTCCAGCACCTCATCTTCTGTAATATGGACTCTCTTCAAGATACCATTGTTTAGTTTCCCAAGTTTCCTAACATCCATGCCTTTCTCAACAGTAAATACTGACATGAAATATTCATTTAGGATCCTATCCATCTCTTTTGGCTCCACGCATAGATGACTTTGTTGGTCTTTAATAGCCCCTATTCTCTATCTAGTTACTCTTTTGCCCTTCACTGTTACCAAGAAAATAACCGAGCAGATCCTCTACAAGTGGTATGGGCCTACCTACATCAAAATAAGCTTTTAAATACTGACAAATTTAATTATTCAAACTTGTTTTTCTCAACATGTAAGTTACAACCATGAAGTGGAAGCTGAACCCTGACTGTTGCATATTGCACACACACCTTCACTCACAAAATTGACATTTGAGGCCTTTGAAATTACTGTTTATCACACATAATGAAATGCTGACTCAGGACCTGAGTACCAGTAAGGGATTATTCTTTGGGAATGGGGAGAGAGAGAAATGCATTAATATTAATTATATGTCAGTAATAGGTAGATGCTTCCTATCTCCGAGGATGGCAAAAGTCCCGCAGTGTATAGAAATATATAAATTGTAGACTTCGGCTTTGGATAATACAGGATGCTAATCAAATATTTGGAATGCTGGTTCAGGCTGGGTTTAAATTCAGAGTGGTCATTACCAAAAACATTCCAGCATTATATACAAAAAACAAATCAATTTGTCACCGAGGGTTAGTTAATTGAAAACTGGAAAGTGGCTGCTGTCTTGGTTTTGTGTCAATATTATTTCCTTGAAATTTGTTTTAAAAAAAACTTAAAGGAATAGCTAGATAACGTTACCCCTAGCTGGGGACTCTAGAACCAAGAATGGAGTCGGGGAGAGAGTGGGGCACACTACTTGAAAATAGACACTTAGATCTGAGATGAGGAGAATTTCTTTACCTGGAGGATTGTGAACCTTTGGAATTGTCTACCACAGAGGGCTGTGAAGGCTCAATCTTTGAATTTGTTTGAGGTAGAGGTTGATAAATTGCTGATTACCAGTGGCATACAATGTTAAGGAGATGGACTGAGTAAAAGTAATTGAAGTGTTCGGTCAGCCACAATCACATTGAGTGGCGGATCAGGTCTGATGGGCTGAGTGGCCTTCTTATTTTCCTGTGTTCTTAATAAATAAACCTATTTTTTAGATCCAAATAAATAATTACCTCATCGGGCAGAAACCTCCTCTGCAATTCCTGAAGCTTCTTGAAGTATATTGAATCCAAATACTGGGTCTTCGTTACCAACGTCACCTCGAGATAAAAGATCTTCATTGAGCAGCAAGGAACGACACTAAGATACAAAGTTCTGTCATATGAGACTTGAAATGTTAACTCTGTTTCTCTCTCCACACATGCTACCAGACCTGATGAGTTTCTCCAGCACTTTTTGTGTTTGGTTAAGATTTACAGCTTTTCTTAAAATGTAACAACTGTACCACAGGTTAAATGGACAACTTATGCAGACTAGACACTGAACGGAGGTGTGCACAAAGATCATCTGAAAAATTTGCTTATATTTCCTGATTAGTAGCTGTGTAGTTTGTGTTATGTTGTTTTGTGCATTATTTTCAGCAGGTTGCCCAGTAATCTTTCCACTCTTTCTCCTCAGAGGACATTTTGTTGTTTGCAAAAAAAAACTATAAATACGGTACATACAAAAGGTTATCTTTCAATGAGGAAAAAGAAACAGAAATGATATATTGGAATTTTACGTCCCACAGAGCTACTGTACAAATAACAAGGGTGATTTTATATGATACAGGAAGAAAATATTTACAAAGTATTTATTTTGAGGCAATGAAGGGGTCTGACAACTGATCGCTGTTATACTTTGGCAGAAAGACTTTCGTCTTTCCCCACTGTGCCTGGGCAGTAGCAGCCCCCACCTTTAGTGTGTCCCACTGCATAGTCCTGGACTTTGGAACGTGTCAGTCCACAGCACTCAGTCTAAGCCAACTCTTTACACTGGAAGACCAAAATGTTTTGGACAGACCAAAGAGCATTTTTCACCGGGTTGATGGTCCTCTAGGTGCAGTTGATCTTTGACTCAGTGTGCATCCCAGGGAACAGACCACTGAGCACAAAGTCCTGCATCACGGGACTGTTTGGGATGAACCTCAACAAAAATTACTGTGTCTCTCTCCAGATCTGATTTTCCAGAGGACATAAATTGTGACTCTTTAAATAGGCCATTAACTTGTACAGACTTACTAGTGAGTCTCTGAACGTTATGCATTAAATGCTAATTTCAGTCATGTTGGCAGTTGGAGTGCAGCTGTTTCATCACAAGGAGGGTTCTGAGTACCTGCACTCTCACACTGTTGCTGTTCATTGACTACTAAGCAAACCTCTGTCCATTTTGTCTTTCACAAAATTGTTTACAATATGGAGAAAAAAGAACAAATATGAAATATAGGGGGTTAAAACATATGCATCTATGTATCTGATATAATACTGAGCAAAAAAATGAAATGGACTATTTGGAAAAACTTATTCAAGAAAGTAGTCGGGTGTATTGACTTACTTTACTGTAGCTTGACATTTCCGCTTCAATCATTTGGTTCCAAGGTACCAGTAGCAACATAAGAGTGTGTTCCTCTAATTGATCAAAGAGTTCTTCAAATGGTGGCTCTAGTTTGCTATAGATCTCTTTCTTGTCCTCTGCGTCCATTTGGACATCTGCTGGGGCCCCTTCAATAGCGTATGTAGCAAAAATGAACTGAAACAAGTGGACAAATCATGAAAATATCAGTTTGCTGATGGAAATTCTGTTATTCTAATTTGGTTGCATCCAGGAAGGGCATTATTGAAGATTACAAGAGTCTTGATTGTCAACAAACAATTGTTTTTAAATTCTCATTGTAAATATTAGCTATGTACAGGACAAAATTTCACCTCTATCACAAGGCTGCTAGAGAGAACAGGTTTCCAGTAACCGTGTTACACCATTTCCCAACAATGATGTAGACTATCTTATTCACATATTCATATTAACCTTTTACAGCACAGAAACTCAATACCCAACTACTGGATATTAGTGGTTCTTTGAAATGGTACAAACAACTTGCATTTTCATCATAAATGATATTCTCAGTTTCTCTGCATCTGCTCTGATGATGCCAATTTTGACAAGGCACTTCCGAAATGACCTCCTTCTTCCTCAACTGAGAATGACCCAGCACCATAGTTGACAGGGCTGGGTCTGACCCATCTCCTGCACTTCAGCCTTCCGCCTCTTCCCTCTCACAACAGCGATAGGGTCCCTCTTGTCTTCACCCACCATCCCACTAGCATCCGCATCCAGAGGATCATTAGCCACCTCCAGCGGGATGCCACCACCAGACACATAATTGCCCTCGCCTCCCTTGTTTTGTCCACAAAAAAATACCCTGAGCTTCCAGCTGCCTGCCACTTCAAGGCACCATCTTGTTCCCTGGCCAACATCTCTGTCTCAGGCTTGCTGCAATGCTCCAGTGAAGCTCAGCACAAGCTGAAAGAACAGCACATTATTTTCCGCTTGGGAACTCTACAGCCTTCTGGACTCAATATTGAGTTCAACAATTTTAGGGCTTCAAGTACCTTCTCCCATGTCCTAACTCCAACTCCCACACACCAGGCCTTGTTATAACATGGTCTGCTATTACACACCAACCAATTGTTAGCCACTAATAGTCCCCATTAGTAGCATTCATTCTCCTAGACTGACCATTATCTACTCCTTTGTCTGTCCAACTGTTCTTCTCTCTCTTTGGGCTCTATCTCCACCAATCATTTACTCCTTATCCCCTCCCCTACCCTATCTTCCACATTAAAAAAAATTTCCTAGCTACCATCAGTTCTGAAGGCCGGTCACTGGACCCAAAATGTTAACTCTGATTTCTCGCCACAGATGCTGCCTGACCTGCTGAAATTTTCCAGTAATCACTGTTTTTGTTTTTGTGCGCAATAACATCTCTGAACAGGCTGATTAGAAAAATATGCAAATAAAATAACAGCTGGATTCTTCTAGGCGTCATTGGAGAGGGAACACGCAGAGTCCACCAATGCTATCCAGGCCTTTAGACAGAAGTGGGCACCGGGTGTGAGGATACAGTGCTTTGTTTCTTTCTCCAACTCCATTTTGATTTAGTCCCTTCCCACTCTCCCTACCTCCTTTTGAAGGTTTGCATTGCCCAAAATGAGCTATGTGCTTAAATATCTAATTGGCTACACGAGTGATTTACTGGTGATAATTAAAGGAGGGAAAAATAAAGTCATGGTGATTTGCTGGCAGGAAAGCTATTCAGTTGTGTGTAAAAGCACTTCTGGATATAAGTAAAAACAAAAGAGCTGTATTCTTCCCCTTCAACTCTACTTTGATTTAGCTCCCTACCTCTCTCTCATCTTTGATTGTTCTAATTCTAATTCACTAAGGCTAATTCCAATTCTAATTCTAATTCTGTCTTGCCCTTAACAGGCTTTGCACATAAATTATTTGACTGGAGATTTACCGGTGGTGGTGAATACCAATGCTAATTTGGTGATGGAAAAAAGAAGCACTCACTTGTGTGAAAGAGCACTTCTCAATATTAAAAAAAAATGGATTGTGCTGCGATAGTGTTCCTTAATCTGAGCCAGGAGACCCACATTCAAGTCCTGCTTCAGAGGTGTGTAATAACATCTCTGAACAGGTTGGTTAGTAAATATCCGACAGCTGGGTTCTTGGTTAAAAGATGAAGAAATGCTGCCAGTGATTTGGTGACGGAGGGGGAAAATAGTTCTGTGTAAGAGCACTTCTCGTCCAGGTATTAAAAAAATGAGCTGGGTTCTTGCATTGTCTTTAACGGGCTTTGCACATAAATTAATTAATTGGAAAACACGGTGATTTACTTGTGGTGGATGAAAAAAATACCATGGGTGATATGGTGATTAAAAAAAAATTGAGTAAGATTATTTTTGGATAATAGAAAAAAACTGGTTTCTTAAAATAGAATCTTGTGATCTAGTGGTAGTATCTCTACTCCTGAGCCAGGAGGCCTGAGTTCAAATCCCACCTGCTCTAGAGGTGTTATTAACATCTCTGAACAGGTTGGTTAGGAAAATATGTAAGAGCAGGGTCCTCGCATAATTTGATTAATTGGAAAATATGGGTAATTTAATGATGGTGGATAACAGGTGAAAGTTACAGTGTGTGATTTGCTGGTAGGAAAAGCTATTTAGTTGTCTGTAAGAGCAGATATAAACAAACAAGTTGGATTCTTAAGGCACTTGTAATACAGAGGTAGTGCCCCTACCTCTGTGCCAAGATGCCTGGGTTTAAGTCCCACTTGTTTCAGAAATGTGTCATGACATCTCTAAACAGGTTAATGATAAAAATGAACAGTTGGGTTCTTCCCTATAGGAAGTTGGTTTCTGGACAGGGAAAAATGGAAGCTTGTTTTGTGCAAACTCTTCATTTTACAATCAGACCCACGTAAAGTCTCCGAAAATCTTTTGCTACCTAATTCAACATGTAGATACATTGTAACTGGAGAATGCACAGTGCAGTCTCTAACTGGAAAATGATAATTATGCTTCAACATGCCTGTGGATCACTCCTTCTTCAACAATAATGATTTTAGGGAGGGGGTGAGTGGTGAGTAGCCAGTGTGCTGGCTCTAGGGTACGGTCTCCTAGCCCCAGAAAGGTCCCCTCCAAAGGGAGCACGGAGGCTGGAGAGGGCTGGGTGGCCAGGAATGATGGCAGGGTGAAGAAGAGCAGTGGTCAAAAAAGACTACTCTGCTGATACAGCTAGGAAGGGGAAGCTCCAGCCTCTCTAGCCCTCACATCCCTGGCATGAGGGGAGGCCGTGGTGTGTATGCAGGCACATCCTGGCATGGTGCTATTAGTGCACTTCCTGTGGCCTTTTGCAGCCAGCTAACATCATTGGCCATGTCTGTGCATGTACGGGGGCCATTTTTGTGTTATGGATAATCACTTCAATCCATAAATAATAGTCAAGCATATTGATGGTCATAATATCAATATAGAGACTGCATGTACAGTGTGGTTTGGAGATTCAGGGAGTGACATTCACTCTAAGCTGCATGGGGCATGATTGTGGAATTGAGAATATGTTGTGCAGTACCCTACCAGTCCACACATCAGCACTGGCCCCTTTGAGATGTGCCTTTACTTACCACATGGTAATCTCAAAGGGACTGTTCGGGAGCACAGATGAGAATTTGGGAAGGCTACCTGATTGTGGGGAGAGGTTATTTGTGTGAAGTGAAACAGGTTAGCTTGAAAGGCCAGGATGAAGCATTCCCAGCATAAAGCAAAGGTGGAAAAAAGCATTTCTCTTTTCATGCTGATTTCTTGTCTCCCTTGTAGCTGGGTAGACAGCCAGCATTAAAGAAGAAAGCAAAATAAAATATGAAGCATATAGTCTCGTTAAAATATTCAGATAAGGTACTTGCTTCCTTGGAATTAATGGGCCAGACACAAGCCCTGCCTCAATTTAACTAAGTTCAGAGGTGATTGGCTTGAATAGGGTTTGAGTCCTTGTTTGGAAGTTTTCAAATTTTAATATTCCATGCATCGTCAACCCTTCCCTTTTCGGGATTACGATCACTGTCTCCATTGTAATACTGCTGATCCCCTTATCCTTCTAGTTACAATCCTGGCATATTCTGTACTCCACCAAGATACGACGATCATCAAAACAACATGAATTTCTTAGCTTGCCTGAGCTTGTCTCTTGAGTTTAAAAGGTTGAAAGATTTCTGCATAAAACAGTCGCTGATATTCTTTCAGGTCAAACCACAGGCTCACACCATTCCTCCATAACTGCAAGATAGGAAGGAATGTTTGTTAATATTCTACATGGTAATGGCTTGTTTCCAGTAATTGTGAATGGCTATTTGATTCTGAAAGAAAAACACAGTATGGAAGGAGCATCATTAGCCAAAGGACACAGATGTTGTGGGGACGCAATCACGCAGTGTTAATATTACTGGATCAGCCCTCCAGTGCCCCACACTAATGCTCTGGGACGTGGGCTCAAATCAGACAATGGCAGGTGGTGAAATTTGAATTCAACAAAATCTGGAAATAAAAACTAGTCTCTGTAATGGTGACCATAAAATTACTATCAGTTGTTAATTAAAAAATCTGGTTCACTGATATCTTTCAGTGAAGGAAATCTGCTATCCATACCGGACCCACAGCAATGCGGGACTCTTAACCACGTTCTGTAAATGACCTAACAAGTTATTCAAGGGCAATTAAGGATGGGCAACACTCACCATTGCCAATGACACTCTCATCCCATGAAAGAAGAAGGAAGAAAAGTAGGAAATAGGAAAAAGAGATAGATGCAACATGATAAAAAAAAAATGAGTGATTGCAATTTGGAATGCTCTGCTGAGAAAATAATGGCAGCAGATTTAAAAAGGAATTGGACAGATTCTTGAAGTCAAAATATTTATTGTATTGTGGGGAAAGAGCAAGGAACAGCTCTTCCATAGAGTTAACATAGGCATGATGATCCAAATGGCCTTCCTCTTTGCCGCATCAATCAATGATTCTAATCTGCCAACTTGAAAGTGGTGTTTACATTGATTTTCAACGAGCGATGAAAGTCAGATATTAGCTCTGTTCTCAAAATAAGTTAAAATGGAATAATAACTTACCCAATTGTCCAATAATCTAAGGTTTATCTCACTTACTGTATTCCCTGCTTTTTCACAAAAATGTGTGAAGTAGTATCCAGTTCTGCTTTCATTGTGCAGGGCCTGCAGCAGGTCATCTAACTTGGTATCACACAGAACATCATGGTATTTTTTGACCTGCATCTAAAGACACATACACCATCAAGATTCTATAATTTGACATCAGTCGATATAAATTCACTGTACACTGTCAACCAGCTTTACCAAGTGCTGAAGCAGGAAGTGTTCCCTTCACCTTAACATCAATAAGGCTTAAACTATTATGGTTAACACCCACCTAAAATTCTATTCCTTACCATAGACGTCCGCATGCAGTGCCATCTGTATCTCATGCACCTCCCTTAGATTAAGACCAATTGAATCCTAAACTGAACTGCAAATTTCGTGCTCTTTTACTACTTCCATGGCTGGGCACACTGTCACTGATCCTTGACTGTATCTCACCTCCCTTGTGCTGCTGAAATGTTCATCTATACCTTAGCCACCTCAAACTTCATAACTCCATTCCAGTCTTGACTATCTCCAGAATTCTGCAATTTATAATTCTAAATACTTTCAAACTTCCATCACCCTAATCAACATCAAACCCTGAGTGTGCCAACTCTCACTACCCCATCCACCTATTTGTTAAATTAAATCCTTACATTGCCTATGCAGTCTCAGCTTTATTATTGTTAATGGAGTAGGATCCACACTGGTGAGGAGCAAGATTGGGTCTTATGTGCCACAGCACCCACATTGGACCACTGCGATGACTTAAACTCCCTTAATTCCTCTGCCTTCCCAGAACAGGTAGGAAATGAGTGCAATCCAGTCAAATTTCAAGCCATGGAAAATTAGATTTTCTTTTGCCAAGATTCACTAATATTTTGTATGAATATGGTACGTTAAATGCTACAAGGTGAATGAATCAATTGCACGGTAGGAGAGAGAGAGTGGTTGGAAATAGATGGGAGCATTTTTGTACTCCTCCAAACCCACAATGTTTAGAGGCACTGCACTGTTTTCTGAGCAGTCTGCTGGAACCCCTTTAAAGACTGCTGGTTAGGCCTCCCTATATTCAGTAAACCTCAGTGCTATATGAATACTTAGATGCATGTGCCACTCATTTGCACCTGAAGGCTGAACTGCAGTCTTAAAACTGGCATGCACCCCAATTCAAAGTGTAATCAAGTCTTCATGGGTTAGAACACCGGCCATACATTGAAAGGACAGCTCTACAATCAAGTCAGGTTGACCTTGAACATGAGTTAAGCAAAAAGAAAACAGTTAATCCCTAAAGGCAATAACAAGACAAAGTTCAGCATTATCATTGGCATTCAAATCACTGGTGCAACAAAATGTTGTCCCAATCACAAATTTTTAATCAGAGTAAATGGTTCAGTATGACAAACACTATTAGCAAAAGAGCAACACAATATCACTTGCGGTCAACTACGATCTGAGAATAAGACATCTTCACTGTTATTTGCTAAATATAGGTTTTATTTTCCTCTGAAGAAGTGAGTGGTTTAATGTAATATAGCTCTTACTTGTAAGGATTTCCCAATTCCTTCCTGTTGGTTTAAGGCTTGAGTTGAATACTTACTAATGTCTCTAAATTGCGGAGGTCTTTTGCTTTACGTAATTCTAAGTTTTCCAAATTTTCCATAAATTTTTCCTCAAATTTTTCTTTTGAGACTTGTGATTGAATTGTGTCGCTTGAAAGTGGAAGTTCTCTGCAGGAAGGCAAATTAATGACAACTTAGTAGGAAGACATAAAATAAGTTGCCTATAAAAAGGGTATATATTCTAAAGATATCCTAAAGATATCTTTAATGTCGGGAGGATCCTTAAACAGAAGATCAATGCTCCCCAAACTATGTCCCTCTGTCAATCCACTTTGCAACTTGAAAGTTTTGCGACTCCCACCCTTCTCAATGAGAGCTGGGAGACCATGGGGATTTGAGAAATGAATGGTAACAAGAGGTGTGGACTTATTAGAACAGGTGTACAGCTGTTGTAACTTGATCACAGCTTCACAGCACCCATTGTTTACTCAGAGGTCAATACCTCAGAATTTCAGCTTGTGAACCCACTTGGGATCCAACCTCCTGCAGTAGTTGTCACATCTAGAACTATGAGAATACAACCTTGATTCATTGGGACAATATAATGCAAACAAAAGTAATAGGAGTAGGAGTACACAATTTAAGACTACCTCACCATTCATGAAGATTGTGGCATATCTTCAACTTCAATTTTATCTTCCACTACTATCCCATGTCCCTAGATTCTCTTTGTGTCCAAAAATCTACTGATCCTTGTCTTAAATGTGCTCAGTCCCAGTACCAAACTGTTACCTGGATGGTAGGACTGATATGTAAGGAGAGGTTGTATCATTTAGGATGAATTTCACGTAAGGTCAAAAGAATGAGGGGATCTCATAGAAACCTATAAAATTTAAACAGACCAGACAGAATAGAGGCAGAAAGGATATTCCCAATGATGGGGGGAGTCCAGAGCCTGGGTCATTGTGTAAAGATGCGGGACAGACCATTTAGGACTGAGATGAAAAAAATTTCTTGACTCAGAGAGTGATAAGCCTATAGAATTTGCTACCATGGAAAGCAGTCAAAGTCAAAACATTGTTTGGTTTCAAGAAAGAGTTGGATATGGCACTTGGGGCTAAAGGGATCAAAGGAGCTGGGGGTAAGTGAGAAGAAACTACTGACTTGAATGATCAGCCATGATCACAATGAAGGGCCTATTCCTGCTTCTATTTTCTAAGTTTCTATACTGTTGTAAAGAGTTCCAAAGATTTATAGTTTCAAAGATTTGAGTAAAGAAATTTCTCTTCATCTCAGTCCTAAATAGTTGAACCCTAATTCTGATACGGCAGTACAAAGATCTTGTCTCTGTAAGTAGGGGAAACATCTTCCTTCCACCTACCTTGTCAAGTCCTATAAGAGTTCAGTGTGTTTTCAGGAGATCACCTCTCTTTTTTAAGGAGCAGTATGCTATAAACAGTATATTATGCAAGAATGATTCATTCATTCATTTAAGTAGAAAGCTTATGAGCACGGTGACTCAGTGGTTAGCACTGTAGCCTCACAGCGCCCGGGTTCGATTCTAGCCCCAGGTGACTAAATGTGTGGAGTGTGCACATTCTCCCCGTGTCTGCGTGGGTTTCCTCCCACAGTCCAAAGATGTGCAGGCCATGCTAAATTGCCCATAGTGTTTAGGGGTGTGTGGGTTATACGGGGATGGGTCTGGGTGGGATGTTCCAAGGGTCGGTGTGGACTTGTTGGGCCGAAGGGCCTGTTTCCACACTGTAGGGATTCTAATTCTAATTCTAATTCTAATTGTACCAATAATAGAGTATTAGGTATGCTATACAGAGGAAGCATTCAGAACATTTTCTGAAGAAGGGTCTAGGCCCGAAACGTCAGACTTCCTGCTCCTCTGATGCTGCATGGTCTGCTGTGTTCATCCAGCTCTACACCTTGTTATTTGCTATACAGAGGAGGTGTTTTAGCAAATGATTCCAATGAAATAGGTAACAATAAGCTGTAAAGGGCTGAAGAGTGTTTGAGAATGAGAGGTATATCATCCAATGTGCTTTTTAAAATAATTTTGCACATCGACAGTGCCTATTTTCTTAAGAGTTGCAACAAAATACAAATAAAACAAGCTAGAGGAAGCCCCATGTTTAGAAATTTGAGGCATAAAATCTATCCTTTAATTTTAGTCCTGGAAATAAATTTCCTATCATCTGGTACTTTTACTTTCCTATATACTTTAAAAAGCAAAGTATATTAGCACACAGAGTTGGTCATTGTAGCAAAAATATTTAATCACAATTTTGCCCTCCCTCGAAAGCCATAAAAACCCCTTCATTCTCCAGTCAAAAATATTATATTTCCATCACCACAATATTGGCAGCCACGCTTCCTAGACCTGAAGTTCTGAAACTGTCTACCTAAATCTCACAGCATTGTTTCATTCCTTATCTCATTTAAGATGCTCCTCAAAACCTAACTTTTTTTGCCATTCTCTTGGTCACCTGTCCTGTGATCGCAGGAAAAACAGAGTTTTGATTCCATTATGACTCTTCTTCAGATCCGATGATCTTCAGTAATGTTAACTTCTCTCCACAGATGCTGCCAGACCTGCTGGATTTCTCCAGCATTTTCTGTTTTGGTTTCAGATTTCCAGCATCTGCAGTACTCTATTTGTGTTGTCCTCATTTCTCTATCTAACTCAGTATTAACTTTAGTTTTCTCCCGATCCTATGAACTGGCTTAATATTGTGGGCCATCCAGGTCACTACACTTCAGGAGAGACTGAATGGCTTTAAAAAGGGTACAGAGGAGGGAAAAAGATAATTCAATTATGAAAAGAGTAGGGCTATTGTCTTTGGAATGGGGAAGATTAAGTGTTGATTTAATACGGGTTTTCAAAATTATGAGAAGTCTTCATAGAGTCGATAGAGGATATAGAGTGAGTTAGTGGTCAGAGATTTAAAATAGCTTGCAAAACATCTAGTGGGGAAATTAGGAGAATGTTCAGGATCTTGAAAGTAATACCTAACAACACGGCATAAGCTGATAACATAAAAAATCTTTAAAAAGGTCAGACAAAAAGCATGGATATGGGACTAACAAGGTGTAGAGCTGGATGAACACAGCAGGCCAAACAGCATCAGAGGAGCAGGAAGGCTGACGTTTCGGGCCTAGACGCTTCTTCAGACCCTCCTTCATTTTTCTGAAGAAGGGTCTAGGCCCGAAACGTCAGCCTTCCTGCTCCTCTGATGCTGCTTGGCCTGCTGTGTTCATCCAGCTCTCCACCTTGTTATCTCAGCTTCTCCAGCATCTGCAGTTCCTACTATCTCTGGATATGGGACTAACTAAGATTGTTCTTTCATATATCTGACACAGGAACAACAGGTCAAATAAGTCAAATATAAGCAAATACTACTGATGTTGGAAATTTCAATAAACCATCTTGTTCCTGCAGTGGTGTGGAGGGGCCAGTGTCGGACTGGGGTGGACAAGGTCAGAAATCACATGACACCAGGTTATAGTCCAACAGGTTTATTTGAAAACACAAGCATTTAGAGCCTTGCTTCTTCTTCAGGTGTTAGTGAGGTAGTATCAGATACAGAATTAAAAGGTAACAGATCAAAGGGTCACACCACTAATGAGGATGTATTAAACAAACCTAAGATGCTATTAAATCTTTAATCAGTTAGAAAGTTTTAATTGATTAGTATGTATATATAAATCCACAAATTCCTTTCAAGTCACTGCCGTGAGAGAACTAAAGGTTTTATCAGTGTAAAGAAGAGATGACATTTTAGGTCAGACAATGCATGTTAGGTGTGAGGCCTTGTTTAGAATCTGTTTGTGTTTTGGTTTGGAGTCAGACTTATTTTATTTCTAAAGTAGGAATTTATGAAACGCCACATTCACTGACTACAAATTGTGTGCTTTTTAAACAAAATACAATAGAATGTATCCTAAATACAAATTCACCCCATAGATTTACATTTGTGTGTGCGTGTGTGTGAGAGAAAAGGAGAGATAGAGTGCGTGTGTGCGCGTGTGTGTCTGTTGGGTGGGGAGAGAGAGAGTGTGTATGCTTATTTGAGGGGGGAGAGAGAGAGAGTGTATGTATGTGAAGGGGGGTAGAGAGAGAGAGAGCGAGAGAGTGTGTGTGTGTGTGTGTGTGTGTGTGTACATATTAATCAATTAAAACCTTCTAACTGATTAAAGATTTAACAGCATCTTAGGTTTGTTTAATATATTCTCATCAGTGGTGTGACCCCTTTGATCTTTTACTTACAAATTCTGTGTGTGATACCACCTTACTAACACCTGAAGAACGAGCGAGGCTCCGAAAGTTTATGTTTTCAAATAAATCTGTTGGACTATAACCTGGTGTTGTGTGATTTCTGCCCTTGTTCCTTGCAAACGTTTCTGACCTACGCCAGCTATAGTTTTCCAGCAAAGCTCAATGCAAACCAAAGGAACAACACCTAATTTTCTACTTAGGGACTTTACAATGTCCGGTACTTAACACTGAGTTTAATGATTTTCAGAGCCATGACCTCTATCATCCCTGATATAACAAGGTGTAGAGCTGGATGAACACAACAGGCCAAGCAGCATCAGAGGAGTAGGAAGGCTGACGTTTCGGGCCTAGACCCTTCTTCAGAAAATGCTCCTCTTTCTGCTCCTCTGATGCTGCTTGGCCTGCTGTGTTCACCCAGCTCTACACCTTGTTATCTCAGATTCTCCAGCATCTGCAGTTCCTACCACCTCTATCATCCCTGTTGATTTCAACCAACCCTGCCACCCCTCCCCCCAAATCCGGTCGTGTCTTGTTTTTGAGATAATAGGTACTGCAGATGCTGGAGAATCCGAGACAACACGCCAGGCTTTCCTGTTCCTGGGATGCTGCTTGGCCTGCTGTGTTCGTCCAGCTCCGCACCTTGTTGTCTTGTGTCTTGTTTTTGTCTCTTTGATTTTGCTCTAAGCACAACAGACCCATTTTCTCCTTTTCACACCTATCACTTGCATCTATTTTATGTCTCTATCTCTCCTTTATCACAAGTAGCACTCCCTCAGTCTTTTGTCCTGGGTGTCCTCATCATTTGTTCCATTCGCACTTCCTCCCACTCTGTCAACAACATAAAAACCACAAATTCCAGCCCCCTTCTATTCTGAAGAAGGGTTAAATCACACTTGAAATGTTAACTGAAAGAACTGCGGGTGCTGTAAATTAGGAACAAAAACAAAGTTGCTGGAAAAGCTCAGCAGGTCTGGCAGCATCTGTGAAGGAAAAATCAGAGTTAATGTTTCAGGTTCAGTGGCCCTTCCTCAGAACTCAAACTCAAAACGTCAACTCTGATTTTTTCTTCACAGATTCTGCCAGACCTGCGAAGCTTTTCCAGCAACTTTGTTTTTACGCTTGAAATGTTAACTCTATTTTCCTGTCCAAAGATGCTGGTAGACCAGCTGAATTTTTCCAGCATTTTCTGTTTTTAGGTCAAATACCTGCTTCTGCATGTGCTTGCTACAAGATCTCAGAGACTTCTGGACTACTATGTTGCCAGTCTGTTTGGCTCATTTTGTCATTGAATACTTGGTATGACCTTGAGTGTTAACCTTTCAAATACTGTTTTGAGCAACAAAAGAAGATAAAAATCCAACGCAGGCAAAATCTATTTTTGCCACGGAGCAATACACTAATAAACCATTGATAAGCCAATCCCAGCATGGCATGGCACACAAACTTACTTCTTAGATGATGGCTTGCAGAGAGCAGTGTCAGACATTGTCCTAGTGCAATGCCTACTTGATGATGATCTATTTTGTGGAACTTTTCTTTGGTGTTGCCGTGATTTACAATTCTTCTTTGGCTGTTTCAGCAAATGAATAGAAACAGAGATTAACAGAAGTCTAATTCAGTCGTCTGAAGTCAGTATTACTATAATATACACAAGAAAGGGTCTATCAAATGTACTGTCACCTCCAGCAGATTCTGTGTTTCACTTTCTTTTGTCTCTCTTTATTTTGATTTTACTTCTTTTTTATTACTATCATTAATGTAATATTGTCCATGAATTGATTTGCTGTCCGTAATGCTGTTATAGTGAAAGGAATTCATAAAATCATTTGCCAGCCTGTAGAATGGAAATTTATTGGGTAATCAAGAGCAAACTATACAGTAAATGGAAAAGTCCTGGGGAAAATTGATGTACAGAGAGATCTGGGTGTTCAGGTCAATTGTTCCCTGAAGGTGGCAACGCAGGTCAGTAGAGTGGTCAAGAAGGCATACGGCATGCTTTCCTTCATCGGACGGGGTATTGAGTACAAGAGTTGGCAGGTCATGTTACAGTTGTATAAGACTTTGGTTCGGCCACATTTAGAGCCACATTACCAAAAAGATGTGGATGCTTTGGAGATGGTGCAGAGGAGGTTCACCAGGATGTTGCCTGGTATTGAGGGCGCTAGCTATGAAGAAAGGTTGAGTAGATTAGGATTATTTTCATTAGAAAGACGGAGATTGAAGGGGGACCTGATTGAGGTCTACAAAATCATGAGGGGTACAGACAAGGTGGATAGCAGGAAGCTTTTTCCCAGAGTGGGGGACTCAATTACTAGGGGTCATGAGTTCAAAGTGAGAGGAGGAAAGTTTATGGGAGATATGCGTGGAAAGTTCTTTATGCAGAGGGTGGTGGGTGCCTGGAACACGTTGCCAGTGAAGGTGGTAGACACAGACACGTTAGTGTCTTTTAAGATGTATCTGAACAGGTACATGGATGGGCATGGAGCAAAGGGATACAGACCCTTAGAAAATAGATGACAGGTTTAGACAGAGGATCTTGATCGGCACAGGCTTGGAGGGCTGAAGGGCCTGTTCCTGTGCTGTAATTTTCTTTGTTCTTTGTTCTAGTTCATTGGTTTCAATATAACTAGTGGTGTCCCACTGTTACAGACTCAACTATGCAGCATGTTTATTCATGATTTACATTATGGGATAGACTTATGTATTTAATCTTTCCACAGATATTAAAAAGGCAGCTTTGGAAGCAGTGAAAATGAAGGCATAAAAGTATACAGATTGTGGGAGTTACGGTTCACACCACCCATTATTGTCGTATCAGTAGGCATGATGGTAAATATTAAACGCATGGCATAACGATGTAATAAATGGAAAAGAAGTATGCTATACAACTCCTCAAGCCTGATCTGTCATTCAGCAAGATCATACCTGATCTGACCATGGCCGCAACTCCATTTACTTGCATGTTCCTCAAAATGCTTTGGCACTCCTTTTGTTCAAAAGTCTATCTTAGTCTTGGCTACATTCAGTGTATTGTATAATTTGACTGAATATGCACCATATGCCTGTTAAGAATAACAGGTTGGATTTTTCCTTTAACATGTAAAATGATCTGATAATTCAGTTTCATGGCCAATTCTGCTGTGACCTGGGGCAATTTTTTTTATGTGAAATTCTGCTTTTCATATCATTAATTCAGCAGTCAACATGTTGCATGCTTTTCCTGGAGAATCAATGGGCAACCGACCCAATAAACTTGATTGTAATGTGCTGCTCTCTCATTACCACCAATGCTAACTCACAGTTCTTCTGCACAATCTTTTATCCATCTTCTCCAACAAATTCCATCTCTTCACACAAGGTCACTAGCTGCACCCAGTGACCCTCCACCAGGAAGACGACAGTACTGGAGAGCCTCTGGGACAGATTGCACTTGTAGAAACCAGACAGGGTGCATCTGAACAGAGACGGAACTGAGCTCTTTGCCAACTTATTTTACTCATGCTGTTGTAGTAGATTTAAACTAACTCAGCAGGCATGTGGGAACCAGGAGAAAACATTACAGAATAACACCAGGGTGCATGAAATACAGGGATATGCAGATAGCACTACAATAGAAGTAAGTAAATAGAATCATCATAGAATCCCTACAGTGTGGAAGCGGATCATTCAGACCATTGAGTCCACACCAGGCCTCCAATTAGCATCCCACCCAGAACCAAACCCCCAACACTAACCCTATAATCCTTCATTTCCTATGGCTAATCCACCTGGTCTACACATCCCTAGACACTATGGACAATTTCAGCATGGCCAACCCACCTAACCTGCACATATTTGGACTGTGGGAGAATACCAGAGCAGCTGGAACAAGCCTACACAGACATGGGAGAATGTGAAACTCTACAAAGACAGTGGCTGGAATTGAACCTGGGTCCCTGGTGCTATGAGACAGCAGTGCTAACCACTGAGCCACCACACTCAATATTTCCAGACGACTTAACAATCTATGCTGGTGGCATAGTGGAAACAGACTATGAGAGAAAGTAGTGAAGTCTAAGTCAGGGTTACCACTGCAACGATATGAATTCTAGTTACATTAAGGCACAGACTGCCTTGTGGGATTATGATGTTTTGGTCATAATGGAGATCTGGCTCAAGGAAGGCCAAGTTCAGGTATTAAATATTCCTGGTTACAACGGTTCATTAAAAATAGGAAAGGAAGAAAGATGGCAATTTTGATTAAGGAGAATTGGTGAAAGAGGTTGTGTCACAGGGTTCAAGGACAAAATCAATATGGCTAAAGTTAAGGAACAAAGAGGGTGAGTTACATTGCTTGATGTAATGTATAGACCATTCACTAATGAAAAAGATGTAGAGGAATAAATCTGCACAGAGATTACCAGTAGGTGCAAACATTGCACAGTAGTTATGATGGGGGACTTTTAATTCCCAGAAAATAAGACTGGGATAATGACAGTGTAAACAGTAGCAAGGGACAAGCTTAGATTGTGATCGGGAGAATTTTCTACAGTAGTGTGTGTCCAGTCCAACAAGAAAGGAGGCACTGCTAGACTTTGTTCTTTGAAATGAACCAGACCAAGTGTCAATGGGGGAACATTCAGAGGATAGTGATCACTGTATCATAAGGGTTAGGATAACAGTGGGAAATGAACAAATAAACAATTTAGGTTAAGAATAATCAACTAGTGGACATCTGACTTCAACGCAACAAGAATGTAGCTGGACCAGATAGACTGGAACCAAAGGTTAGCAGGTAAAACAGTAGTTGAGCAATGGGCTACCTTCAGAAAAGAGATGTTTTGTGCACAGTCAAGATATATTCCGTCAAAAGGGTAAAGTAGTGAAAATGAATCCAGGGCTGGAGGTATTAAATTAAGAAAGGCAGTCTCTGGGTTTGAACAGGTTATGTTCTGGAGTCTGTTCGCAAGGTGATTTGGGCGCAAGTCAGGACACAATGTAGGACTATGTAAAACAGCCATTTGTAAGGACAGGCAATATTTGTATGTCAGATCTTTGAAATTACAACCCTGTATGGGATTGTGTTCACTAGCATAAGTGTTCATAAATTAGAAGTTTGAAATTTGGGGATTCCTTGTACTTTGCATTATTTTGTTTTTACAAGGCGCCTTCCTCTGTCTTTTCATTAAACTATTAACTGCTTTCGTGTGTGCTTGTCTGATGTCACATTTGTATTCTTTCTTCTTTATTTCACTCAAGAAGCCTTGGTATTTAGCTCTTTCATTTTCTAGTGAACTACAATTTAATTGGGGTGTGATCGTTGTATGCTGAAAAATAAATTAGACCATATTTGTTGCAACCAATTGAGAAAGGGTCAAAAATGGGTGGGGTGAGACGTGTGTAATTCCATCTCCTCACCTGGTCATAATACAAAATTAAACTATTTTTGCACCAAATAAATCTCAGCGCTTCATGACTAATATTTTCAAGACAAAAGAATAGATCAAAAAGTTGGAGAAATTGAAGCAAGAAAGTAAAAGGAGTTAGCAAACATATCACTTTCCTCTTATTCACTGATTCCAGCCTCTCTTGGTAGTAGGAATAAAGGGTAACAATTTGATTCTTGAGCCAAAACTCACTGATATGAGTAATTTTTAACCAGGATAGGCCAATATCCATTGGAAATAAAAAACATGTTACACTTTGAAAATAAAAACTTCTAGGAAAACTTAATTTGTAACCACAACATGATACCAACCTTGTCTGGAATGCATTCTACCTTGGCAGGATTTGGCAGTGTCAAAGGAAATGGGCCTACATCAGACTTAGGTCTCAACTGACGATCTTCCCAATCTTTCAGGGCAATACCAGCTTGCCGTATGGGAAATCCTTTATTAATACAGTACCTTGGACCCCTGAAATTGTTTGAAAACAAAAACAACAAATGAAAATGCTTGGAACAATACATGTGTGTTTGTAGCAATGCATACGTGGCTATCTCTGCTGCTAGATTCTCAGGAGTATCATATTCTCATATTCATACTTTCATACTTCAATAGTAGTCAAGAGAATGATCAAAAGGCTATTATCAAAAACAGATTGGGAATAATCAATACTTACAGATATTAATTGCAATAGAGTGCATGTTAAATGTTATGTTTTAAAGTATACAACTGTTAGAATCTGGACCTGACACTATCTTGGGTAAACACATTTCATAACCTGTGCATAAAGCTTCTTTAGTGTGATTTGCAGTTAATAGATTCCACACTATGCAAAGCATTGATGAAAGATAAATAGATATACATTAAATACCATTAGTCTACATTTCCCAGCCTTGTGCCTGTACTCACCAATAGAGAAGCAGAGGCGCTACTACATCTGACTGAACCTGACTCAGGTTTTCCACGGTCCACTGAGAGACAAATGAGAGACCCAGCTTTGCACGTGTCTCCACATTCATACAGTATTCACCCCCATTAAACAAATACCGATTCCGTATCTTGTTCAGGTAGCTTTGAGCCAAAGATCAAAATATAATCAAATACTTTGTACAGAACAGAACAGAGCAGAGCAATGAAAACATAAATTGGAGAACAATTTGAACAAACACTATTCATGATAAGGAATAACAAACACAATGTTACAAATTAACACAAAACCAGATTAACTATTAACAGATCTACATGAAATATAATTTGCATGCCTTTTAGTAAATGAAAACTCTGGGAGTTCAGCTGTGTTTTGGGGAAGTTGGGGAGGGAAGCGTTGCTGTGTAATATTCTGGCCATTTTTGGAAGGGCCTGCTTTGTAGTCGAGGTGCTGCTGATTAGATCTAAGAGTGGGCCTAGGTCAATAGTGGGCTTAGTTGGTGAGGGCAAGCAGCAACAAGGTAAGGGCAAAGTAAGAGCATTTTTGTCCCTACCTCCGCTAGTTGTTAAATGGGCAGAGATGGCAGTCATTGGAGTAGTATGTTCCTCCTGGCAGATGTGGGAGATCAGGGAGCAATCAAGTGACCCTGGCAATTAGGTCAAAAGACGTGCGTCTGGCTGCAGCTCCTCTCAGACCGCATGGATTTGTTGAGGTGGCAGTTGGAAGTACTGAGGAACATTCAGGAGGCAGACAATGTGATAGATGGTAGCTTCAGGGAGGGAATCATGCAGTGTAAATATATGGGTGGAACTGCAAAATAAGAAGGGGTTGATCACTTTGATGGGATTATACTATAGGCCTCCCTGGCAGTCAGCAGGAAATTGAGGAGCAATATGTAAGGAGATTGCAGATGGCTGTAAAAATTAATTGGTTGTAATGGTAGGGGATTTTAACTTTCCAAATATAGACTGGGACTACAGGCTTGGATAGGTGTTGTTAGGTGTGTTCAAAAAAACTTTCTCAATCAATATGTAGATAGTCCTATTAGAAAACGGGCAAAACTTGATCACCTCTTGTGAAATAAGGCAGGACTGAGGTATTAGTGGGGGAGCACTTTGGGACCAGTGACCATAGCTCTATTAGCTTTAAAATAATTTACAGAAAAGGATAAGTCTGGTCCACAAGTTCTATAGTGGAGCAAGGCCAATCTTGATGGTATTAGACAGGAATTTTCAAAAGTTGACTGGGGGAGAGTGTTCGCAGATAAAGGGGTGTCTGGTAATTTCAAAAGCAAGATAATGAGAGTACAGGGCAAGCATGTTCACATTAGTGTGAAGGGCAAGGCTGGCAGGAGTAGGGAGCACTGGATGACTAGAAATATTAAGGCTCTGGTCAAGGAAAAGGGAGGCATATATCAAGTGTATACAGCTGGGATGAAGTGTGTCACTTGAGGAGTATAGGGAGTGTAGGAGTACACTAAAGAGAGAAATCAGGAGGGCAAAAAGGGGACATGAGATAGCTTTGACAGATAGGATAAAGGAGAATCGAAAGAAATTCAAGAAACATATTAAGAGCAAAGGAATAACTAGGGAGAGAATAAGACCCCTTAAATATCATCAAAGCCGTCAATGTACGGAACCGCAGGAGATGGGTGAGATTCTAAATGAATATTTTGCCTCTGTACATACCATGGAGAAAATCATAGAAGCTAGGGAACTTGGGGCAATAAACAGTGATGTCTTGAAAAGAGTCTGCATAACAAAAGAGGTGGTGTTGGTGGTCTTAAAACAGATAAAGGTAGATAAATCCATGGGACCTGATCGAGTGTATACTAGAACATTGTGGGAAGCTACAGAAGAAATTGTGGAGCTCTAGCAGAGATGTTTGTATCATCGACACCCACGAGTGAGATGCTGGAGGGTGGCAAATGTTGTATCATTATTTAAGAAAAGCTTCAAACAAAAGCCAGGTAACTGCAGACACCACTGACCCCGCCCCACATCCTCTAATGAGCCTAATATTAGGGGTAGGTAAATTGTTGGAGTGGATTCTAAGAGACAGGATCTACATGCATTTGGAAAGGAAAGGACTGATTAGGGATAGTCAGCATGAGTACAGGAGTTGGGATGTCGTGTTACGGCTGTACAAAACATTGGTAAGGCCACAATTGGAGTACTGTACAATTCTGGTCACCCTGCTATAGGAAGGATGCTATTAAACTGGAAAGGGTGTAAAAGATATACAAGAATGTTACCGAGACCAAGGAAAAGCTGGATAGGTGAGACCATTTTCCCTGAAGTGTAGGAGGTTGAGGGATGGCCTTACTGTGGTTTATAAAATCATTAGGGGCAGAGATAAAGTGAATATCCAAGGTCTTTTCTCCAGCATAAGGGAGTCTAAAGCCAAAGGGCAAAGGTTTAGAGTGAGAGGGTAAAGATTTTAAAAGTGACCTGAGGGGCAACTTTTTCACACAGAGCATGGTGCATATATGGAATGAGCTGCCAAAGGAAGTGGTAAAGGTGAACTATAAGACATTTGGACAGGTACATGCATAGGAAAGGTTTAGAGGGATATCAGCCAATCACTGGTAAACGGGATTAGTTCAGGTTGTTGACTTGCTTGCCGAGCTGGCTTGTTTTTGTTCAGACATTTCGGCACCATGCTAGGTGACATCATCAGTGGAGCCTCCAATGAAGCGATGTTGTCCTACTCCACTTGGAATTTATACCGTCTGGTCCGTTATGGTGAGTATTGTCATTTCCAGTTTTGATCTGCATGGGTTTGTATATGGGGTCCAATTCTATACGTTTGTTCATTGGAGTACGGATGGAGAACCATGCCTCTAGGAATTCCCATGCGTGTCTATATTTGGCTTGGGCTACCAAGGTTCCTTTGTCCCAGTTAAACTGATGGCCTTCATTGTCTGAATGTACAGATATTAAGGACAGTTCATCATGCTGTTTTGCTGCAGCTGATGTTCATGTATTCTGACGGCTAGTTTCCTTCCTGTCTGTCCCACATGGTATTCTGTAAACCACGTTCGTTCTGCATGTTGTGGGAATGGGGTCTTTAATCTTTGTAAGTGTTGGTCGGAGAGTGACTGTGGGCTTGTGGGCCACCATCATTCCTAGTGGTCGTAAGAGTCTTGTTATCAGTTCCAATATGTTCCTGATGTAGGGAAGTATTTACAAAATACCATGCAATGACTGCCACAAACATTACATCGGACAGACAGGAAGGAGACTAGCCATTTTGCTTCTAATTTACGGCATCCACAGTTCTTTTGGTTTTTATTCTGACTTTAGCAACTTGTTAAAGGTGCTAGATAAAAGCAATATTTTGTTGTAAAAGGGAGAACACTATCAATTGAATTCAGCTGACACTTGACCCAAAGTTTTAAACAAATGTCAAACTTTTGCACGATTAATGTCACATGTAAAGGCTACATGAAAAGCATTTAGATTTTCATTTCAATTGAGAGCTGTTTTATAGAAACAGTGACAATGTTAATCCTCATTTGAAAAAAACTAATTTTCTATATTAAATCTCTGACTAACCTTTGCTTCTTTTTGCCATCCTTGATTACTTTCAATCTTTCAATATCCATCCATAGCCACCAATATTTCTCACCGGCAGTTCCATGGAGAAATTTCTTGAACTTTTCAATGCCCTTTCGGTTCTTGAAATTGAAGCTATGAGGTGGTTCCATGTAGCAGAAATCTCTGATATCACCTTCCTCATTAGTAGAATCAGATTCCATACTATCTTCACCCATACCATTGGAAAAACTTTGAGTTCTTATATTATCACTGACTACAGATGATTGCTGTACATCCAACTGAGCAGTTTGAGAAATGTTAGAATTTGGTGCTGGGTAAGTATTACTCTCCAAGTGAAATTTCATTTCCTCAGTCTCAGAAGACAGGTTGGTTTCTGTTCCATGAGTTGCTGCTTTATCACTTGTGCTAACCAGATCTTCATAGGTTCTTGTTTTAGTGCCAATGTGGACATTCTGAACATGCAATTTTGCTTTTTCATTGACCTTATCTTCATTCATTGCTGCCTTATCACCAGTGCTCACCTCTTTGTTTTTTTTGTTTACTTTTTGACCATGTTTAGTTTCATTCTCTGACTTTGGTTGAAGGTAAATAGTTTCTTGTCCATCGATATGGTATGCAGGAATGAATTCAAATAACTCGTCATCCACAATTACTGGTTTGGACAAACTGGGAATGCAACTATATTGTGTACTGCCACTGGTCTGTCTGCTATGGCGGGGTAACTGTTCAGCACTAATACTTAACAAAATTTCTTCCATTACTGAAAAACCTAGAGCAATTTAATATTAAGAAGTGTTAATCATAGAGTTATACACTGACATAGTGTAGAAGGAGGCCATACAGCCCATCTTGTCTTGGCCAGGTCTTTGAAGGAGCTATGGAATTTGTCAAGCTCCTTGATTAATAACCCATAAATTTTTCTTTTCAAGTGTTTAAACAAATCTTTATTGATTAGTGAATCTGCTTAGTGAACCCCACCCCTTCATGGGCAGTAGAGATCATAACAACCCACTGTGTAATGTGTTTCCTCTTTTCATCTCTGATTCTTTTAATAGGCACCGCAAATTTGTCTCCTCTTAATACCAACTGTTCTAGCACAGCAAATGGCTTTGCCTTATTCATTTGACTGAAACTCTTAATGATTTTGAACACCTTTATTAAATCTCCCCTGAACTTTCTCTTCTCTAAGGAGATCACTCCAGCTTCTTTACACACTTCCCTTTTTTAGGAAAAGGGTAAGGATGCACAGGCAAAGTATTAGTACGTTATAAGACACATTCTATTTCTCCCTATATTTCATAGAAATGTGGAAAATAGCAGCAGGAATAGGTCATTCAGCCCTTTAAATTCTGCTCCACCATTAAACATGATTATGGCTAATCACCCAACTAGGTACCCTGTTCCTGTTTTCTCCTCATAACCTTTGATCCCTTTAGCCCTAAGAACTATATCCATCTCTTTCTTGAAAACATTCAATGTTTTGGCCTCAATAGCTTTCAGTGACAGAGAATTCACAGGGTTACCACTCTCTAGTGAAGAAATTTCTCCTCATCTCAGCCAAAAATGGCATACCCTGTATCCTTAGACTCTGACCCTTGGTTCTGGGCTCACTGATCATTGGGAATATCTTTCCTAGGTTTATCCTGTTTTGTCCTTTATTTTTGCTGCTGTAAATTGCAAGTCCCAACAGGTCATTACAACTTGGAACATAAAATTTTCCATTAATCATGGCTGTTGGCCTAGAGGGACGGTCAATTCTACAACTTAAGCCTTATGCCACCTGGTTCGGAAGTGGATGTTCTGCTATTTGAACTAACTTGTTACATGGTACATATATCATACCAGCCAGATAATTCCTTCACAGGACTCTGAAGGGGGAGTAGTACAAAATATATAACAAGTAATTAGTTAAAGCAATTATAATTTGTCAATTCAAGCTTACATGCAAAGATTCTGCAATAAGTGAAAGGAGCTAATAAACAAATCATACAATATAGAAAATAAACAAATCATCAAATTACATGAGACATTTACAATCAATTATATTGTTGCATTTATTACTTCTATAAACATGCCAATTCTTTAAAAAACAATAACCTTTTCTAACACAACAGGCTGACTCTTAATATTTTGTGGATGATGGTGCTGTAAATAACATTAGTTAGGCCATAGCTAGATTACTGTGCACAGTTTTCTGGTTACTGTTATAGGAAAGACGTAATTAGGCTAGAGAGGGTACAGAAGAGATTCACCAGAATGTTGCCTGGACTAGGATGATTTAGAGACCAGATAAACTGGGATTATTTTCCTTAAGAGCAGAGAATGCTGAAGAGAGATTTGATTGAGATGTACAATGTTCTGAAGGCATAGACATGAACTTTCTCATTCAGGACACCTCCCCACCTGCATCAAGAGTAACAGCTGTGTCACCCACTTGCGCCTCCCTTGAAACCTATCTGTTTCTCATTCCAGGAGGAATACAGCCCACAACAGGGCAGAAAGACACAAAACATACGGTGGGCTTCCCAACATTCAGCTCCTCACCTGTTATGAGGAAAGGATCACGGCTCTGACCATCGGAATGGCTAACTGACTGTGCCCAAGCTCCTGGGCAGGTATCAGAGGCCGTCCTTGACTTACTTTACCAGAAATCCCTGACAAAGGTTACATCCCTTGGCTTGAATGAGGCTTGCTGACAAACATGATAAGCTTACTTTGTGTCTGGTCTAAGTGGTAAGACAAGACAGAAGTAATATGACCCTAACATATGTGACAGAGGGACAAAGTGCAAAAAGGCAAGGCAAAACAAAACAAGGCAGGAATGCTGTGAACATCCAGATAGGCTCGAAGTGAGTGAGTGCATTATTAGAGCAAGCGAAGAGCCTGATCCAGTCCATGAGCTGGGTGTGTCCTTGAGCACAGCGTCCTTGCTGCAAAATGATAGTTGCTGGTACAGCCTGAGGTGCAGAAGTGTCCTGTAAGTGGATCAGAGATGTACCATGAGGATTTTCAGATACAGGAACATGTTAGATGCCAATGTCCATGGAATGAAGTGCTTGTGACTGGTGTCCATAGAACATGACCTGAGATGTTGGTGCTGGGTGTCCTACATGGTGGTGCTTCAGATGAAACAGCAATTTGAAGTCATCGGGTACCTCCTCTGATTTCCATGTCAAGAACTCTTTCCAGCTAGCTTGTTCAGTGCAGTTTCATAAGATAGAAAGCTGAATACTTATGAGGTGCATTATGGCATTAATGTGGTGTTTAACAACCTATAATTCCCCTTAATTGGCAGCTCACCAGTAGTTGGTGAGAAATTTGGCTCATCTCTTGGCAAAAAGCATAAAAATATAGATGAGATGCAACCAACATTGAGATAGGCCTTGGTTTTCATCCAACTGGGGCAATGCAGTGGCTCAGTAGTTAGCACTGCTGCCTCACAGTGCCAGAGACCCTGGTTTGATTTCTCAGGCAACTGTCTCTTGTGGAGTTTGCACATTGTCCCCGTGTCTGCGCAGATTTCTCCAGGGTTTTCTGATTTCCTCCCACAGTCCAAAGATGAGCAGGTTAGGTGGATTGGCCATGGTAAATTACCCCATAGTGTCCAGGAATGTGTAGGCTAAGTGGGTTGGCCAAGGGAATTGCAGGGTTAGAGAATAGGGTCGGGGGTGCGATTGGATGGGATGCTCTTTGCAGGGTCAGTATAGACTCGATGGGCTGATTAGCCTGCTTCTACATTGTAGGGATTCTATGATTGATTGATTGATTCAATTCTGTCACAAATGTCACCTTATTCACAACAGTTAGACTCCCTATATGATTCCACCCAATACTTCTCCTGGTTAAAGTTTTTAGAAATACAAATATAACTTAATCTTTGAGAAACATATTGTAAATATCATTGTAAAAATTGTTTTAATTTACTTGTCTGGAGTGTAAAGAATAATTACCCTATTGATAACAAGCATGGGGCTGGATGAACACAGCAGGTCAAGCAGCATCATAGGAGCAGGAAAACTTGACGTTTCGGGCCTAGACCATTCATCAGAAG
>JAHRHZ010000051.1:8226337-8285153 GCA_024137785.1 Ginglymostoma cirratum
CTTCTGATGAATGGTCTAGGCCCGAAACGTCAAGTTTTCCTGCTCCTATGATGCTGCTTGACCTGCTGTGTTCATCCAGCCCCATGCTTGTTATCTCGGATTCTCCAGCATCTGCAGTACCTTTTATCTCTGATTCAATTACCCTATTGATGTTTGTTTTGAGAAGTGTTGCTGAAGTATCAGCAAATAATATTGTACTAGTGCACCATGACTCCTAGGTTCTTTATATGTGCAAATAAAAGGACTTAACTTCTGATTGACGCAACCACTACAAACGACAAATTGTTCATAAAATACAAGAAAATCACTGTCTGCTCCACTGCAGCATCAAAGACTACTGCCAGATCTCCCTTGGTCTCTTCCCAATCTTCCATACAACATTTGTTGGTATAGTAATGTGCATGTGCGAGCGTGCATGTGTGTCTGCCTGAGAAATGAAGGGTTTCTTTTTTTACTGATCTTATTGTAACTGGCAGTAGTTTGAGAGCACCAGGAAGGGCTTTTTAAACAGCCCAGCCTCACATCTGGCAGCCCCTGTTGCTGCCTCTGAATTCTTTCTACGGGTGATAGGTCTGACTCTAGATACTATCTGCCCCTATTGAACAAAAATCCTGCCATCACAGACACTTTCTCCTCAGGCTTATGCCCCAAGCTGGGTCGAAAACCCAGTCTGTACAGTCAATATTTGTTATTGTAATGTAAAGGGTCAGTTCAGATGACTGTTATTCAGACACATTCTCAAGCATTTATATTCACTCCATCTAACACTTGTACCACCTATGCTCATTTTCCCTGTAAACCTTTGTTGGAATTTCTGTGTCTCAATTTAAAATGATTTACATTTGAATGTGAAGTGGTCTATGTAAAGACCACAATAGCTAATGAACATCAAACAGTATTGTTACAGGCTGATGTGACTGTGTGTACGACTCCTCCCACCCTCTACACCCACTCAAACCCACTATGGTTCAAGAAGACAGCTTATCATTATATTCTCGAGGTGTGGGGTGACCAATAAATGTTTGCTCAGTCAGTGATGCCCACTCTCCAGAAACAAATTTTTTAAAATGTGAATCTGATTTTGTAAGAGCAAATGTGGCAAAACATTGACCCTTATTTTGAAAATGATGATGCTCAAATGCATATTTCAAGTGAATTTTGAAGAAAGTTAGGTGAGATCTTAACATTCCCATATAGGAAACTTGGAAAGTTTAGAACACAGAAGTAGGCCATATGATATACTGTGCCAGTGCAGAGACTGAGAAAGAGTTAACAACTAATATCACATTATAACAAGGCATGGGGCTGGATGAACACAGCAGGCCAAGCAGCATCATAGGAGCAGGAAATCTTGACGTTTCAGGCCTAGACCCATAATGGCAACTAATATCACATTCCAGTTTTTGGCCTTGTAGGTTGCTGCACCTCAAATATATATTCAAGTACTTTCTTTAATGTAAGATATTCTTTCAGGCATTGAACTCCAGATCACAACTACCTGTTAAGTGAAAAGAAATCTACTTAAACTCTCTCAAATCACTGTACGAATTATTTTTATTCTTTGGTCCTTGATTGACCTATCTGCTAATGAAATGGGTCCTTATTCACTCTGTCGAGGCCCTTGATAATTCTATAGTACCTTGATTAAATCACAGTTCTAGCACATCCTCCTGGTATTTGTATTATTTGCCTTTGTTGATGAAGAAAAATACTCTTTATGCTTTCTTAACCTCCTGATCTACGTTTCCTACCAGCTTCAGGGATCGGTGATCGGGCACATTGCTCCGGTACAGTTCTTGGCAGTCTACCATTTATTATGCATATTAGTTGGAGCATTGGATAAACTGAACATATTCTGTTGCCTGAGGAATGGTGTGGGTGAAATTGGTTTTGACAAATGGGAAGATAACAGATTACCAGCCATTTTACACCATGCGAGAAAGGATGACTGACTGTAGTATGAATTGGTCCACCATTACCTGTTCTAGGGATTTGCCAATCATATTCACTGAAACTTTCCTTAAACTCATTGGGTAACATCACATTTTTTCAATTTTTGTTGGGTGGATATATATGACACTTGATTGAATAACATTTTGGTAATAATGCCCTTTAAGTTGTGATTTAAGTTTTAAAGCAACATAATTAGAACCCGTCATTCCTAACAACAAAATCATGTCCACTAACCACATGCAGGAAAATTGGGTCACCTGTTATTTTGAATGGTATTCATCAAATTCCGTGCTTTGTGATCCTTCCTTGAAAAAACAGAACACTCCAAGATAAATTTCTTAGCAGTAGCTCTAAGCTTAAGTGTCTTACCTGTCGCAACATTGTCCACAGTCTTCACAGAAGTTGTAGAAGTATGTGAAGATGCCTTAAAGCTGACTACAGTTTCAAGTTCAGATTTGAAGTTAATCATTGGAGCTTCTTCTACTGTCCCTGTTGACAATGTTTCGGTTTGGGCAACAGAAGCCTGGTGAGGCAAATTTATTTTCTTTGCAATAATCATTTAAGATAGCATTCTCAAAAACAGGTTTACAGTTTGTTGTACGTTAGTCAAAATGCATGTATTTATCTAAGGTAATTGCAACAACTCAGTGGAAATACACAGCATAAATATGTTTTGAGAATCTGGATTTTTATTTACTGTTTTGGAATGCTGAAAGTTTTTTGGACTCTACCCTTAATATGCTCTTCACTGGATGCTCATACAGAGATTTTCCACTTTCCTATCTCTCCCTATCTGTCCCCTTATCTCCTCATGAACCTCAGCAAATTTCCTTTTTATTCCCTAAGTCATTGCCTCAGGACAGATTATAACTGCTTTGTACACCACATTAACAACGTAAATGGATAAACATATCCAAATGATCATACTCTACATTAAGAAAATAACCATTATAAGGATGCAATGAATTGTTTGAGAATACATAGTTTGTTACCACCTCCAATTTCCTCAGGAACATTGAAGTTCTGGAGTGCAAAACCAGTGGAAAGGAACTGGGTAAACCAGTTGAGAAGTTGGGTAGGAGCCTATAATGCTGGGTCTCCATCACAAGGATCATCATCATCAGTTCCTGCGGGGACAAGTGACGGCAGACAAAATGGGACAGAATCGAGGAATGGGTACAACTCATCAGATGTAATGTAGCTCTCATTTCCTCCATCCCACTTATTCTGTTTTCATTGGCAAGGTTCACTAATACAATGGGCTCTGGTATGCAAAATCACAGTAGAGTTTGTAAAGTTTTTGAGCTGTGACAGGGATTTTGAAAGGGGCATGGTTATTAGCTAAGCAGAAGAAACACATTAGGGCATCAGATAACATGGAGACCGGTGAGGGAATTCAGTGATTAGTAATAAAGGCAGTGTGGATTTGAGTATCAAGAAGATGTTCTTATGGATAAGATGTGCTCAATAAGGGCCTGAACGGAGTCGGAAGAGATACTTGAAAAAGAAGGGGCTTCAGGATTAGCAAAGAGAAGTCCAGGGAATGTTTGATCTGGTGAGCAAGCAATGGGGGAGGAAGCAATCGAAGCAGCTGAACAGACGGCTCAATCCCATGCAAGCACAAAGAAGACCATGAACTTCTTGTCCATATTATTGAAGGTGAGGGTGGAGGCCACAGGCGAAAAGCATTTAGGAAGACGTTACCAAGGGAGAGAAAATAACCTGGGGATTACCTTTGGTCTCCAGTCTGATCCTGGAATGGTGAGGGCTTTCCACAAAAGAGCATAAAGGCTCATAGCACTTAATACAATCCAACCAGCCAGTATATGGCTAAGTCACTTGTCATATGTCATAGGGCCTATCGCATAGACACTTTATAAAGTAACATTGTTACCTTACTGCACTGCAAAAATAATAGAATATTTCATTGTTGGTAACCCTATCTTTTGACAGCTTGAAAGGTTAAATCAAAGTTCCAGCTCCCCTCTCAGATGGCTGTAAAATACCCCATGAATATTTTAAGAAAGATTATGGATACATTTCCGATGTTTTTGTTAACATTAATCCCTTAAACAAGCCACTAACATCATCTAGTCATTTACCTCATTTTTGTTGGTGAGATGTTACTCCACACAAAATGGCTGTTGTACTTATTTTATTGCAGCAAGATTAAAATAAGAAGCACCATATTGACCATGAAGGACGATTTGAGATCCTGGGGTTAGCAATGGTGCAAATTTACATTTTTCCTCTATGCCTCATTCACGAAGCTTTTCAACAAAACATTTTGATCCCCAGTACATTTGTCAGCCAAAATGCATTGACACTAGTCAAGCGACTTCCTTAGTCTAATGAAAGTCCTTTGGCAGAATCTTGTGCACGTAATGCAGGTCTAGGCACAGACCATAGAGGTATGATACCCTGTTTATATCCCTGAGAGGGAAAAGCTCCATTTCACAGAAAAAAAACATTCATGGACAAACTAAAGGGATAAGGGACAGCATAAAACTAAAAGAAAGGGCTTACAAAAATGTAAAAAAAGCACAGAATGGGAAAGACACAAAGACACCAAAGGGCACAATGAAGTTTATAAGAGCTACTAAAAGGGATTATGAAAGGAAACTTGCCAGGGACATTAAAATCAATAAGAAGAAATTTTATACATACATAATGGGAAGGTGGGTGGTCAAAAGCACTGTTAGCCTACTAAAGACTGAAAGTGGGGACATTGTTAATTGGACTATGGTAAATAGTAGGCATGTTGAATAAGCACTTTGCCTCGGTATTTACAGTGGAAAAAGAAGATGGCTTACCAGAAGTCCCAAGAAAATTAATAGTGATTTGGGAAGAGCGCCAAAACAAAATTAACCTAAGTAAAACATCGATGATGAGGAAATTAATGGAATTAAACAGTAACAAAGCCCCATGATCTGATGGTTTCCATCTAAGAGCATTGAAGGATGTAGGAGAGCACATTATAGACATCCTACCTATAATCTTTCACAGTTCCCTAGACAGAGGAGTTGTCCCTCTGGATTGGAAAATTGTACATGACACTCTGCTTTTAAAGAAAGGCGAAAAAGGAAAACTAGGGAATTACAGATCAGTTAGCCTAACATCTGCAGTGGGGAAAGTGTTGGAGTCATGGAGAGCCAGTGTAGCTTCACAATAAGTATGTCATGCCTGACAAACCTCGATGAATTTTTTGAATAGGTGACTAAGGTCATGGACAGGTGAATGCGTAGATCAAAAACAGAAATTGCTGGAGAAACTCAGCAGGGCTGGCAGCAACTGTGGAGAAAAGAACAGTTAACTTTTTGGGTCCAGTGAACCTTCTTAAAAAGTGTTTCTGCTTTAGCTTCAGATTTCCAGCATCCACTGTTCTTTGTTTTATTTGAACATCTATGTTTATAGGGACTTCCAGAAAGCATTCGATAAAGTCCCACATAAGAGGTTGTTAACTAAGTTAGAAGCCCACAGAATAGAGGTCAAATTAATTGACATGGTTGGGAAATTGGTTGAGTGGCAAGAAGCAGAAAGTAGGCATAATGGTTAGGGACTCAAATTGGCAGGATGTGACCAGTGCTGTTCCCACAAGGATGTAAGCTAGAGCTTCAATTATTCACATTATTTATTAATGACCTAGTTAATGGCATGGAAAGTTATGTATCGAAATTTGCTGACGACACAAAGTTAGGTGGCATTGTGGACAGTGTAGATAAAATTCCAAAGGGATATTGATAAACTAAGTGAATGGTCAAAACTGTGGCACATGGAGTTCAATGTATGCAAATATGACTTTTCAGAAGAGATGTTAGGAAGCACTTCTATAGACAAAGGATGGTAGATGTTTGCTACTCTCTTGCACTAAAGGCAATGAATGCTGGATCAGTTTTCAATTTTAAATCTTCGTTTGATACATTTGTGTTAAGCAAGTCAATAAGGAATATGGACCAAATATGGAGTTAAGCCACAAATCAAACATGGCCTCATCAAATGGTACAACAGGCTCAAAGGGCTGAAAGACCTATTTCTGTTTTTATGTTCCCTTAGGTCAACAGCACAGAAAAAGGCCCTTCAGCCTATCAAGTCTGTGCTGCTTAAAAAAAACCTAACTATTCTAATCCAATTTTCCTACATTTGGTCCATAGTTTTATATGTTTTGGCATCACAAGTGCAGGTCTAAACACTTCTTAAATGTTATAAGGGTTTCTTTCCACTATCCTTACAGTCAGTGAGTTCCAGATGCCCACCACCCTCTGGATGAAAAGAATTTTCCGCATGTTTCTTCTAAACATCCTGACCCTTACTTTAAATCTATGCCCCAGTCACTTACCCCTCTTGCCATCTACCCTGAATATGGCCCTCATAATTTTATTCATCTCAATCACATCCCCCTTCAGTCTCCTCTCCTCCCAGCCTCTCCAATCTCTTTTCATAATTAAAAGTCTCTAGCACAGGCAGCATCCTACTAACTCTCCAAAGCACCCTCTCCAGTGCAATCAAACCCCTCCTATAATGTGGATCCAAGAATTGCACACAATACCATAGCTGTGGCCAACATTTTATACAGTTCCAGTATTACCTCCCTGCTCTTCAACTCCATGCCTCAGCCATTAAAACAAGTATCCCATATGGCTTCTTAACCATTTTATCTAACTGTCCCTTTAAGGGACCTGTGGACATGCACATCAAAGCTCCTCTGATGCTCGATCCTTCTCAGGATCAGCATTGGACAGCCCTTGGAGAGCAAGGGCCTCAAACTGATCCCTGTGGAATCCCACTGGACAGTCACAGGCACAAAATAACACGTAAACTGGCACCCTCTGCTTCTAGCCACTCAGCCAATTATGTATCCAATTAGCCAAACCTCCTTGGATCCCATGGGCTCTAACCTTCACTATCGGTCTCCTATGTGAGACATTATCAAAAGCCTTGGTGTAGTTTAAGTAGACACTGGCTGGACAGCTGGAAAGATTCTCGCCATATCGCCGTTTTTCCAAAGGCCTGCCACATTTTATGCCACTAGGTGCTTAGCTGGTCAATGGTAAGCCTTCCCCCGGAATCAAGGTTCCAGGAAGGAGGGTGATTAGTGGTAGGGAGGCATGGTCAGAAGCCTCACCTTTGAGAACTGCCAGCCAGTCAGAGGATGGAATCACTGTTGTTCTTAGCATTGCCACCACGGTGGATGCTCACAGTTCCCCACCTCATCTGAGGCCTCAAGTCGAGAAGGAACTCAAGCATGGGTGAAAAGAGATGTCACAGGGAACAAGGTGACAGCGTTTGGCAGAAAGGTCAAAGGGGGCTGCGGACTAACCCTTTCCTGCTACGAAATCCCTTGATCAAGCACTGAATGCCTTTGAATCAATTTGTGTTCACCATCACCGCCACCACGGAGGCTTCAAACAAACTTGGCAAGTTTGCCTGTCATGCTCCCAGTATGGCTGAACCATGCCTGGCAGAATGAGGTCTGCAATGGGCATTAACTGGAGTTAATTAGGTTGGAGGTCAGAAGGTAGTATGGTCCTCACCCACCATGCTCCAGCCTTAGAAAATGCTCCACACTATCAAACCTGCCACAGGTGACAGTGAAAGATTCCACCTTGTGTCCTGCAGACAGAACCTCTGCCTGAGTCAATCTTTTAGAACTGGTGGATGACAATTCCTGTTTTCTTATAGTTACAGCAGTGGTGTACTTATTTTTATACCATATACCTGTTTCAATATCATCTTTCTATATTTTCTTCACTGGTTAGGTCAGCATTTATTGCCCATCTCTAATATTCCGGAGGGCAGTTAAGAGTCAACCACATTGCTGTGGACCTGGAGTCATTTGTAGGCCAGCCTGGGTAAGGATGGAAGATTTCGTTCCCGAACAGACATTAATCAGGAAATTAGAACCTTATTGAGACAGAAGGGACTTTATGGCAATTGACAGTGGTTATATGGTCGTCATTAGATTAGCTTTCTTTAAAATAAAAACAGAAAATGCTGGAAAAACTCAACAGGCCTGTCAACATCTGTGGTGAGCAAAACAACTAATATAATGAGTCCAGTAGGACTCTTCTTCAGAACTGAAAGGATTTAGAAAATGATCGGTTTTATGCTGCTGAAAGAGGGTGAGGAGGGATAAATAAAATAGATGTTGAGTGTGCCCAGAGCAAAAGACAAAAGCAGTAATAATGTTGGTAAAGAAGTGATGCGTAAGTAAAATAGCGGTAAACGTTAGCTGTAAAAAGGAAAAAGAAGTCCGTGCAGTTCAGATTTTCATCATCTGTGGTACTTCACTTTTATTTTAGCTTTTACCCCTTGAAATCAAATTTCACCATGTGTCATGGTAGAATTCAAATGCTTGTTCCCAATACATTAGTCTGGTGTTTTGGATTACTAGTCCAGTGACATTATCACTGTGCTTTTGCCTCCCCATAAATGCATATCTGATCAACACTTATTACTTTCAACATATTAAATATACTTCTGTTTTAAGTTGAACCCATTTCCTAATAAGTTGGGGTTTATGAAAATTGCTGAAAGTATGTTTTTTGTGACTTTCAGTCCCTTATTATGCTCTAAGTGTAGGATTACAAATAAATGAGAAGACAGATCTAGTTCAATGGCTTAGCAACATAGGCAGGCATAAAGATGTCATTAGCAAACTTGCCTCGTTTTTTACAGAAACCAGATCGTTTCCATTTTCAGCGCTGATATAGACCTCGTCCGTGGCATCTTCAACCATATCTACAGTTTTGGACATGAGGTGTTCTTCTTTTTTTCCTTCTTCTGCTTCTTCTTCTTCTGCTTCTTCTTCTTCGTCTTCTGTTTCTTCTTCTTCATCATAGATCTCTTCTGAGGTATTGTCAACCATATCTGGAATTTTGGTCAAATGTGCTTCATTTCCTTCTTCTTTCTCAGTAACCCATGGGCGGTAAGTAGGATCAATTTGTGGCATGCCAGGTCCTGTGTTGCTTTCTAACTGAGACAGCAACTTTGCAAGCCTATAAGTAATATCATAAACACAAATTTGGTTAGGAATATGGTATTATATTTCTAGGTATCTGCTTTCATTTCCAGTTATTAAAAATCAATATTCCTTTGTACTACAAACTACTTTGCATAACAATATGCAATTACAATTTCTCTCTTCAGAGAGACTTCAGCAATGCAATTGAGGTATTTTCCCAGATAATCACTCCTGATACCTTGTGGTACTCGCCAGCTCTACCAGTATTTGGTACTGGGTAAGGGCTGTTTGTGAGCGTTTGTTGCCACCAGCACTCTTTTGAATTTGGGCCTACCTCATAATTATTGGTAGAATTTTCATCACTTTCAAGTATCTGCAGAAGTGGTTAATCTTAGATAACAAGAAAATTTATTGCATGATATCAATAATGACAACTACATTTGTAGTTGAATATCAGGGATATTCCTTAGCGAGCTGGTACAGATATACCTGTTCCTTCTGAAAGCAAGAGTCAAACTTCTTGTCTCCACCCACAGCCTGTATGTGACATCAGTAGAATGGGTGAACCATTGAGCCGATTGGCTCAGAACCATTAGCTTATACAATATATATCAGATTGCCAGAGAAAGGAGGATAATAAATCATATTTGCGTCTATATTAAGTTCCATAAGATACATGAAGTATTGAAATTAATCACTATACATTAAGATGTATAAATAATTACTCATTCTGAAAGAATAAAAATAATAACTAATATATGTTTGAAACTTTTAAATTGGAGACAAACATGGTGAAAAGGTTTTTTGATGCTGTTTACTGACCTAGGAACCATTGTTTCTTGAATATGTTCTCAAATTATTATCGTTGGAATTATCTTTAGAATTTTTTAATCATATTCATTGTTGGCTGAAATTTATTGGCCTGTGATTTCAAGGATAAAATTACTTTGCCACTTGAATCTTTTATTCAGGATAGAGGGACTGAACACAGAACACAGAGACTCAAAAATATTCAGCTGATCAGAAAGAGCCAGCATGGATTGGTAAAGGTTTGGATCATACCTTCATGTTTGAAGGTTTTTGGAAAGTGCCTTAAGTAGTTGTCAAGAAAATGTCCATGGATATCATTTAAATGGACTTCCAGAAGCACTCAATAAATATATCGTGAAGGATAGTTAGTTAAGGTTAACACGTTTGGAATGAAGACAAAGTTTTGACATAGCCAGGAAGAATGTTGAGTGGCAGGAGACTGACATTAGGTATAATGGGAAAGCACCCCAATTATTAGGATATGAATACTGGGATTGCACAAGGATCTATGTTGAGGCCTTAACAATTCATCATGTTGGTTAATGACTTAGATGATGGGATAAAAAGTTTGCCAATGATACAAAGATAAGTTGCGTTGTACGTAGTCTAAATGGAATCACTAACATAGAAATAGATAGTCATAGGTTAGGTGAGTGAGAAAAACTGTCATAAATGGATTTTACTGTAAGCAAATTTAAGGTCATCCACTTTGAACCTATAAATGTCAGGACAGAAAATTTTCTAAACGGTGAAAAGCCGAAAATAGCAGAGGTCCAAATAAACTTGGGGTCCATGTACATAAGTTAAAATATTATGGACAGAGATTGAAAATAATCAAAAAGGCTCTTGAAACTATGGGCTTTATAGCTGGAGAATCATAATGTAAAATAAACAAAGTTAGCCTTTGTTTAAACAAGGCCCTTGTTATACCATACCAGGAGTACCGTGTTCAGGTTGGCCATCACACCCTAGGAAAGATCCACTGACTTTAGAGGGAGTGTAATCTGATCTTAACTGGAATGATACCTGGATTTCAGGTCGAATTTAAAGAAGAGGTCACACTGCCTATGGTTGAATTCCCTGGAATTTAAAAGGCTAAGCTGGGGGATCATCAACGTTTTCAAGATATTAAAGGGAGTTAGCAGAGTAGGTTGAGACAAACTATCTCTGTGGTTGGGGAGTCAAGGACTAAGCGACATAGCCAAAGTTGGTGGCTAAAACCTGATCATATGTTCTCCTGCTTTAAAATTTTGTGGGAAGAGCATTGTGAGTAATTTTATGTAATTCATTACACCTAGGAAAAATAATTGAATTATGCATTTACTCAGATAAAATATCTTCCCTTAACATCTGTGTTCTTCATTTTTTTATATGACAGTGACATTATGTCACAAGGTCTCAGCTATCTAGACAAGTGGAAATAGGATATTCTCTTTGTATTTCAATAGAAAAGCAGATATGGGGCAAAATATTATGGGCCTTCAGCAATGTGGCCATGGCAAGAAATGGCACAAAATTTCTTGAGAAGCCCAGCTCAACATCAAGAATAACTCGCTGCATCTTTTAACTAAATTCTGGTCATTGAGACAATATTCTCACTACTTAATACTAGTTGCCTATTAAGGGTGATTATTGCTTGTTAACAAAATTAACTGCAGCTCTCACCTCATTATTATGCAGTGTTCTATCATATCATTTGCCACGAGCAAACTAGATGCTGTGAATTCTCCTCATTCGGGTTGAGGAGCCGAATGTAGAGCAGCCCACAACCTGTCTTGACTCTTTCTGCCCTATTGTGGGCTGATTTCCTCCTGGAATGCGAGAGAGGAAGTTATTAAGAGAGATGAAAGTTTGTGGCACAGCTTTTACTTTGGTGCAAGCGGGGAGATATCCCAAGGGAGTGAGTAGGTAGTGCAGAGGGCATGCAGGAATAGTGGTATCAGGGTTTAGGGTGGATAACCGTGATGGAGGGAAATTGTTGCAGGTAAGATTGAGAATGGTAGAACATGAGCCTTGGTGGGAGGTGGGTACTGTAGCAAGGCAAGAGTGAGTGTGATGTATTGGAGAGAAGACGGTGTCACTTACAATGGCGGAGTGAAGAACGTTAGTGGCCTTATTTCGACATTGCTGTGCATTCCTCCATATGGCAGACACTGCACTGAATGGGGTGGCAAACCCAGACCAGGCTGACAATGGTCTGGTGTCATGTCCTACACTGCTACTCCTCAGGGAAGAGGATGTCCAAATCTGCACCACCCCAACCGGCAGGACCTCTAGGTCCTTGCCTACAAAGCAGGGGCAACAACTTTCCTAACGCTACCATGTCCTGGACAAATGTCAAGAACTGTACAAGGAAGATCCAAACTCTCAGTGTTCAGTGTTGGCGCACAACAACCTTTTAAAGATGGCATCAGCACCAGAGGTGCTAAACCATTCCAGGTATCACAGCAGTGGAGAGTTGTTTTGGGTGTGGTGAGTGGAAGAATGGAGCTAGAATTGGACAAGAACGACACCACTGGGGCAGTGTAGGTAGTTGATGAGACAAATTTCAGAACATGCAGCAAGTAAAGTTGCTCAGTCCCAAGGAGACAAATTGTCCATGAATCTTGATAAAACTCACACTTAGCCAAGTAGAAGTAGAGCAGAATCTTTTTTTGGCTAAATGTCAGTTTCTTCAAGTTTCATGATGGGTTTCTTTCCACAAGGCATAGCAAGTTTTCTTGCTACATCTTATCAAATTCACTCCCTCAACTATGTACCCCTATAACTCATCTCTTGTCGAATTCTAGCCCCATTTATTCCCAGAACAGGGATTCTGAAATGAACTGCATTCCTGGTGCTGATGTCATCTTTAAAAATCACTGTCAGTCTAGAGTTGCCCTGCATAGTTGCTGGCATTTGCCTCGGACAAGGCACCAAAGAGAAAACTGGCACCCTGCTTTGTGATCCTAGTAGACAGAGTGCTCGAGAAGTGGGATGCCCCCTTACCCCAACACCAGCAGTGGAGGCCACAACACCAGACCCCTTCAGTTGCCACTAGCGTCAGTGCAGTCTGAGCCATCTGGAGAAATGCACTGCTCTATAGGAAGGACTTCACTGATATTCTCCATTCCATAAATATAAGTGCCACCATCTTATTTCCAATAACTCTCACTCACTGTATCTCAGCTACTGCATTCACCACCCATCAAGGCTCATTTTCTACCACTTTCACTATTGCCTGCAACATCTTCCTCACTAGCTCTTCTCCACCCTAACCCCAACACCACTAACCCTGAATGCTGTCTATTCACCCCACCTGTACCAACAGTAATAGCTGTGCCATCCACTTCTAATTCCCTCAATATCAGCCTCTCTCTCATCCCAGTAGAAAAATGGTGCACAATAGGGCAGAAAGAGTCAAGATGGATGGTGGCTTGCCTGACATTTGGTCCTTCACTCATTATGAGGAGGAGATTCTGACTCTAACTGCCCCATGCAGCTGAGTGACAGCATCCAAACCTTTGGACTGATATTGGAGAATGTCCTTGACTTACTGCACTGGGACATTCTGTCTGAAGGATATCTGCCTTGACTTGACTGAGGACTGTTGACAACAATGACTAGCTTCTTTGCGTTGTTTCTGCACATGTAGCATGCCAACACAGCAGTATTGAGGGGCAAGATGTAAAATCTCCAGGCAAGGCAGGGACGTTGTGAGCATCTAGGCGTATTCATAGTGAGTGAGCACTATGAGAGCAAGCAAATAGGCTGAGTATGCAACTTGGTCCAGTCTATGAGCACACAAATATCCTTGCTGCAGCATTATAATGATAGTTGTCATTGCATCCTGAGGCACAAAAGCATTCTGCGTATGGTTCAGAGATGTGCATTGAGGGTTTTTAGGAGCTGGCATATATTGGATGCCTATGACTTTGGACAACTGGGGCATGTGGCCATATTCAGGGAGAACAGGGGTGGTGTTCAACATGGAGATCCTTCTGAGAAAGCAGCAAGTTGAAATCCTCATCTACCTGCGCTGACCAGAATTTCCACATCTAACATTCTCTGTATCTTGTTTTCTCATGGTATGCAGTATCACAGAAAGCTGCACTCTATTGAGGTGAAATATGCAGCTAATAAACAATAATCCCTCTTAATAGGCGATTCACTGCTGCAGAGCGAGAATCTCACCTTGCCACCTAAAACAGAGTTTAAAGGTGTAATGAGTTATTCCCAACATCAAGATAGGCCTTGCTGCACTTCTGATGTGATTCTGCCACATTTTTTGACGTTGCCCACATCATTCAGGCCCTAATAAGATTCTCCCTGCTAGTTCATCCCAGGGTCAAAGTTAACTTGTGTGTGAACGTCAGGTGGGTGGTAAGTGGTGTTATTACACTCTGATCTAAACTCTCCTCCAAAATATTTAAGCCATTCTGAAGGACAGGTTTCATGCATATTAGACCAGTGACCTATGAGTTTTGTTAAGACCAGTCCCTGGGCATGGTTCGCAATGTCCATCCAATCCCAGAGAGATAGCCTAAATTGTTAAGGCCTAGAGTGATGGGGTGAATGGGACCGGGAGACTCTGTCTTTATTTTCATAGGGGGTGAGGGGGTTTGAGGGAAGAAGTGAGGGAAATGCAAGAGATGCGGTTGAGGGCATTTTCGATCAATGGAGTGGAGAAATTGCAGTCCTTGAAGTAGGAGGACATCTGGGGTGTCTGGGAGTGGAACTCTCCATCTTGGGAGCAGATGCGGCAGAGGCAGAAGGATTGGAAGTAAGGGATCACATTCTTGCAGGAGGGTGGGTGAGAGAACATGTAGTCAAGGCAGCTACGGGAGTCGGTGGGTTTGAAATAGATATCAGTGCTGAGAGGGATGCTGGATATAGAGTCAGAGAGGACCAGGAAGGGGAGGGAGCTATGAGAGATGGTACAGGTGAATTTGAGGTTGGGGTGAAAGGTGTTGGTGAAGTTGATGGTCCCCCTGGTCCTCACATACACCCCACCAACCTCCGCATCTAGCACATCATCCTCTGCCATTTCCGCCACCAAAGAAATATTTCCCTCCCTACCCCTATCTGCCTTTTGTGAGGACCGCTCACTCTGTGACTCCCTCATCCACTCCACACTCTCCACCAACCCCACCACACCTGAAACCGCAGGAGGGTCTATACCTGCCCTCTTTCCCTCTCACCTCCATCCAAGATCCAAGACAAACATTTCATATCTGACAGGGGTTCACCTGTGCATCCTCCCACCCAGTCTTTTGTATCCATTGATCCCGATGTGGCCTCCTCTACATTGGTGAGATCAAGCACAGATGCGGTGACTGATTTGCGAAGCACCTGTGCTCTGTACACTATAATCAACAACACATTCTGGTTGCCAACCATTCTAACTCCCCTTCCAACTACCTTGGTGACATGTCCATCCTGGGCCTCCTCCATTGCCTCAATGACACCAACCGCAAACTGGAGGAACAACACCTCGGGACCCTATAGCCTGATGGCCTGAACATAGAATTCACCAGTTTTAAAATTTCCCCACTCCTGGCCTCATCCCATGTCTAACCCTCCCTCTCATCCTGCCTCCTTGACCTGACACAATCTGTCCATCTTCTTCCCTACCTATCCGCTCCACTCTTCCCATTGACCAATTCCCACTACCTCTACCGGCGTATTTATTTCCCAGCTCCCTTACCCCTCCCTAGTCCCGATGAAGGGGCCCGACCTGAAACGTCGACTGTCCTGCTCCTCTGATGTAAAAGTGCCGACTTGCTGAAGCCCAACCGGACTTCAAACAGGCATTACAACTGACTTTGTCATTAGAAAGTGTGGTAAGTGGAGCATATGAGTTACAGGGTACGCTGATGGAAGTCGACGCCCTTGCCATGCCAACTGAGCTTGTGGGACACCACTTGAGTGAAGGCAATTGCATATCCTCACTCAGGACATATCATAAACTGAAGGACTCTAGGTCAGCCCACAGCAAAACTGCAAAACAAAGTCAAGCTTCGGCCACATGGTTAACATTTTCTTCAGAATCTGGGCCAGCAAGCTATTGTAGTTGCTGCCAGTGTGCGGACTTGACACAACAATGAGTCCTAATAGAGATTGAATAAGAGAACTCATAGGCAGGTATTCAGGACAGGGAACATCTGGAAAGCCCATCTACATCTAGTTTAGAACAGTTAAATTTCTTAGCAACATCCAAATCAGAACCAATCAAAATAATCATCTAATTAAATGGACACCCAAGTTTAATTGAGATAGATACTAGCTCGGCTCTATCAGTGATTGCAGAACTGGGCTCTAACAAAATTCACTCTGACTCCAACCCTGAAGTTGCACAAGACCTCGGTGAGACTGAAAACCAATACCAGGGTACCTTCACAGATTAAGGGTACACTTTCGGTTCTGGTTCGTGTCAGAAGCAGAAGTTACCACTGATTGTAGTAAAAGGCTCAGGCCTGATGGGGTGAAGTTGGTTGAGAAAGGTTCAGTTTGATTGGTTCAAACGTTTTTGGTTAGAAAATGGCTGCCGGAGCAAAGTTCTAATTAAATGCCCAGAAGTTTTTGAGGAAGGTCTATTTATTAATTTATTTATTTTATTGCCACTTTACCTAGATACAGTGAAAAGTGGATAACATCACCATGTTCTGGTGCCATCTTGGATTATAGAATAAATTACTGAACAAATTGTATGAATGGTAAGATACTGAATATATTAATACCGAATTGATATTACAAAAAGTGAAACATGTTCAAAAGTTCATCTTTCCCTTTCCATAGACTTCACCCTCTGTGCTCCTCCAGTCACCACTGTCTGACATCCAGATGCACATCACAGATTTTCACAGCCAGATTTGTGGTCTTCATACAGAGATACTGGGTAAGATTCAAATCCTTCTTAAATGCTTAGCCATGGTGGCCTTGCAATCCCCACAAGGGCTCAATCTCCCCACACTTGAGATCACCACAGGTGCTGGGAAACCTCAGCCTGTCTGCTCATGCCACTGCTGTGGATAGCGAGGGAGGTTGCTCTCTGCCACACTGACTCGATCTTCTCCGCACTACACAAACTCGCTGTCCACAGAAGGTAAGTAGATTAAAGAAAAAAACAAACAAAGCAGTGAAAGAAGAAGGAAAAAATACAAGTAGATTGAACAGATGAGTTCCAGGAAGGAGCCTGAATTAGAAAATTCCAGGGACTATTCTAGAGACTATCAAAGAACCCAAGGCAACCTTACATGTTGACCAGGTAGCATTTCATGATTCTGTAGGCCCACCCAGTGCCATTTGCCTTATGTGCAAAAGTAGAGGCAGAAATCAGGAGGCTGGAAAGTGAAGGAATCATCAAATCAATACAGCTTGCAGAATTTGCTGCACCCGCTCATACTGATTGTGAAGCCCGATGGGTATCTCAACAGTGTGGGGATTTGAAACGAACAGTAAACCGCTTCTCACAGCTGGATAAATACCCAAAAGCTAGGGACTTATATGCAAAGCAGGTGGGGGAGGGGGTCTGGAAGCTGGACATGTGCCATGAACATTTGCAATTGAGGTCAAATAAGGATTTCCTGAAGTATGCTACAATTAATTCCCATAAGGGTTTGTGCCAATATACAAGACTGCCATTTGAAGTATCATCAGCCTGTGCCATTTTTCAGCGAATGATGAAGAATATTTTATAAGGTCTATCCCGGGTCGCTATTTATCTGGACAACCTGTTAATAATAGGGAAGATTAATAATGAGCACTTAGAGAACTTGGACATAATCCTTAGACATTTCTCCAATGCGGGCATACACGGTACAAGGCAAAAATGTGTGTCCCAGTTCCTCAAATGAACTATTTGGGCTACAGAGTTGACAAGTCTGGGTTAGACCATTCGGAAGATAAAGTGAGGACAATCAAAGGTGCCCTGGCTCCCATGTCTGTGCCAGATCTTAGGTCTTTCCTTGGATTCAGGAGTTCATACATAACCCTGTCTCCATCCTGGTACCCTTACATCTGCTATTGAAAAGGGGTTAGTCTTGGAAACAGTCTTGTAGCCAGATGTAGTCTTTAAGGAAGTGAAGAAGCAGCTATCATCGTTTAAGGCGTTGGCACATTATGATCTCAAACAAGACCTGGTGTTGACATGTGATGCTTCTTGTACAGTATTGGGGTAGTGTTGGCTATCGCAGGTGACTTGACGGAGAGAAACGCCCAATAGCATACGCTTCCCGGACTTTAGCTCAAGCACAAATGTGCCCGGATAGAGAAGGAAGGTCTGGTGGTCATCTTTGGTGTGGGAAAGTTTCAGCAATACATTTACGGGCATAAATTTGTAATAGTAACAGATCACAAACCCTTACTAGGGCTATCAAAGAGGACAAGGCTGTGCCATCCATAGCTTCAGGTCGAATTCGGCTGTGGGCTGTCATTCTAAGTGTGTAGAATTACAAGTTGGAACACTGTCCAGAGGCCAAGTGGCCAATGTGGATGCCTTGAACTTCCTCCCACTGAGATACATCACCAGCGGTAGCGCAACTGGAAGAGTCCATTCTGGATTTAAACTTTCTAGACACTCTTGTGGTCACCACTGACAGTATCAGACTGTGGATGCAAAAAGATCTGGTACTGGTGAAACAAAAACAGCTGGTGGCGAGAGGGGAAACAAAAGGGCCATCACAACCAGATTGGAAATCTTCCTGGACCCGGTGAGACCAGATCACCATAGAAGATGGCATTTTATTATGGGGAGCAAGAGTGATTGCCCTGAGCATAGGTTGGTCATCCAGAGGTGTCCAAAATGAAAGTGTTAGCAGGAGGTTATATCTGGGGGACAAGATTGGATGCAGAGATCCAACGGACAAAATTACCGCCAGCAGCTCCCCACATTTGAGGAAATAGCCGGGTAGACCTTGGACTCAGTTACACGTCGACAGCTCTTTCATGGGTTTGTCGTTCTTAGTCATTGTGGACGTCTACTCAAAGTGGTTGGATGTGGATAGAGTTCATTCATCAAACACTGGGAGATAATAGAAAAGCTGTGAGCATCTTTTGCAATACACAGACTCCCGGATGTGTTGGTCACAGACAATGGGCCATCATTTACCAGCAGGGAATTTGAGTATTTCCTAAAGTCGAATTCAATCATCCAATGGTCCAGCAGAAACAGCAGTTCAAACTTTGAAGGCAGGCTTAAAGAAACAGAAAACAGCTTCACTTGCTACCAAACTGTCTGGGTTTCTATTTGATTATCGAACAATCCCAATGCAACTACAGGAATAGCTCCAGCAAATTCTCTAATGGGGAGAAGACTCCGCACTAGGTTAAATCTGATCATCCTGGACCTGGCTGGGGAGGGTGAAACAGCAATAGGAACGCCAGTGCCAGACACAAGACTCCTTGAAGCAAGCAAGACAGTTCACTTCAGGGGATGAAATTTGGTGCCTAACAAACAGATATGGCCCTGCAAAGGTAAGAGGCATGTTCGAGGCAAGATCAGATACCATGATGTCCAAAGTTTGGGTAGGTGCTCGGAGCACATAAAAGCTGCAAACTTGTAAAAAGGGCGGGAGCAAAACATATCCAGTCCCTCAGAACTGCCAGAAAGTCTGTCAGAATGCGTGAGTTCTTTTCCTCTGTCTAGTGTTGAAGAAACCTCGGAGTCTGAGATGGACACAGTGGACGTCACAGCCTCAATGCCTTTACCGCCTAACAAAGAGGATAAATTTCTTCTGAGATGCTCTGGGCGCAAGAGGCGGGCTACAGACTGGTACACACCACCCGTACCCGAGGCTGAGTCGGAACAACCAGACTCTGTGTAAAAATGCCCCAAGAGACGCCACATGATAAAGAACAGCTCTACATCTCCAAACTTAGAGGGGGATGGATATAGTAATTGTAATGAGAGCAGCCAGACGGACCTGATTGGGGCTGTTAACTTGGTCTAATCAGGGAGCCCTGGCTGACAGATATAAACAGAAGTGCCAGAGGTTCCGCTCTCTCTGAGACCCGGCTCTGAGGAAACCGAACCAGTGTCAAGTACTATGCACACGTAAATAAAGGGTGACTTGGCAATGGGATACTTGCCTCTGTGGAAGTATTTCAGCACCCAACAGTTAAAGCAGAAACTCAAAATGGCCATGCAGCTGTTAGCACTCAAGTGGAGCTCTATGGCAGCCATTGCTGCCTTGGAGTTTGTGATCCTAAAATTTTGTCCAATGATCCCATTGGGATACAACTTTGGGAAGCCTTGCCCCAATAGCTAATTGAAATGTGCTCTTGGGAGACGGGGCTTCATCCTAGCTTTACCTCTCTTCCTGTGTACAATTTGCAAGCTTGTTTTCTTCTCACCCATACAAGCTAAATAATAAGTACTAAGCAATGCACTGAAGCATGGTTTACTTTATCCCACAAGAAAGTGTACATTCAAAGATTTTAAAAACACAATTATATCTGTATAAGGCGAATATTAGCATAACAATAATAAAAGAAAAAGATTTGGATTTTTTTACCTGTACTCAAAGTAACAATCACTCAAAAGGAATGTTGGGAGTCTCTCATTTTTTATCCATGCAATACCCTGCACATGATCAAGGTGCTAGTATTGGAAAAAAATACAAATGCAATACAAATTCAAATTGTTTGACTTTATCAAATTACAATTTTTTTAAAAACAAAGAATCAAAGATATTTGAAACATGTGAGTAGATTATTTTACATATTGCATTATGGTCATCAAACATGGTAATCAGATTGAAGTTTTCTCAGAGACTGCATACCAGGAAGTAAAGTGCACAGATGTTCTTCACTTTTCACAGAGAGAAATTAAATAATTAGGACATAAATATGGCTGAAATATCATAAACATACTTCAGAAAAATGGAGAAATTTAACTTTCCATGTAAATATGAAACTACATTCTTGAGGTTGGAGGGATTTGCCAGCAGCAATTAGGAACTTGGTTCGCCCTTAAAACTTAGTTACACTTCAATCAAAAAAGTTTATCATTTTCAAAGTTTTTATAATCTGATTAATACATATAAGAGGGAAAGTTTTTATCAGTTCAGTCAGTTTTATGCAATTTTAGTGTGCAGAGATTTCAAAAGCACTTCCTGTGGAGAAGCATTGAATCACTGACAGTAATTTTTACATTTAACTGTACCTGTACAGGCTGCAGATGGTGCTGTCAGCTTTAAAGAAGTCATGATGAATCCTACGAGTTTTGCTTCATGACTCCAGCAAAACAGGGCCCAATCTCATACTATGTTTGCTCCTCCGATGAAGGGATCTATACCTAACTTTTTAAAATACAGGGAATTCTAATTTTAACTGAGATTTCATTTTTTTAATCATTATTGCTCTTAGGTACACCATCACTGGTCACATACCCAGAGGTATAATGGCAATTTAATTGATCTACTTACCTTTACAATGAACTTGTTTTCAAATTTTAGATCCAGAGCAGTGATCTTTTTAAACTGAGGATGTCTTTCTTGGGATCTGAGTGTCGCATTGTAGATGGGGTCTACAGGACCGTAAGTATGTACCAAACGTTTTAACCGCTTCAACAGATTTTTCTTTGCATTGTCAACTATTTCAAATGTCTCTGTTCGTTTGTTAAACCAAATTGGCATTGGAAAATTCTGTGAAATAAAAAGTGCAAGCTGATTTAATACGTAGAGACAGAACAATGATCTTGTTCTAAATATGTTCCAAACATGTTGTTAACTCTCTAGGATTAGCCTGGACTCTTCAGGAATTAACGGTTAAACTCCTAGACACTGCTGCATACAACCACCCTTTTCTTCACCTAACTCTACAGTATTTTTGCCTGGATTTTCCTTCTGATTTTCAGACCCTAGTTTTCTCACTTTAGACACACATTATTCACATTAAAAACTTTCCAGTGCAAAACCTTAAAACCAGCAATAGTTTGGAAGAGTCAGTTCCTAAATAATGAATTTCTCCAATTTTAGATGGATGCTGACAGGAGATAACAAGCTGTAGTTTGTCCCTATATAGAGGGACGGGAAATCAGGAAATCAGGAAATCAATTTTGGCTACAATGCTTGCTAACAATAGGGTAGCACTGGCTGAATCTATAGGTCCAACTGCCTACTTGTTTCTGGTCTAGGTAATACTTTCTCATGCAAGTAGCACAAAAGGGAGCATGCAATGTGACCAATTGAGCATACTCTGCCATTCATTATTATAGCTGATCTTCAATGCCGGTGACACTTTATGATCAGATCCCCATACTCCTTCATTCCCTTTGAGTCCAAAAATTTATCGATCTCAACCTTGAATATGTTAACTGACTAAATATCCACAGTCTTCTGGGGGAGAGAAAGCCAAACGTTCACAAACCTCAGACTAGAAACGTTCCCTCACCTCAATCCTAAATGGTGGACTCTTATCCTGAGATTATTACCCTTAGGGTTCAGCCAGGGAAAACAGCCTCTCAACATCTATTCTCTTAGAATGTAACACATTTCAATGAGATCAGCTCTCATTTTTCTAAATCAGAGAGTACAACTCACTCTACTATTTCTTTATTATAGGGAAACTTCCATCCCAGGCAAGTAGCTACAAATATTCTAAAACACAAAATAATTGAATAATGGAGGGGTCTGGGTGAATTCAATTATAACAGAGACCATAAGGTCAGAGGAAATCTTTATTAAGATAGATATTTTTGAGTGAGTTTTTTACAAGTTATTTCGGCAATTACACTGGCTGTATGTTTTTGTTTTGACTTCAAATGATTAGAAGCATTGCTTTAATACATGGAAATTTTATCGCAATGAAAGTCTATCATTAATATAATAGCATATTAACAATCTCAAATTAGCATTACAATTTTTATTCAGGTATATTACCTTTATCTTAATAACCTCAGTGGTACTAATTGATGACCTTACAAAGAGTCTTCAGCATGAAATATTAACTCTTTTTCTCTTTACACAGATGCTGCCTAACCAATTGCAATTCCAAATATTTGGCTCTATTTCACTCTTTCTTTAAAAAGCACTGAAACTACAATTATAGAACTCCACTTCTCTTAAGATATAAATACACCTGTTTTGTAACTAAGGCAGGGCTGTCAGGTCACATATAATTCAACTATTTATAAGCAGAAGTAAACACAACTGTTGCCATTGATGATTACCCTGGCTTTAGAAAAATCCCCTTGTTGCCAAAGTACTCTTTGTTGGTGAAATGTTAATGTGACCGAATGCAAGAACCTAGGTCACTAATAAATATTGCAATTGAAGATCCTGGAAATTCATTTGAACTACAGGTTCTTTTTTCTTGAATATGGAAAAGCCGTGATTCATAAATACACTGAAGAAAAGAAAAATCAGTTTCCAAACTTGAATTTGAATTGAAAATGAATCTATTCTTAGAGGAATTATAAGTGCTTGTAATTTAGAGGTTTAGGAAAGCTGAAGATACACAATGCATCAACAACTCACCATTTCACAGTGAAATTTTCCCACATATTATAGCAGCAGAAACTGTCCTCTCTGCACCACTCCATAGGGTGAGTAAAGAGCTGCATGAGAAGTTGGGAAAGCAGAACATTTCCAACAACCTTTACTGTTTTGATATCATTCATTGACTTACAGTCAGACAGTCACAGAGGTTTATAGTACAGAAAAGGCCATTCAGCATATTGAGTCTGTGCTGGTCAAAAACTTACATTTTGATTTAAAAAGTAATTTAAAAAATCAAACTTGAATTTGTAAATTACACTTTTGACCATTGAATGTCACAAAACAGTTTTACAGCCAATAAACTGTTTTACAAAGTATAGTTGTGGTTACATTTTAGTCAAATTTAGAAATTAATGTGGGAAGAGAAAGTTCTATAAACAGCAATGCAATCATAGAATCCCTACAGTGTGGAAACAGGCCCTTCAGCCCAACAAGTCCACACTGAACCTCAAAGCATCCCACCCAGACCCATCCCCCTACCACCCACCTAAGCTGCACATCTCTGAACACAATGGGCAATTTAGCATGGCCAATCCACCTAACCTCACATCTTTGGACTGTGGGAGGAAACTGGAGCACTCTGAGGAAACCCACGCAGACACAGGGAGAACGTGCAAACTCCACACAGACAGTCACCCAAGAGTGGAATTGAACCCGGGTCCCTGGTTCTGTGAGGCAGCAGTGTTAACCACTGAGCCAATCCTGCCACCCAACCCTGCTTAGAATTCTGTTTTTGGTGGTGTGCAAAGGTAAACATTGGTCAACCACTGGGAAAACTCACCAGAGCTTCTGAATGGCAATGTGGAACCTTTTGTATTCAGTCAGAAAGACAGGTGAAGCGTCAGTTTAAAGTCTCATTGAAAAGATGTCACCCAGTCCAACAGTGCATTACTTCCTTTACCAGAAGGCTTTTCAGTCTTGCATGAGCTTTCAGGGGTCTAGGGCAGGGCTCAAAGCCACAAACGTCTGACTGGGAGACTACACTGTAAATGACTTGATGACTAATAACGTTTAGTACAGGGTTAGAAATGACTCTGTGATTCCAGATGAGCTCCACTTTTTCTGTACGGTTACTGCAATGAATACCTGCTATGCCTAAGACACACCATCAGCTTCCTGAACCATTCAGAACTAAACAATTCCCTTTGAAAAAGAATGTATCTAATAAGTATAATTTTTTGTCTGCTGTTGGCAAAACAAAACTGCCCATCATTGAGTTCCCTATTTTAACATTAAACCAAGGCTTAGTTGTGCTTTAAAGAAAATAGCTCCAGATGCATTTTTTGCCTACTACATATTTCCTTGCATAAAATTAGAAAGACACTTCAGGGAGTGTCTATGGCCTAGTCATCTCCAGCTGCCTCATCAATGACCTTCTCTGCATCTAAAAGTCAGAAGTGGGGATGTTCGCTGATGACTGTACAATGTTCAACATCATTTACGACTCTCCAAGTACTGAACCAGTCCATGTCCAAATGTAGTAAGACAATATCCAGGTTTTGACTGACAAGTGGCAAGTAACATTTGTGCCACACAAATGCCAGGAATGACCATCTCCAATAAGTGAGAATCTAAGCATAATCTTTTAACATACAATGGCATTCCCATTGCTGGTTTGCCTACTATCAAACTCCTGGGAGTTACCATTGACCAGAAACTGAACTAGACTAGCCATATAAATACTATGACTAAACAGCAAGTCGGGGGTTGGAATCCCATAACACATAACTCACCTCCGGCTCCTCAGAATCTGTACACCAACTACAAGGCACAAGTCAGGAGTGCAATGGAATACTCCTTACTTTACTGGATGAGTGCAGCTCCAACATCATTCAAGAAGCTTGACACTATCCAGGATAAAGCAGCCAGTTGATTAGCACCACATCCACAAACATTCAGTCCATCCAACACTGAAGTTCAGAAGCAGCGGTGTGTGCTATCATTGTATGTACTGCAGAAACTTACCAAGGTTTTTCCAACAGCACCTTCCAATCCCCCAACATTACCATCTAGAAGGACAAGGACATCACTGCATGGGAACACCATGACTTTCAAGTTCCTCACCAAGCTATCACTATCCAGACTTGGAAATATATTGCTGTTCCTTCACTGTCATTGGGTCAAAATCCTGGAGGGTCAAAATTCTGGAATTCACTCCCTAACATTGTGGATTTACTACAGCAAATGGATTGCAGTGTTTCAAGAAGGCAGCTCACCACCACTTTTTCAAAGTCAATTTGGGATTGCCAGTGATCTGACATCCCATTGATTAATTTTTCTTTAAATCTAGAACAGCGCAATTGAATGAATATGATACTTGGATGCTCATTTCTGGGACGAAGCTTCTGGTGACCAATATGATTTCTTCTGATTAGTCAGTTTTCCTTCCTTTGTGTGTCATCTCAAAAATAATGTTATTGCTTTATTGGGCAATTCAGCACATAATGATTCTTTATGAACATCTGAAGCATCAGTTAACTATTCCTTTGTCATTCTTGGGGTTCATCTTTCTCCCATAATTGCCCAACTCCTGTGATGTGTTAGAGCTGTGAAAAAGGATTGTATCCTCATTCTTCTTATTTATCCTCCTTCATTCATACAAACATGTGGGCCCCATGTTCGAATGGCCTCAAAATGCTTTCGGTATTGAATGTAATAACAAGGTGTAGAGCTGGAGGAACACAGCAGGCCAAGCAGCATCAGATGAGCAGGAAAGCTGGCGTTGTGGGTCTAGACCCTTCTTCAGAAATGGGGGAGGGGAAGGGGATTCTGAAATAAATACGGAGAGACGAGGAGGCGGCTAGAAGATGGATAAAGGAGAAGATAGGTAGAGAGGATACGGACAGGTCAAGGAGGTGAGGTTGGAGCCAGTAAAGGTGAGTGTAGGTGGAGAGTTAGGGAGGGGACAGGTTGGTCCAGGGAGGACAGACAGGTCAAGGAGGCGGGGAAGGCTAGTAGGGGGAAGATGGGGGCGGGGCTTGAGGTGGGAGGAGTGGATAGGTAGGAGGACAGGTTAGGAAGGCGGGGACGAGGTGGGCTGGTTTTAGGATACAGTTGGGGGAGGGGTCATTTTGAAGCTTGTGAAGTCCACATTGATACCATTGGGCTGCAGGGTTCCCAAGCGAAATATGAGATGCTGTTCCTGCAACCTTCGGGTGGCATCGTTGTGGCACTGCAGGATGCCCAGGATGGACATGTTGTCCAAGGATTGGGAGGGCGAGTTGAAATGGTTCGCGACTGGGAGGTGCAGTTGTTTAGTGCGAACCGAGCATAGGTGTTCCACAAAGCGGTCTCCAAGCCTCCACTTGGTTTCCCTGATGTAGAGGAGGCCACAACGGGAACAGTGGATACAGTATACCACATTAGCAGATGTGCAGGTGAACATCTGTTTGATGTGGAAGGTCTTCTTAGCGCCTGGGATGGGGGTGAGGATGGAGGTGTAGGGGCAGGTGTAGCACTTCCTGCGGTTGCAGGGAAAAATGCCGGGTATGGTGGGGCTGGTGGGGAGTGTGGAGCGGACAAGGGAGTCATAGAGAGAGTAATCCCTCCGGAAAGCAGATAAGGGTGGGGAGGGAAAAATGTCTTTGGTAGTGGGCTCAGATTGCAGATGGCGGAAGTGTCGGAGGATGATGTGTTGGATCCGGAGGTTGGTGGGGTGGTACGTGAGGACGAGGGGGATTCTGTTTTGGTTGTTATTGCAGGGACGGGGTGTGAGGGATGAGTTGCAGGAAATGCGAGAGACACGTTTGAGGGCGTTTCGATCACTGTGGAGGAGAAGTTGCGGTCCTTGAAAAACAAGGACATCTGGGATGTCCAGAAGTGGAATGCCTCATCTAGGGAGCAGATGCTGTGGAGGCGAAGGAATTGGGAATAGGGGATGGCCTTTTTGCAGGAAGGTGGGTGAGAGGAGGTGTATTCTAGGTAGCTGTGGGAGTAGGAAGGCTTGAAATGGATATCGGTTTTCAGGTGGTTGTCAAAGATGGAAACAGAGAGGTCCAGGAAGGTGAGAGAGGTATTGGAGATGGTCCAGGTGAACTTAAGGTTGGGGTGGAAGGTGTTAGTGAAGTGGATGAACTGTTTGAGCTCCTCGTGGGAGCACAAGATGGCGCCGATACAGTCATTGATGTAACGGAGGAAGAGGTGGGGGATAGCGCCAGTGTAGCTTCGGAAGAGGGATTGTTCCATGTATCCTACAAAGAGGCAGGCATAGCTTGGGCCCATGTGGGTACCCATGGCCACCCCCTATGTATGTAGGAAGTGGGAGGAATTGAAGGAGAAGTTGTTGAGGGTGAGGATGAGTTCAGCTAGGCGGATGAGGGTGTCAGTGGAATGGGACTGGTCGGACCTGCGGGACAGGAAAAAGCGGACGGCCTTTAGGCCATCTGCATGGGGAATGCAAGTGTATAGGGACTGGACGTCCATGGTAAAGATGAGGTATTGGGGACTGGGGAATTGGAAGTTCTGGAGGAGATGGAGGGCGTGGGTGGTGTCACAGACGTAGGTGGGAAGTTCCTAGAACAAGGGGGAGAAAATGGAGTCGAGATAAGTGGAGTTGAGTTCGGTGACATCTCCCAAATCACCCACAATCTCATCACTTCAGGTGACCTCCCACCCACAGCGTCTAACCTCATCATTCCCCAACGCCGCACTGCCCGTTTCTATCTCCTTCCCAAAATCCACAAACCTGACTGCCCTGGTCAACCCATTGTCTCTGCCTGCTCCTGCCCCACCGAACTTATCTCGTCTCCGTTTTCTACCTCTTCCCCACCTATGTCCGTGACACCACCCACGCCCTCCACCTCCTCCAGAACTTCCAATTCCCCAGTCCCCAACACCTCATCTTTACCATGGACGTCCAGTCCTACACTGGTCCTATCCCCCACCTCTTCCTCCGTTACATTGATGGCTGTATCGGCTCCGCCTCGTGTTCCCACGAGGAGCTCAAACAGTTCATCCACTTCACTAACACCTTCCACCCCAACCTTAAGTTCACCTGGACCATCTCCAATACCTCTCTCACCTTCCTGGACCTCTCTGTTTCCACCTTTGACAACCACCTGGAAACTGATATCCATTTCAAGCCTTCCGACTCCCACAGCTACCTAGAATACACCTCCTCTCACCCACATTCCTGCAAAAAGGCCATCCCCTATTCCCAATTCCTTCGCCTCCGCCGCATCTGCTCCCGAGATGAGGCATTCCACTTCTGGACATCCCAGATGTCCTTGTTTTTCAAGGACCGCAACTTCTCCTCCACAGTGATCAAAACGCCCTCAAACGTGTCTCTCGCATTTCCTGCAACTCATTCCTCACACCCCCTCCCTGCAATAACAACCAAAACAGAATCCCCCTCGTCCTCACGTACCACCCCACCAACCTCCGGATCCAACACATCATCCTCCGACACTTCCGCCGTCTGCAATCTGAGCTCAGTACCAAAGACATTTTTCCCTCCCCACCCTTATCTGCTTTCCGGAGGGATTACTCTCTCCATGACTCCCTTGTCCGCTCCACACTCCCCACCAGCCCCACCACACCCGGCACTTTTCCCTGCAACCGCAGGAAGTGCTACACCTGCCCCTACACCTCCATCCTCACCCCCATCCCAGGCGCTAAGAAGACCTTCCACATCAAACAGATGTTCACCTGCACATCTGCTAACGTGGTATACTGTATCCGCTGTTCCCGTTGTGGCCTCCTCTACATCGGGGAAACCAAGTGGAGGCTTGGAGACCGCTTTGTGGAACACCTACGCTCGGTTCACACTAAACAACTGCACCTCCCAGTCGCGAACCATTTCAACTCCCCCTCCCGCTCCTTGAACGACATGTCCACCCTGGGCCTCCTCCAGTGCCACAACGATGCCACCCGAAGGTTGCAGGAACAGCATCTCATATTTCGCTTGGGAACCCTGCAGCCCAATGGTATCAATGTGGACTTCACAAGCTTCAAAATCTCCCATTCCCCAACCACATCCCAAAACCAGCCCACCTCGTCCCCGCCTTCCTAACCTGTCCTCCCACTTCAAGCCCCTACAAACTAGCCTCACCCTGCCTCCTTGACCTGTCCGTCCTCCCTGGACCAACCTATCCCCTCCTTATCTCCCCACCAACACTCACCTTTACTGGCTTCAACCCCGCCTCCTTGACCTGCCTGTCTCCTCTCCACCTATCTTCTCCTTTATCCATCTTCTATCTGCCTCCCCCTCTCCCTATTTATTTCAGAATCCCCTTTCGCTCCCCCATTTCTGAAGAAGGGTCTAGGCCCGAAAAGTCAGCTTTCCTGCTCCACTGATGCTGCTTGGCCTGCTGTGTTCATCCGGCTCTACACCTTGTTATCTCAGATTCTCCAGCATCAGCAGTTCCTACTATCTCTATTTCGGTATCGAATGCTCCATTTGTGGTGTCACTGCCGACAAGCCCATTTGTGCCATTAAAGTGGGCAGAAAGGAATCATTTTTCAAAAGATCTTTTAAAGCTCCTAACATCTAATCCAGAAGCATGCCTCTCTTTTTGAATCTAATTCTGGTTAAGGTCAAGAGCCTGTCCATGTTTGTTTATTTGATATCCTGACACAATTGAATAACTTGAAGGGAAGAACGGGTTTAAGAATTTCCAAGTAGAAACACTAAAATATTACGTATGGCCAGGTAAAATACTCCATGATGTGTGAATTATTCTATGGAGGAAACATCCAGACTTCTGAATTTATCAAAGTCCAGTCAAGACTCATAGGCACTCAATAATCATCTTTGAGTCAATGGCCAACCCTCTTCACTGACCAGTTGGTCAGCTTCTAGTTCCAAAGACACTATACACCTGATCTTGCTTGAGGCAGGAAGTCAAAGTGCCAGGCTATTTATTCGTGTCTCCTCGATTGAGATGTAGCCCATGTCAAACCAAATCATTATCTCCACTTCAAACCTTGTGTCTGAAAGTAAATCTTTGTCTCCAGCCTTCATCGCCAACCTTCACTTTCATTCGCTGCTAATAAAATTGAAGGACCTCCAAGCCCATTTGTGAAACATAGATAGAAACTAGAATGTTTTGATGGAGACTATTTATTACTTGCCACAGTTACACGTTCACTCTAAACAAACCCTTCTAGTTCTGGCTGACTCTTCTTTCTGTATGCATCCAGCAGACCTTTGCAAAGCCAAAAAAAATTAACCAAATCAATAAAAATAAAACAGTCCATTCATGGCCCTGTAACTTTAAAAAAATCGAGGAATTAAACTAAAGTGTCATTGATAATGGAAATTGTCAGTCCTTATAGGTGTCCATTCATATATACACACCAATTGGTTTTTTTAAAAAATCAATCTGTTAAGAGGTGTTATGACATATAAGCAGACGGGACTTCGTCCTGTGTGTTCTGACCCAAAGGTAAAGATGCAACTGCTGTACTACAAGAGCCCTCTATGACACATCTCGGTATGATTAACTAATAAAAATCCCAATATATGTTTACCTTGTTGCCTTCAGCTACTAGATATTTAACACCCTTCTACAGAAGCTTTTTTTTAATTCATTCACTGGATGAGGCGTCACTGGCTAGGCAGCATTTATTGCCAATCCCTAATTGCCCAGAGGGCAGTTTTTAGAGTCAACCACATTGCTGTGGGTCTGGAGTCACATGTAGGCCAGACCAGGTAAGGATTGCAGTTTCCATCCCTAAAAGACATTAGTGAACCAGATGGGTTTTTAGGACAATTGACAACAGGTTCATGGTCATCATTAGATTCCAGGTATTTTATTGAATTCAACTTCCACCATCTGTCCCGGTGGGATTCAAACCTCTGCCCCCAGCACATTATCTGGTTCTCTGGACTAACAGTCCAGTAATAATACCACTAGGCCATTGCCTCCCCATCAGATATTATAAAATTAGATATTATCATAGACTGGCATGTTTAAAGAGCCTTGTCGTGTTCCTACCTCTGGTCCAGAAGGTATTGGTTTAAGTCTCACTTGCCACAGAGATTCGTCATAAACTGTCTGAACAGGTTGATTAAAATTTTGTAAGAATATCATGGAACCCTGTAATGTTTTAAATGTTGAGACTAGTAGGAGTTACAGGAAGACAATTTCTGACATAGAGCTTTCCATGATTGCTCCATTTTAAAACAATATCAATCACTTTATTCTTTTATAATCAGCAATGAAATGCTAAGTTAGGGATGTATTTAATATGTTTATTTCCTGATTTACTCCTGGTTCTGAGTTCAGTGGAGAAGAATCCTATTTATATTGCTTGAATTCCATTTAGCTGAAAAGTTGACTGTCCTGTTTACTAAATAATTCATTCAAATACATCTCACAAAGGTTAGAAAGTCAAACATATATGAAACGATTTATGTAATATCTCAATTCTCTATATTAAACAAAAATAGGTTTTCTAAATGTTGCACTTTGCAAACCCAGTTTGATACCATACCGGATTTATACTTGATGGTGTTGAACCAAATGTGCATCAAAAAGCCTTACAGGAGATTATTCTTGCAGAAAGTTAGGAAATTAGTTAGCTCAGTTGGCCACCTGGTTATCTTAGCAAAGCAGAGGAAGTTAACAAAGTGGGTTCAGTTACAACATCAACTGAGGTTGATAAACTGAGGTTAATGTGTTCCCCATTGTACAGCAACTAATTCCTTTGAAATTGTAGTTCACTGTAGTTTTGTGCTGTCCTGGGTGTCACATGTTTTTAAATTGCAAAGGAATTTACTGTTTCAAAGGCTGTCCATAATTCAGAATTTGCAATAGGCTGTGGTTTCAGAGTGCCATTTGTATATTTCACCATGTGAGTTATTTACTCATGTCAACAAATGTCTTCTATGATCAGGTATCTGTTTTGTTTTGTTTTGTTTATGCAGATTTCACTGCATTTTATCAAGGAAACACTTACCAGTAGACTGAGAAACATGTTGAAATAGTCCACCAGTAGGCTATCTGTTAGTAAGTAATCTTCCTAGAATTAGGGGGATAAATAGATATTAGTAAAACAATTAAGGCATGTGATTCATCTTATTTTCTACTCTTTCCAACTTTGGTCATGTCTGGTACAATGGACCACGATCCTTCACATACATTTTTCAAAGTTAAAAAATTGTATGGACAGCTATGATGGGCTACATGTTGCTTTTAGAATGTAATCTCCCTCATGAGCCAGTCATTTTTGTGCAATTAGATGTAGGCGCTTGGTACTGAAATATTGATCTGTCTCCCACATTTCAAATATTGATGACACAAATAATGTAGAGAAAATTAGCGTGAATATCAAGAATCGTCAGATGTAATATGAGTTAGGTACTGCCTCAGAATTTAATAATTGATCCCAACCTCAGAAGAATGTTCACTGACAAACTTGTGTAGCATTTCATACAGCAAATTAGGATTGATCTAAGCTAGTGCTTCCCAGATATTTTTCTCCTGTGACGCTAGTTTGATGTTTGATAGTTGCCGTCACCACCTAACGTGCTGTGGTTTGTGAGCTGTGACAATGGTGGTGGTGGGGTGGGGGTGAGAGGGGAAACGACTGTTTAAGCTGCAGTGTTATAAATATAAATCACTTACATTTTGATTGGCTTTTTGTGGAACAAGGATCAAACCTCAAAAGCTGCTCAGTTAGGCCACAACCATATTTCACTCACATCAGAAAAGGAAATAATTTCTCTACATCAGTGCAACATTCAAACTGAATTTTAAGTATTTCTACAGCTGTTTTGTTACCATTTTATTGTTAACAATGTTATTAGTAGACTTAGTAAATCATAGAGCCTTAGAGTCATACCACATCGCAGAAGGCCATTTAGTCCTTTGTTTGAGTTAGTTCTTTGAAAGGGCTGTAAAATTGAACCAGTTTCCTATCTGTTCATTGTAGTCTCTAAACATTTCATTTTCAAGTCTATATTTAATTCTCTTCTGGGAGTTATTATTGAATCTCCCTCCTTCAGTATTTCGTGCCATGTTCGAAATCTTAACTCAAGGCAGATTTTCACCTTCACAGATAGATCAGTGATGTGGTGAGGCAAATCCTTTCGCCCTTGATGGAACCTGCTGATTTTCATACCAACAATTACAACCCAACCTGCCAAATTACTCAAGTAATTTCTTCTGAGGAAGGGTCACCGGACCCGAAACAGTAACTCTGATTTTCTCTTCGCAGATGCTGCCAATCTGCTGAGCTTTTCCATCAACTTCTGTTTTTTGTTCCTGCCAAATTACTACCCAGTTGGTAAAGATAAAAATAACTTCTGCTAGCTTCAGAAACAGAAGTTGCTGCTAAGTTTGTTGCAAGGATTTCCCCTCTCAATTACATATTTTGTCCTTTTATAAATGACATTCTCACTTATAGTTATTGATCCTTAGAGTATTCACTTGCCCATTCACCTGGGCTACTGGAGAATTATTGTATTATGCACTTAGTGATTTTAGGTATTTTAGTTTTTGTCTGGTTAGTATTTCATTTAGACTAAAATATTGGTCTTTGGGACTGATTTTTCCATTAGTAAAAGGTTAATATTTAGTTTTGTGTAACCTAATTATAAAATAAATGGCAGAATATTTAAGGCACATTAAAAGGGCAAGGTGTGCTTTTTAAAATAATAGTGTAAAGAATAAAACAAATAGGAGCTATAAACAAAGCAGTTAAAATAGTCAGCATTAAAGAACTATATAAGGAAATATAGACTACAAGCAGAAGGTTTTATATTTATATTTCAGAGAATCACAGTGGTACAATAGGTCAGGAATATCCTTTTAGTTTTGAGATATAGATTCAAACCAGCCCAGTTTGATGCCCCATGTAAAATGAGTTGTGATAGTCTAAATGTGGCTCCTTGAGAATGTGAGTCTTCATTACATTGTTGTGGAAGCTTTTCCTCAAAGCTTGAAATAGAAGAAGACTATTCTTGGTAAGCACAATAGATCACCTGATCCAAAAGTTTACAGCAATAATGTTAATCGTGTTACAGTTGCATCATTAGTAACAGTACTGGTGTCTGAAACTTCCGGGCCTAAGGAAATCAAACAATCAGGGTTTTAGCTTCTGGCTGTAATTCATTGACTGAAGAGTGCGTGTGTCCAAGAGTGTGCATGCATATGTGTGTCTGGAAATTGTGTGAGGACAAGACTGGATAATGATGAATGCAGATAACATATATAGTAGGATGAAAAATTGTTGCAATGTGTCCATTTTTGTAACATGTAATAGCCAGAATGCATGTCAATTTAAAAGATATTAGTCCCATTGTTAAATTGGTGGATGCCTAAAACAGTTATGAAGATCTTTACATATGTGATCTGTGACCTGTTGAAGGATCCAATCCAGAAATTGTCCTTTCAACTTCATTTTGCTCTATCATTGGTAACTGAAGTTTCAATCGCATAATCTATTCTTCATTATTACCCTAAACCCTTCTATCTCTCCACATCCATTTCCTACTTTAAGATCCTCATTAAACCCTACCTTTAAACCAGGTATTTAGTCAGCTGGCTGGGTCTTACTTTCTTTAATGTTCTTTCAATATCAACAAATAGCTTTGAATAAACAATTCTAGATTTTTTTCATCTTAGTAGTTACAGGCATACTCAGATAATTCTTACTTTACAAAGTTAAACTATTCTATTTAAAAAGTGTGAATTTTATAAGGAAACACTTTCTGTATATTGTTTTATTTCATCCCAGCACCTATCCCTGCCATTCAGAAAAAAACCCATTTATTCCTATTCTCGCTTCCTATTTGCTAAGCAAATTTCTATCTATTTTAATACACTACTCCAATCCCATGTGCTTTAATTTTACTCATTAATCTCTTATACGGGACTTTGCGGAAAGCCTTTCTAAAGATGCCCCCAAATCGAAAGGAGAGAATACATTCACCCGACACGTAATTTTCTCTGAAAACTAAAAATGCTGGAGATCCCAGCCAGTCAGGCAGCATCCATGGAGAGAAAGCAAGCCACGTTTGACTCTAGATGACTCTTTGTCAGACAGAGCTCTGACGAAGAGTCATCTCGAGTCCAAAGTCAGCTTGCTGTCTGATCCGGTGTGATACCTAGCGTCTTTTGTTTTTAGTACAGATTCCAGTATCTGCAGTAATTTGCTCCTATATGTAATTTTCAGTTCTGAAGAACGCATACTGGATTCGAAATGTTCTTTGAGTTTTCTCCAGCATTTTCTGCCTTTATTTAAGATCTCCAACATCCGCAGTAAATTGTTTCACCCTGTAATTTAACGTTCAATTACGTGCACTTACAAATTCATTCACCGTTATATCAGGAGGTTCTGAAAAACAAAAAGAAACCTGAAGTAAGATGTTTAGAACGCAATCCTCGGAACCTTCAGCCCACTAAAATTACCTTCATAAACAAGTCATAAATATTGGAAATGCCGACTAAAACACAGAAAACAAACCACCGGCCCTATTCTTGCGTAACCAGCTCCTTACAACCAATTGCCAGAGTTTCTGAAACTTCACACCAATCGTTTCAAATGCTAAGACTGTATTTTACTTGACCAGTGTTTTGCTTTAATTGCGGATATTACATCCCCGCTCCGTCGCCGAGAGACAAAATGCAAAAGTTGGTCTGTGCATGATAAAACCTGTCATCTTAGATTTTCATATAGCGTGCCAGACTCTTCGCTTTACATTGAAACAGACCATTATGCAACTCTCGCACAACTCCGGATCAAATGCCCGCCTACCAGTGGTAAATTTGTCTGGCGATGTGTTTGGTTGCTCCATTAACACGGTGCAATTTCAGAACCGAGATCAGGCAGAAAGCGAAAGATTTATGAGAATTCGATGCCCGTGACCTTGTGCCTGACTGGAGATTTTCCTGCGGGAATTCAGGATTGCGGACGATATCAGCTTCAGTTTCGGCCTACCCTGAGCCTTTTCTAAAGTCGGTGATGTTGTGCTGCAGCTGAGACGCACAGCGAGCAATTTACTTGCTGTATAACTTTCAGGAAGGGGTCAGCGCGCTCGGCTGGACGTGCGAAAACAAACAATAACTTTGCTTTTGTGCTAGTCTGGGTTGCCATGGAGCTGCACACAAAACCTGTAGGCATGAACTGAACAAACAATGCTCCCACAATCCGTGTTCTAGCACTTAGATACAAAGCTTTCCTTCCTCTCAGTTTTGAGTGTGACCAACCTATGTTTGATCGGACAAGCGATAAAATGTTCGCCTCAAGCCAGTGAAACCGAATTAGTGATGGATATTGTCACCCAGTTATTAGGAATGTCCCCGGTGAAAATTGTCGATCTAAAACGCTGTTGTTTCTTAATATCCAAGGACCTCTGACTAAACTGCTGGGAACTATCAGTGTCTTGTTCTGAGCGCCAAGTGAGAGCATCAGCCAAGCGTCATAAAGCAACGAGATATCACAAACCAGCCGAACGCGCTTTGTTGGTAGAAAGAGAGAGGAAGGGAGTTACGAAAAAAAAGCATGCAATCGACATGTTTTCCAGCGAATCGCATTTCGACTTATCGCGTGCAGCTTTGAATTTTCTTAGTGGCATTCTGAAACAAGTTTAAAACAAATATCCCACGCGTTTAGAGTAACAAAGCTTGTGAAATACGTTACGAAGGGACAGACAGATGAGTTGTAGGCAGCGCCATCTGACGTGACCATGTGGTTTTGCGTCTCCATCAATGTCAAGTCGCCATCGACTCACTCTTGTCGTTGGAGAGAGATGATTCCTGGGGGTTTAAGCCGAGGGCCACCATGTCTCAGGTGAGATTTAGGCGATGAGACTTTCATGGTAATCTCAGCCAATTGAACCCATGCTGAGAACATCACCCTGCATGGCAAACCAGCCGTCCAGCCAATTAGTTAAGACTTTGAAACTATTCATTGTAATAGACAGGGCTCATGGTGGCCTTTACTTTTCTCAATTTATTTTCCAGTGTATTGATTTTGTTTCTTTAAAAAAAGAAAATAACGTCATTTAACATATTCTTTAAAAATCTGTAATATCACGCATCAAGTTCATAACAGACATACAAACATGAAATATCAATAAATCCAAGGAGCAATTCAGGAAAATAAAAGTTACTAGATAGCACCTACAATATGGAAATCAACACAAAAGGAGCAGGTAAGGTGATAAGCACAAATACATTTCAGGATGAAGATAGAAAAACATATCATTAAAAAAACATGGATTGATGGGGCGAGATGGAGAAGAGTGGAAAGAGGCTCGCGTGGAGCTCAAATGTTAACTGGACCTATTGAACTGCCTTTTGTGTGTTACGCGAATAGCGATCCAACCCGGCCAGGTCTGGTCAGCATGTTTGCTGCCCAACCTAGAAATATACAACAAAAACACCTGATGCATGTCCCTCCCCCACCCACCAAGAAAATAGTTTTAAAAAGTCAGGTCAGGCAGATTCACTTGATTTTCAATTGAAAGCCCAGAATATTCCAGTGCAGTTAGCATCAAATCACAGCTTAAGTATGTCTGGATATCTTATTCACTTTGGGATTTGAGGCAAGAGAAATATCTTCAGAACAATGAAATTCACAGACAATGCAATAACATACAGGACCAAAGACAAACCCAAGACAAGATTTTGAACTTTGTGATCTGTCCTGGCACCATTACTGGGCTACAGCAGACAAAATGTTATGTGCCTGACACCAAACAAGATTAAAAGATAATTAAGTTGCTATACACGGGCCTTGGTATAGCATTAGATAATCTTAGAATATGGGTTGGATAGACTGGGTTTGTTTTCACTGGAATGCAGGAAATTGAGGGGTATTCTGACAGAAGTTAATAAGATTGGATACAGTGGAAAGTATGAGACTTTTTCCCAGGGTGGAGGGGTCAATTACTAGGGGACACAGGTTCAAAGTGTGAGGGGGGGTACTTTAAAAAGAGATGTGCGAGGCAGGTTTATCACACAAAGGGTGGTGAGTGCCTGGAATGGGCTGCCAAAAGGTATTGGTGGCAGCAGACACAATAGCAACATTCAAGAAACATCTGGACAAATACATAAATAGCAAGGGAATAGAGGGATACAGATCCAGTAAAGTGAGGACAGTTTTAAAATGGAAGGGCAACATGGACTGGTGCAGGTTTGTAAGGCTAAAGGCCTTGCTCCTGTGCAGTGTTGCGCTTTGTAACATTTGGAGAAATTGTTTTTAAACGAAGCAGCTATCAATTTAAACAAGATTTACATTAGATGTGGTTGGCAACGCTCTAGCAAATATTGAACATCAATTCAATTGTTAAGTAAAATGACCAGCGTAGCAGTATATGGAAAACATCACCATTGGCTGCAGACCCATTCCAAATCATGCAGTATTCAGACTTGGAAATGCATAATTCCTTCACAGTTGCAGGGTTAATATCCTGGAAATTCTTCTAGTATCACTATGGGAGCACCTACATCAAATGCTGTAGTTCAAGGCAGCAGCAAGGTATCTACCAGCACTTGAAGGAAAATGGGTCATTTCCCCATGAGCACAATTTGGTTCATTTTTGAATGTCAGGTTTTTCTAATTCACTGCTGGGGAAGATGTTATTTTTGCCTTGACCATCAGTGGACGATCAGAAGTTAATTGATTGGCATATATTAAAAAGTATATAGACTTTGGGCTTTCCTCATTGATACAACATTGTAAAATGTATTAGTCTAAATGCTACTTCTGACTAATCATACACATTTGTTTTAAAGTGAGACATCAAATATCAGTACCATTTTATAATCCTACCATACAACCAAAAAGCTCCACTGTACCATTGTAAATGAATACAATTATTCAATTCTGATCAACTTGCTAAAATAGTATACAGGTCAAGTTGGACGAAGAAATCATATTTGGTCTTCCATTTTCCTCCAACGTGTATTGTAACTTGCACTTGTCCACATTCCATTGCTTGGAGTCAGCACACCCAGCAGTACACTCAACAGGTGTGATTGTGATTGGTCAACATCTGTCTCAGGCCTTCTGCAGTGCTCCAGTGAAGCTCAGCACAAACTGGAACAGCAGCATCTCATCTTCTGCTTGGGCACCCTACAGCCTTCAGGACTTGATATCAAGTTCAATAATTTTAGAACCTAACCACCTTCCTTTATGTACTTTACCCAACCCACAGTGCAGATCTTGTCATGAAATGAGCTGCTTTCAGCATTTCCAACCCATTTTTACCTACCCATGGCCACCACTATCAGCTAAAATTTCTCCTGGCTTACCCTAATCCATCCCTTTGTCTATCTAACTGTCATTCACTCTTTGGACAACAACTCCCTCTATTTTCTTGCACTTTCCCCACCCCATCTTCAGCATATATTCTACCTTTTCGTAGCTACTAAGAGTTCTGAAGGAGGGTTCTGGACCCGAGACGTTACCTCTGCTTTCTGACCACAGATGCTGCCAGGCTGTTGAGTTTCTCCAGCAATTTCTGTTTATGATTGAGATTGCAATGTTTAAAACTGGACATTGAGCCATTGTAATAGTTACAGGGTGAACAATCATTTTGTCTTTTCTTAAATGGTTTTTGATAGATTTCATTCCCATGTAAGAAACTAAAACACAGCAGTTCAGCTGCTATTCAAAACAGAATATGCATTCTAATTCCATACAGTATAAGCTTTCACTCAAGATAGAGAATTCAAGTTTCATAAAGGATAAGTATGTGCATGTAACCACTGACCTTAATTATATCCATGAGAAAAGAAAATAGTGGAAAAAAAAAAAATCAGGGAATATCTTAGATGGTGGGGGTGGCAAGAAGAGAAATAGAGGCTCAATACTTAGGCCAATGACTTCTTGTCAGAACACTAAATTAATATTTAGTCATGTATAAGAGATAACAAAGTGTGGGGCTGGATGAACACAGCAGGCCAAGCAGCATCATAGGAGCAGGAAAGCTTGACGGTTCGGGCCTAGACCCTTCATCAGAAATTTACTCATGTATTAGGTTTTTTTTTTAGAAAAAACACAAGATAGGGAATCCAGTCATAGAATATTTACTTTACAAAGCAAAAGAATGAGAAAAGACTAGTATATATACTGGCGGTCCCCGATTTATGAACGTCCTACTTACGAACAAATCCCATATGAGTGTACATTAATCTTCATTTTAAAGATCTGACACAAACATTCCCTGTCACTTACGAATGGTTATTTTAAATTGCTTTTTATTATGTTCCAACATACTCAAGAACTGAATCCATTCGCAAACTAGGGACTACCTATACTCAGTAGTTTGATGGTGTTCGGGCAATAATGATATGAGGCAGATGTAGAAGGGCATTAGAATTTGAAATTCTACAGCATGAGAAGTGACATCGTAGAAATGAGAATGGTGGTCGAGAGTTCTAAGCTGCAGCCATGCTCGGACATGACAGCAGGCACTGGGTATGTATGCAGTTAAAGAAATCAGAATATTCAGATAGAAACACTGAGAAAGTGATCCTGAAATGGGAATGGTGATGCAAAGATAGCAGGGATATTGTTAAGGAAAGGTCAAAAGTAGGGGTTCCATCTGAAGTGGGTCTGGAGTTTTGATCTTGGGTCAGAAAGGGAAAATGGCGAACAGTGTCAAGCAGGAAATGGGTAGAAGGAAAGCCACAGGTACTTTAACTTTAGTGTAGGGAAACAGAAACACAAAACAATTCTTCCACTGATGGTTAAAGCAAAAAAATGGGTGTCTTCCCAGCAGTGAACTAGAAGAACCTGATACTCAAAAATGAACTTAATTATGATAGCAGGAAAACTACCAGTTTTTTTTCCCCAAGAGCGGGTAGTAAAGACATACCTCAGAATCTAGAAATTTTGAATATACTATTGCTTTACTTCCCATAAATATTGCATCCCTTACAAACTACAAGCTGCTTGCAGAATATTCTCCATTGGTCTCTCAATCCTAGATAATTTGAAACTAATGCACTGTCTCTTCAAGCCACCGTCCAGAAGAATACCAATATGCAGAATAGTTTACAGAAATTAAAGTGATATATCATTTTACACATGTTCTTTGTATTAGTGCAAATCCTGGTTTTTAAACAATAGGCTATAAAACACCATCCATATTAAAGTTACTGCAACTGAAGACAATAGATATCTTCAAAAAGGGAAGCCAGACCTGAGCAAACTCTGGTGTTTTTGGCATCACCTTTATGTAGAGTTATAAATGTAAAGCTAGTTCTGTCTTTAACAATAGCAATGAATCAAACTGCATCTGCAATAAATAAGCTTGAAATACCTTAAAGCAATGAGATTTTGCAAAAGCTGGAAGTTTTCAAAAACAAATTTGAAGAATTTGGAGACAGTGAAGAAAATACATTCACAACATTAAAAATTTTATTAAAATAACTTTATTAAGCATACAGATTAAAACAACTTAAAAGACAATTTCTATTAACACGTATAAAAACTATATACATTCAAAAAGCTACCGTATATTTACACATACCTGTTGTCTCGAAATTGGGCAGAGCCAACAATTAACAGTTCTTCACAAACATCTGAAACAACGGATGAAAGTTAGATTTCAAACTCTGTGGTCTTCATTTTCTCAATGTCCAACAACATTTTCTTTTAACTTAAAGAAAAAGGGGATGAGGAGGAGAGAGTAAGAGGGGAAATAAACTATAAGTTTATATCACCATTCATTTAATCTAAGACAGCCTATATTTGTAGCATTGGTCCAGGGATTTATGATTATACTTTGATCCTATATTCATTGATCTTGGATTGTCTTGTTTAATTATTGCCCTCAAGAAATTCATAACAATTCACAGTGACTTTGGAGCAAATTGTTTCTATCAAATGTACTGTATGTTATCAAAGGATACAGAGTTATTTGGAAAACAGGAAAAAAAATGGCTAAAATTGGATATGCATTTACAACTAAGAGAAAGGGGAAATGTTGTAATCTCAGCATTACAAATTTTCCCCCACTCACAATTCATTATATACAAACTCTTATCTAGGTAAACATCAAGTAGTTCTTTCTGAAATGTTTGTATACAGGTGCACAAGCAGCTTATAACACCCAAGAGGTTGAGGAGACGTGGGGGAAGGTTCACGTGCTTTCACATATACACAAGACTACAATCTCTTCAAATTCCGCTTGCTTTGAGCACTTCCCGGTGGTCCTCCTTTATTGACCAAACGTTTTGCAGACCTGCTGCCACATTCTTTAGAACCATGGAAACCACAAAAACACCGAGTGCAGAAGTCAAACGCACACCCTTCTCGACTACAGAGGCCTTGTTTCTTCATTGGATTGTACCGAGCAGGCGACTGACATCGTGGGCATGGTTTTAGAGCTTCATCGTTAAAGAGCGTTTTTGCAACCTGATGGTAAAAATGAATATTTAAGACACTTGATCTTATACTATTAATTGTACTCAAAAAATGTACTCCTTTTCTTAAGATACAATTTCAGAGCAAAAATAGTCTACCATACTGCTTTGAAGAATTAGCATCAGAAAGCATTCACATCCAATATAATACCGTTAGCTTCCTACTGGAAGTGATAAATAGAATGATACAAACAATGCCTGATCTTCTTTTCTCCTTTAACTCAGATATACAAAGCAGAAGCAGCAATCCTTTATCACAAGAGTTGAACATAAAAGTAAGATGTTAAGTCTCATTATACAAGGTACATCTTGAACACTCTATGCAGTTTTGGTTTCTTTATTTAAGGAAGAATGCAAAGGTTTTGGTGACAGTTCAGAGTTGGTTTGCTAGATTGATACTTAGAATGGGTCGGTTGACATATGATAAGCCTGACCGCCTGGACTTGTTTCCACTGGAGCTTTTAAGTATATAAGATCCTGATCAGTCTTAAGGTGGATGTGGAAAAGCTGCTTACTTTTGTGGCTGAGGCCAGAACTAAGGGGCACTGTTTTATAATTATGGGGTCACCATTTTATGATAGATGAGATTTTTTGTTTGAGTTGAGACCACTTTGGAACAATGTCTCAGAAGGCAGTTCAGGTGGGATCTTTGAATTTGTTTTTAAGATGAAGGTAGATTGATAACCTTGGATTCTTGTTAGACAAAGGAAATCGGGGGAATATGAGAGTGTGGAATTTGAAGCACAAAAGGATTAGCCTTGATGTTACTGATTAACAGAGAAGGTGAGGGGCCAAAAGCCCGACTTCTGCTCCTAATTCATGTGTTTGTAACTGCAAATTGAAAGAAATGCCAAATATCAGGATTGATTCCAAAACGTAAAAGTTCTCAAAACTTCTCTTGAAAGAATAAAAAAAATGTAATTTATGTAATAGACCTGCAACGGGATCAGTAGGTTACAGGAACTAAAAACCTGCATCACCAAATATTTGGGTTTATTTTCCACATTATAATTCCTAATTACAGGTGGTCCAAAGCATCTGGCCTACCAATGCTGAGTGCACACATGGACAATACCAAATACACATGGTATTATAATTCTACTTGCTTGGTAAATGAATTTTTACAATCTTATCTAGAAATTGATAGCTTATAGAAGGCACCAAGAGGTTTATTTCAACAAACCTTTAAAAACTCCTCGCGTTTGCTAGTTGACTTAGAAACAGTGCTGCATCCACCAGGGGTGACATCTTGTTGAGGGGATGGAGTTGGAGTGAAGGCAGCTTTTGCTTGGGCCTGAACAGATCTCAAAGCAGAACGACTTGGATGATTACATCTGGTTTCAGCATCTGCAGCCTGAGGAATGCTATTCTGTTGAACAAAAGTATTCAATTGTGTATCCCAGCTCATTGGTGATAAAATGTCTGTTTCAAATCATGCAAGTTCCTAATCGTTAAATGAAACCCTATGGAATATTTTTAGATTCGGTGTAATTTGCATTCAATATAAAATTTCACAGGGATTTGTTGAATAATTTGACAGCTGGAGTTGCAAGAGTGGGAAATATCAAACCATAACACTTGCAAAAAAACTGATCCCAATTAGATCAGTTTTACACTGTATTTTGTCAGCTGGGACTGACCTAGTCTTTAAAAAGGAATAAATATTCAGTTGATATTCACTAACATCATAAAACAATGCAGCATAGGTTATCTGTTCATGTTTACACTAGCTCTTTGGTACAGGTGTCCAATTAATCCCACTCCTTTATTATTTCCCATACAATTTTAATTTTTACATCTCCTTCCAAATACTTACTCACTCTTATGTGAATGTTATTTAATTTCCTTCCGAGTTCCTTTCAGGCAATGCACTCGAGCTCAAAAATCTCATTGTGAGAGTTTTTTTTTAAAAAACAATGTCCTTTGCTCTTCAGCCAGTCATCTCATGATGGTTCTCTGGTTGAGTTGTCACTGGAAACAATTTCTCCTTACATACTCTATCAAAAGCATTACTATTAACACCCAGCAAATGTTCTCATTCTCCCATGCTCCAAGGGGTGCAAGCCCACCTTCCCCAAATAACTGAAGTTACGACAGAATCTGCTATCATTCTAGTAAATTTCTACTACTTCTTGCCAAGGTCCTCCAAAACAGAAAACAGGGGTAAATGGGTCATCCTCACGTTGGCAGGTTGTAACTAGTGGCATTTGTAAAGATCAGAAATTGGGCCTCAGCAGTTCCTAATATACAAAGAATTGGACATGGGTACCAAATCTAATATTTCCACATTTATAGATGATACGAAGCTAAGCAGGAAATGTGTCTTTTATATTCATTAACGGGACATGGGTGTCATTAGCTGGCCAGCATTTTATCGCCTGTCCCTAGCTGCCCTTGAGAAGGTGGTGGTGAATTGCCTTCTTGAAGAAGTACAGTCCATGTGCTGTAGGTTAACCCAAAAAGCTCTTAGGGAGGAAATTCCAGGATTTTGACCTAGCAGTGAAGGAACAGTGCTACATTTCCAAGTCAGGATGGTAAGTGGCTTAGAGAGGAATATGCATGCAGTAGTGTTCTCATGCATCTGCTGCCTGTGTCCTTCTAGATGGAAGTGGTCGTGGTTTTGGGAGGTACTATCTAAGGATCTTTGGTGAATTGGTGATTTGCAGCAGTGAATCTTGTAGTTAGTACATGCTGCTGCTGCTACCAGCCGTCAGTGGTGGATGGAGCAGCTGTCTGTGGATGCAGTGCCAATCAAGCAGGCAGCTTTGTCTTGGATGGTGTAAAGCTTCTTTAGTGTTGTTGGAGATGCACCCATCCAGACAAGTGGTGAGTAGTCAATCACAATCCTGACTTATGCCTTGTAGATGGTGGACAGGCATTAGAGTCATGAAATGAGTTACCGTCCACAATATTCCTAGCCTCTGACCTGCTGTTGTAGCCCTGTGTTTATGTGGCAAGTCAGTTGCATTTCTGGTTAATGGTAACCCCCAGGATCTTGGCAGTGGGGATTCAGTGATGGTAATATTATTGAATGTTGGGGGGCAGTGGTTGGATTGTCTCTTAAATGGAGAGTGCCATCACCTGGCGTTTGTGTAGTGCAAATGTTTCTTGCCACTTGTATGCAGTAATATTGTCCACATCATTGCATTTGAGTAGTAGTGAGCAAATGGGTTTTTCCAATAATTGACAGTGGTTTCAGTCATCATTAGATGCTTAATTTTTTTAAAAATTGAATTCTAATTCCATTATCTGCAATGACAGGATTAGAACCCCTGTCTCCAGAACATTAGTGGACTTTGTGGATTAGTAGTCTAGCAATAATACCACTAGGCTATTGCCTCCCCAATGTGTGTCATCAAGATGATGCAAAATACTTTCACAAGAATTTAGATGAACTGAATGATTTGTCAAGAATGTGGCAGATGAAATACAACGTGAAAACAAAAAATGGGAGATTATCCATTTTAGTAGGAAGAACAGATGGACAGAATATTTCTGAAATGATGAGAGTTTAGAAAGTGTAGATATGTAAAAGGACCCAGTTGCCCTCGCCAACAGTCACTGAAAGCTACCAAGTAGCAAGTTATTAGGAAAGCCAATGGAATGTTAGCCATGACTGCAGCAGTACAGGAGTAGGAAGGTCTGGCTTCAGTTTTATAGGAGTTTCGTCAGACTGCACCTGGAGTACGAGAGATTTTCATTTCCTTATCTCAGGGAGTGCAAAGGTTCACCAGAGTTGTTCTCAGAATTGCAAGACTGTCCCATGAAGAGGGATTGGGCTTTCTGGACCTGCATTCTCTAGAGTCTTGAAGAATAAGAGATGATCTTATTGCAACCTACAAAATACTTACAGGGATAGACTGTTTAGATGCAGATATGTTTTCCCTAGTTTGGGAGTGTAGAATTAGGAGGCACAATTTAAAAATAACGGAAATACCATTAAGTACTGAGATGAGAACTTTTTTTTAAAAGAAAGCTCAAGAGGGCTGTGGAGCTTTGGAGTTCTCTACCAGAGGGACTGTGGAAGCTCAGTTGAGTGCATTTAAAGTAGAAGTTGACAATTTTTTGATCACCAATAACATAAAGCGTTATGGGGATAATGCAAGTAAAAGGGATTGAAGTGTTCAATCAACCACAAATGTATTGAAAGGCAGTATAGTCTCAATTGGCTGAACGGCCTATTCATGTTCCTAAATGTCTTTTTAAAACGCAACCTTCTCAACTTGACTTGTACTTTCAAATATCTGCAATGTATAAACATGTAGTCTGCTTTTAAACCTTTTTAAAATTATACCACTGTTAGTTTACAGCACCCCTCATTCTTTTAAGTGTATCATTTGACATGTTCTGTCATTACTCTCCATCAGCCATGTGTGTGTTTCACCCGTGCGTGTCCTTTGTGTTTACTATATTTCAAAACGCCTGCAAACTTTAATACTGTGCTCTATATGCTAGAGCTCAATCTACTAATCTGCAAAAGCTAGATTCTAACACCAGCCTTTAGGGGAGCACTGGTGCATTTATTTATAAATCAACCTTTTCGGATGTGACATCTTCATAGCACATGGGCTTGACCCTGGACCTGCTACCACGACACACCAAAAGTGCAAATTATTTATCTGTTCCGACATATCGCTGGGGCAGATGGGACTTGAACCCATGTCTTCTGGTATAGAAGCAGCATTACTACCACTGAGACCAGACAAATACTTTTAAACTTGTTTGGACATGTTACAACACACCACCATGGCAGGTGGGTGAACCCAACCTTCTAGCTCAGAGGTAAGGACAATGTCACAGTAGATGATGATTTCTGGACAGTAGGGATACATGTCCCTCCTGTCTGAAAGTACATATTTACCATAGTTTTCTGCCCTTCAGCCAATTTTGGATGATCTTTAATTTTGTTAAGACGATCATTGTGTTGCACTTTGCCAGACAAGCATTCAAAGTCACCATACACATCAAACCATTTCATTTGCTCAAAGAGCTTGATCAAGTTAGACAAACCAAACGTTTGTCATTAAAAGTTCCAAACTGGCTGCTGGTTATTATTGAATTCTTTTCCTCACAAACTAACTTTCCCTTATAGTCTCAGGCCTCCCCCTCCCTGTGGTAAACTGATTGGCTTTTATCTTTTCTTTCTAGGTGTAATCTTTGAAGTTCTATTGTATTCTGGCATCACCCCATCTTAAAAAGGAGGATTGCAAATTATGAAACAAGCTTCTGCAATTTCCATCATTTCCCTCATTTCATAGAATTATGCCCGATCTAGGCCTGGAATTGTTTTGCATGGAGGACTGTCACCTTTTAAGTTTTTAAAAGAGAAATGCTTATCTAATATTATTAGTGCCTCCACTTTGACTGCTGTATTAGATAAGAGGACACGTCCAGCAAAGAAAAATGCTTACCCCACCTCTGTCCTGTGCCTCTACAAGACCTCCATTAATGAACCACACCGCTCTTGACTACTCAGTTATGTAGATGGTGCACAAAAATCTCTTGGATCCCTTTCTACAGAAGTTGCTAATCTATGTTAATGCATTGTTTTACCCCTCTTATCAACTTGAATATTACTTCTGTACTTTTGATAATCAGTTTGGTTCTCTACAATGTGGTACTCGAATTCAGTGCCATAAACCTAGTTTTCTCTTTAATCAGTTAGGAGTTCTAGTTTTGGATGCCTGTGCTTTCCTTCTTGTAGGAAGATGCCTATCTGTACTCAAACTATTTTTATTGGAAGGTCTGATAAGATCAAGACAGCCATATTCTAAATTCTGCAGGTTTAGATTAAATAATTTTACAAACACAATCAGGAATTAATTGCTGTTATGGTTTGTTAGGCAGTGCCAAAATCTGAATTATTGGATATGACAAGAAATTATCCAAAATTTAAATCTTTATAATCTTTACAACCCAAGTAGAATATGGATTCAAATAAAAAGAAACACGATCAGATATAAAAATAAGATTCTGTTCATTCAGATTTAAGCGTAAAAATAAAACTTGCATTAAATGCCTATAAAACTGTGATGTTTCTATAAACAAACTTCATTCTTCATTAGCTTTGTATCTGCTGTGTCCAAAATATACGAGAGTATGAATTACTTGTTAGATCAAGCAACCAGAATGGAGAAGTTGCCTACTATGGCAAGCAGCAGCTCAGGCAACTCTCACTCCAATAAGCTGTAAGAAAATGCCAGTTTTTAGCCAATTAACCCATTTTGATGCCCAGCTCCTCTCCCACTCCTCCCAATTGGAGGTTTCTTTGGCACATTCCATGGTAACTACATCAAATGTTTCTCAACTGTTTCTGGTTTCTTCTAACTTTCATTTATATAATGTCAAAAAGAGAAAACTAATTCAGACTGTACTCCCAATTCAGTTCCACAACTCCAAAATTAAGAGAAAACTACTTCAGTCTGCCTTCCTCTACAATAATTAGATTTGTAACACTGGTTCCAGATCGGTTCAGGAACCAGTGTTACATTTTTTTTTTTTTTTTGGTTTCTCTGGGTTCGTTTTCCTCCCGGTGGGGGGGGGGGGGGCGGGGGGGGGGGGGGGGAGGTGGAGGGAAAGCGACAGGGTGTATGGAGTTAAATGGAAAGATAAGCAGCAGGATAGCATGTGAGCAGGTGGGTTTAAGCTTGAGGCAGACTAGGAATGCGGCAAAAAGGAAGGATAACTTAGGACATCTTATGATTTCCAATATCTCTAATAATGATAAGAAAGTTAGCATTAAGGCACTTTACCTAAATGCTCGTAGTATTCGTAACAAAGTAGATGAATTAGTGGCACAAATCATCTTGAACGATTATGATGTGGTAGGCATCACAGAGACATGGTTGCAGGGGTTCAGGACTGGCAGTTAAACATCCAAGGATTTACAACTTATCGAAAAGACAGGGAGGTGGACAGAGGGGGTGGGGTTGCCTTGTTAGTTAAGAATGAAATCAAATCAATAGCACTGAATGACATAGGGTCAGATGATGTGGAGTCTGTGTGGGTGGAGTTGAGGAACCACAAAGGCAAAAAAACCATAATGGGAGTTATGTACAGACCTCCTACCAGTAGTCAGGACCAGGGGTACAAGATGCACCGGGAAATAGATAGGGCATGTCAGAAAGGCAAGGTCACGGTGATCATGGGGGACTTCAATATGCAGGTGGACTGGGTGAATAATATTGCCTGTGGATCCAAAGAAAGGGAATTCATGGAATGCCTACAGGGTGGCTTTTTGGAACAGCTTGTGATGGAGCCCACAAGGGAGCAGGCTATTCTGGACTTAGTGCTATGTAATGAGCCAGACTTTATAAAAGACCTTAAAGTAAGGGAACACTTAGGAGGCAGCGATCATAATATAGTAGAGTTCAGTCTGCGGTTTGAAAGAGAGAAGGCAAAATCGGATGTAATGGTGTTACAGTTAAATAAAGGTAATTACAGGGGCATGAGAGAGGAACTGATGAAAATCGACTGGAAGCAGAGCCGAGCGGGGAAGACAGTAGAGCAACAATGGCAGGAGTTTCTGGGTGTAATTGAGGACGCAATACAGAGGTTCATCCCAAAGAAAAGAAAGATTATCCGGGGGAGGATTAGACAGCCATGGCTGACAAAGGAAGTCAAGAAATGTATCAAAGAAAAAGAGACAGCCTATATAGTGGCCAAGAGCACTGGGAAATCAGAAGATTGGGAAGGGTACAAGAACAAACAGAGGATAACAAAGAGAGAAGTAAGGAAGGAGAGGATCAAATATGAAGGTAGGCTAGCCAGTAATATTAGAAATGATAGTAAAAGTTTCTTTCAATACATAAGAAACAAACGAGAGGCAAAAGTAGACATTGGGCCGCTCCAAATTGATGCTGGAAGGCTAGTGATGGGAGATAAGGAAATAGCTGAAGAACTTAATAAGTATTTTGCGTCAGTCTTCACGGTGGAAGACATGAGTAATATCCCAACAATTAAGGAGAGTCAGGGGGCAGAGCTGAGTATGGTCGGCATTACAAAAGAGAAAGTGCTAGAAAAGCTAAAAGGTCTAAAAATTGATAAATCTCCTGGCCCCGATGGGCTACATCCTAGAGTTCTGAGGGAGGTGGCTGAGGAAATAGCGGAGGCGTTGGTTGTGATCTTTCAAAAGTCACTGGAGTCAGGGAAAGTCCCAGATGATTGGAAAATTGCTGTTGTAACACCCTTGTTTAAGAAAGGATCAAGACAAAAGATGGAAAATTATAGGCCGATTAGCCTAACCTCGGTTGTTGGTAAAATTCTAGAATCTATCGTTAAGGATGAGATTTCTAAATTCTTGGAAGTGCAGGGTCGGATTAAAACAAGTCAGCATGGATTTAGTCAGGGGAGGTGGTGTCTGACAAACCTGTTAGAATTTTTTCAAGAGGTAACAAGTAGGTTAGACCAGGGAAACCCAGTGGATGTTATCTATCTAGACTTCCAAAAGGCCTTTGATAAGGTGCCTCACGGGAGGCTGCTGAGTAAGGTGAGGGCCCATGCTGTTCGAGGTGAGTTACTGGCATGGATTGAGGATTGGCTGTCTGACAGAAGGCAGAGAGTTGGGATAAAAGGCTCTTTTTCAGGATGGCAACCGGTGACAAGTGGTGTCCCGCAGGGTTCAGTGTTGGGGCTGCAGCTGTTCACTTTATATATTAATGATCTGGATGAAGGGACTGGGGGCATTCTGGCGAAGTTTGCCGATGATACGAAGTTGGGTGGACAGGCAGGTAGTACGGAGGAGGTGGGGAGGCTGCAGAATGATTTAGACAGTTTAGGAGAGTGGTCCAGGAAATGGCTGATGAAATTCAACGTGAGCAAATGCGAGGTCTTTCACCTTGGAAAAAAGAATACAGGCATGGACTATTTTCTGAATGGTGAGAAAATTCATAAAGCCGAAGTACAAAGGGATCTGGGAGTGCTAGTACAGGATTCTCTAAAGGTTAACTTGCAGGTTGAGTCCGTGATTAAGAAAGCGAATGGAATGTTGTCATTTATCTCAAGAGGGTTGGAATATGAAAGCAGCGATGTGCTTCTGAGACTTTATAAAGCTCTAGTTAGGCCCCATTTAGAATACCGTGTTCAATTTTGGGCCCCACACCTCAGGAAGGACATACTGGCTCTGGAGCGTGTCCAGCGAAGATTCACACGGATGATCCCTGGAATGGTAGGCCTAACATACGATGAACGGCTGAGGATCCTGGGATTGTATTCATTAGAGTTTAGAAGGTTGAGGGGAGATCTAATAGAAACTTACAAGATAATGCATGGCTTAGAAAGGGTGGACGCTGGGAAGTTGTTTCCGTTAGGTGGGGATACTAGGACCAGTGGGCACAGCCTTAGAATTAACGGAATGAGGAGACATTTCTTCAGCCAGAGAGTGGTGGGCCTGTGGAATTCATTGCCACGGAGCGCAGTGGAGGCCGGGACGTTGAATGTCTTCATGGCAGAGATTGATAAATTCTTGATCTCGCAAGGAATCAAGGGCTACGGGGAGAGTGCGGGTAAGTGGAGTTGAAATGCCCATCAGCCATGATTAAATGGCAGAGTGGACTCGATGGGCCAAATGGCCTTACATCCACTCCTATGTCTCATGGTCTTATGGTATGACTTAAGGTTAGCCTATTTTAATATGCAGAGTGAATATTTCCCCCCTTGGGGCAATCTAGAAAGAGAGATCATAGGTTTAGACTAAAGAGTGGCATTTAAAACAGGGATGAAGAGGAACTACATTTCTCAAAGGACCACATATATGTGGAGTTCACTACCTCCGTGGGCAGCTGTCAGGAGACTGAATAAAGTTAAATTTTAAAATCACATTGCAGAAGGATGATGGCCCACTCAGGTTTTACTTATTAGTGTTACTGTTATGTAAAATTTAGCAAACCTCAATTGGATGTTGAATTGCAGCCCTGACAGAAGATGAAGATAAAGCTATCACATTATAGATACCAGCAAGAAACTACAAGCATGAGCTTTTCAGGGATATGTAGTACAGCAGGACCTTGATCAGATGGGCAAACGGGCTAAGGAGCGGCAGATGGAGTTTAATTTAGACAAATGAGAAGTGCTGCATTTTGGTAAGGCAAATCAGGGCAGGATGTATACAGTTAATGGTAAGGTGCTGGGGAGTGTTGCCAAAAGAAGAGACCTTGGGGTGCAGGTTCATAGATCCTTGAACGCAGAGTCACAGATAGACAGGGTGGTGAAGGCAGTGTTTCGTATGCTTGCCTTTATTGGTCAGTGTATTGAGTATAGACGTTGGGAGGTCATGTTAAGGCTGTACGGGACATTGAACGCAATATTCCGAAAGTGGCTTAATCAATCTGGTCTCCCTGCTATAGGAAAGATGTTGTGAAACTTGAAAGGGTTCAGAAAAGATTTACGAGCATGTTGCCAGGATTGGAGGGGTTAAGCTGTAGGGATAGGCTAAATAGGCAGGGGCTGTTTTCCCTGGAACGTCAGAGGCCAAGAGGCGACCTAACAGAGGTTTATAAAATCACGAGGGGGCATGGATAGGGTGAATAATCAATGCCTTTATCCCCCAAGGTATGGGAGCTCAAAACTGGAGGTTTAGGTGAGAAGGAAAAGATTTATAAAGGGACCTAAGGGGCAACGTTTTCATGCAGAGGGTGGTGCATGTATGGAATGAACTGCCAGAAGAGGTCGAGAAGACTGGTATGTTAACAACGTTTAAAAGGCATCTGGATAGGTATATGAATAGGAAGGGCCAAATGCTGGCAAATGGGACTAGATTAATTTAAGATATCTGGTCAGCACGGACGAGTTGGACTGAAGGGTCTGTTTCAATGCTATTCATCTCTACGACTCTGTGACCCTAAACATTTTGTCACAGGCTGTTGCACAAAATGTATGACTTTTCAACTATCTCCAGTTAACATAGGATTATAATTTTTTTTGCAATAGCAAGGACATGTTAGAAGAGAGTAAAAGTACAGGTAAAATTCAGAGCTGTCTGCAGAATTCTCTTGTGTAGGGATGCATAAATTGCTGAATTATAATCAAAGATTAGTTCTCTTATATTATTCTTCAAAATTAGATTGCATATCCAGGTCTGATACTCTGTAGGTTTATTATTTAGCCCTAACTGCTTCAGGTATCTTGTTTTACAACATGGTTCTCCAACTATTATCGTCCTTGAAAACAACTAACATCTTGGGTTATAGTCTTAAATCTTGTCCCCATTCTGCTAAAGCTATTAGTATATTGCTTCCTTTGTCTCTCTCTTGCTCTACCCCTTCAAATTTTACTAGTCACTACCAAATGTTTAGTTTTTCTCTTGCCAAAGGAAAGGTCTCTTGGTTATCATTTACAAAATGTTCTCGTGTTGGCTTTTCTTAAAACTTCATTATCTGTGTGTTTTGTCCAACTAATGCTCATCACAGAGTCAGAGTCTGTTACCGAGCTGTACATCTCTTCGGTCTAACTCGTTCATACAGATGGGTTTCCCAAACCGAACTAGTCCCATTTGCCCGCATTTGGCCCATATCCTTCCAAATCTTTCCTATTCATGTTTCATTACTATGTTGCCTTCAGTTTTGCTTCCATTGTCTTATATTCCAACTCTCTCATCCATATAACATCATTTGCCAGAAGTGGCATTTCACTAATCGCAATCTGCTTTCAATAAAAAGCATTCTTATTTCTAAAGCAATCTGACATTCTTGTGAAGGTTTAGTTTGCAAGTGAACTGCACTGCCTGATGCCTTAATCACCTTATTGTAATAATGAAAAAAGTTATTAGATTAGTTATCCAGATAAGAAAGTTATTTGGCTCGTTTTATTTCTTTTGATTCCAGTGTTATTCTGCATCTAGGTGAAATCTTTTTCATTAATATAACCATGCATATCTTTGTATTACAGTTTAATAATAATCCATAAACTATTTTAGTTTGGTTATAATTGTGTCTAAGAATATAGGAAAATCTTAGAATCTTAAGAATCTTAGTAACTACAGCAGATACAGAAGAAAACTCTGAGATCAACACATCTCAAAGATTAATATATATCCTGTCCAAGTGTTGAAACTCGTTAATATTAATTGAGTTAGTTGGAAGACACTTGATGAGAAAATGAGAATAAAGTACATTAGAATACATTTTTTTCATTTTGAACCCTTGTCCTCAAGGTTCTAGTTGTGTCAATCGTATTAGCTGAAGTCAAGAATAGAAAAAGCTTAACATAAAGGCTTTCAAAAAAAAATAAAATCAGATAAGGGAGGTCGTTGCCTGACCATAGGACCTGCTGTATACACGAGTGAACAGACTTCCTCCTTGATCTGACTTTTTCGGTATAACTTAAGTCATCCACTTTCGACGCACTGAAAGAGATACCTGCTGTGTGTAGACAATTATGTGAGGTGGAGGAGTAGAAACTGGCAGCACCTTCTAAACAACGTATTTTTTTTCTCCCCCTGTCATGTAAGGCCATTTTGTTTAAGTGCACGGGGCCCATTAACTACTTTTTGCACTGTAGCTTAAGAGAGTTGACATGTGTGGGGAAACTTACAGGCTGCTATGCTGTTTGGAGAGAACTTCACTTCTAACCAAAAAAATTGGTTAAACCAAAAAAAAAAAAAAACAATTACAGAAGAAATAACATACATTCAGTCTTTGAAAACTACTGCTTAAATGCCAAGTCTTATTTATTCTTAAATATAAAATCAAACAAACAGTCACCAACACATATTTGGTGTCAAACCATTGAATGGTCCAGAAGAGCTTCACAGTTATTGCAAAACTCAATGCTTCTAAGGCATATTTATAAAAGTTACTAAAACATGGATCATTGACAGAAATTGCTACGGTTTCTGAAAAAATTGAAGGTCATATTTACAGCACATTGCTGTATGTGTTAGTACAGTGATGCACGAACAGTTTTTTTTTCCTAGAGACTAACTTTATAAAAAGGCTGAGGACCAGAAAAAGCACGTACCATTCTTTGAATTCGAATTTCGTCCAAATAGTGCTTCCTTCTGAGATATGATGCCTGATCTTGCTTGACAATTTTCTTCCAGATTTTGCTCACCATTCTTGCTCTGGCATGAACATACAAGCATTTCATTCGCAAAACAAAAAGGCATCAAGCAAAATACACATCAGATTTAAATTGCATCACATAGTATGGGCAAATGACATTTAAAGTAAATATTCAGTGCTTCTCAGACAAGAGATAGGTACTTTAGTTAATTTCAGCCCAGAATTTAGATTCTGAAAGGTGATAAAGCTTGTTGCTGACATTCACATCCCATAAACAAATGAAAATTAACTTGAGATATGATTTGTTTGGAGTGAGGGAAAAGAGAGAGAGAGAGAGAGAGAGAAAAGGGGATCAAAACTGTCAAAATGTAGTAACAGTCTTTGAAATGTTTTAATCTTGTTTGTGTAGATGGTGAAGTTATTGAGAAGAGACTCAAAAAGACTCCCTATTATTTCAAGGTTCCAACAATTTGCAAAAATCATACATCAGTAAGTTTACTACACACCCAAGTTCATAATTTTTTGAGAGTAATAGAAAAAACAGCTGCATATCTGGTTAGGAATGTACATTGAAAGAATTAAAGAACACTGTGCATGTTGTTAATCATTTAACTGTACTGTACAAATGTAAATAAAATGCTTTAAAAGTGTAAAAAGAGTTCTTCAGTTCTGTCTGTCACCAACTGGTTTTCTGGAATGGAACACATCTTACCTGCTGAGATCATCTATGGTTAAGTGGAACAAAATTGTAGCAAGAACGTGGGTCAGATTTCTGCTCAATAGTTCTTTTAGGATATCCACTTTGTCCAAACCCATTTTTCTGCCAATGAGTCTGGATAGTGAAGGCATAGATTCATTCAGTGTCTTTTCCTCTGACTGACAGGGATCGTGCACAGTGGCATCCCCAAGCCTTTTTCTTTTTCTCATGCATATTTCCTGTACTAACTGTAAAGCAGGGGTACAAGACAAATCCTTAGACTTTAGAGGATCCTCACAGGCTTTTTCCTCAAACACCAATTCATTTTCTCTAGTGCAAGATTCTAAGTTGCAATCTGATCTTAGAAGAAAAACTCCTCTGTCTTCATCATCTGCCTCCGACTGGGAACCTCGCTCACTAAGAGTGGATAAGCGCTTGGATCTTTCGAAGCTTCTTTGGGAATTTTTGCAATCTAGCATCCTGGGTGTTCTCTTTTGGTTTTGCACCAACTCTTGGAAGGAATGTTCATGGTTTGAAAAGGAATCAGATTTTTCAAAGCCAACAGAAGTGTAGCCACTGTCCTCAGTTGTTGAGTTATTTAATTTGCCATCTGATGCAGTCCTGGATGCTGCCCTGTCTGCCAAGTTTTCACTAAGATTCATTACAAAGTTGTTCAGAGGAGTAAGGAACTGGTGGTATTCATTTATTTCAGATTGTCTATGGCTAGATGGTGTTTCAAAGGGCTCAGTTGAAGTGCATTCATCATAGCCTTCAGAAAAAGAGAAGCTGCTGAAATCAAGCTTACTACTTATTGTAGATTGCTCAAAGGTTACACATTCAGCAGGTACTAACTCATTTTTACCCTTTAAGTCATCTATTGTAGAGGTACGCTGCTGCGCAAATAAATATCTTTTAGTTCTACATGAAGTGCCATTTTCCACGCTGTTTAAAGTGCTTGTTGCCAGAGCTTTAGAATTCAAGTCCTCAGGAGAGTCCAGTGAACTGTTTGAACAAAAAGAATCTTTACAACCTATTCTGATACAAGACAATTCTACCACACCAGCTTCATTCGATTGGCTAAGAGTTCTATATAATTCTACACTTCCACTGGAGGTTAAATGTGACTCAAGAAGTCGCCGCCGTAATGTGATTGTCTTGTAAGTTCTCCTGGGGGTTTCAAACTGAGCTGGTAAAGTAGAATCAGTTCTTTTCTGATCACACCATTTTTTTTCAACTGAAAAGGATGATGGTCTACTAGCATACAATCGATTTTCATTGCACTCTACAGGAGACAAGTTAGCCATAAGTGATTCAAGCTCTTCTACAGTTCCACTGGAGTAATTAACTGAGTGAGTTGTGCTTTCTATTTCACCATAGTTACTGTCCTGTCCTAATGATAAGCACCCATCAGATTTAAAACTTTCTGTATGATTAGCCACTTGTTGCTCAGGGCCAGTTGCCAGATCACACGAATGCTTCAGTGATGGCAACATCTTGGCACAAAGGACCACACAACTTCCAGTCCTGCAAAAAAGAAGTGACTTGTGTTAAAACATTAATTATTAAGTAAATTAATTGAAATTTTACAAGAAATTTAAAAACAAATCTAGAATTTCATGCAACTTTAATGGAACAACATTGATCTTCAGCAAATGTAGAAATTTACCATTCAGCAATATGGTTATCCTATATTTTGCACTTGGCAATTGCAGTTTTCTCAAAATTTGATCCCAGCCATTCCCTCATATCTGACTATGTAGTTTGGAGCGACTGAAATAAAAAATGTGATTTAAAAATTAAATTTAATCAGTTATTTGGTATCTTTTCACACAGGAATTAAACTTCATACAATATACAGGACAACGACTAGGGTATAGATGTGCACAGATCAGAGAAAGTACAGGTGCAGACAGCATACAGTGTCCTGGGCTTTATTAATAGGCGCATAGAGTACAAGACCAAGGAGTTGATGCTGAACTTGGATGTGACACTTGTTATATAGTACTGGAGAAAGGATGCGAACGCATTAAAGACTGCAGAAATCATTTACAAAAATGTCTCTATGGATGAGAAACTTCAATTACGAACATAGGTTGGAGAGCTTGGGGCTGCTCTCTTTTAGAGAGAAGGCGACTAAGAGGAGATGTGATAACTTTGAAAATCATTGATATGGAGAATGTGATGCGCAAAAAAGATTTTTAAAGCAATGAGGTTAAGATCTTGAATGCACTATCTGGAAGCTTGGTTTGGGCAGTTTCAAAGCAGTGGGAATTGGATGGATAATTTAAATTGAAATAATACGCAAGGGCTTGAGGAAAATACAAGAAGATGGCACTAAGTCAAAATGCTCATTTGTTGACCTGGTGCAGATGTGATTGATCAAATGGCTGCTACCTGCACCATAACACATGATTCTAAGGTTCATGATTACCAGGCAAGCGATTAGAAGCACCAAGTTCCTAAAGGAACAAACAGTGGAGAACATTTTGTTGGACTTGATTCTTCCTGCTCTGATCAGCCTAAATAAACTATCATACAAATGTGAAAGAAAGAACGAACGAAAGAACGAACGAAAGAACGAACGAAAGAACGAA
>JAHRHZ010000051.1:8285163-8325733 GCA_024137785.1 Ginglymostoma cirratum
GAACGAACGAAAGAACGAACGAAAGAACGAACGAAAGAACGAACGAACGAACGAACGAACGAACGAAAGAAGGAAAAAACTCAGGTCAGGCAGCATCTGTGGAGAAAATCTTGACACTTCAGGTCATTGACATGACCAGGTTCTGATGAAACGTCATTGATCTGTTGTTTCAGTTTGCTAGCATCCATAGTATTCTCTTCTTGCATCATGTAAATATGGATAGGAATGAGTGGAATGCCAAAGACACATATTTCTAGGCTAGCTTGGAGTTCAAAATCATGTTCAAATCACTCATTCTTGCAGTTAATTGCAGGAATATTTACTTGGGGACACCCCTTTCCTCCTAGACTCCACCAGAAAGTTTGGTTCATTTACTAAAAGTAAGAAAGGAAAAAGTACCTAATTTACAAAAAACATTTGCTGATATTTAAGAAAGTGAAAGAAGAAAGAAAATCTGACACCTATATACGTACAATTCATTTTTATATATTCCACATTTAAAAACTCATCCGCTTTGTGGCTTTGGATTTATGGCATACACCAGTTCCACATTTTGAAACTTACGTTGTACTTAACTGCTGTCTCAGAAACCCGATTGAGCTTTTTGAGGAAGAGGATTGATGAGGGCACAGCAGTAGACATTGTTTACTCGGATTTTAGTAAAGCCTTCAACAAGGTTGTGCATAGTAGACCAGTCGGTAAAGTTAGATTGTTAGTTAGACTCAGAGCGAGCTTGTCAATTGGATACTAAATCAGCTTAACTGTAGGAGACAGAGTGTGATGGTTGAGGGTTGTTTTCCAGTCTGGAGACCTGTGAACAGTGGTGTTCCACAGGGGATTGGTGCAGGATCCACTTTTGTTTGTCATTAATATAATAATTTAAATGAGAATATAGAAGGCATAGCTTGTAAGCAGATGACACCAAAATTGGTGGTATAGTCGGCAGTGAAGTTTTCTAAGATTACGAAGAAATCTTGATCAATTGGATCAATGGGCTGAAGAGCAACAGATGGAGTTTAAATGTATAAATATGAGGTATTGCATATTGGTAAAGGGCAGTACTTATACAATTAAAAGTAGGGCATTGGGTAGTGTTGTAGAATAGCCAGACCTAAGGTTCTGATACATAATTCTTTGAAGTTTGCATCACATATAGATAGGGTGGTTACGGCGGTATTTAGCATGCTTGCCTTCATTGCTCAGACCTTTGAATATGGGAGTTGTGACCTTAAATTGAGGATGTACAAAACTTTGATGAGGCCTTTTCTGGAGTAGTGCCCAGTTCTGGTTGCCTGTTATAGGAAGGATATTAATAAGCTGGAGTGTGTTCAGAAAAGATTTTCCAGGATGGTGCTGGGAATGGTCAGTTTGAGTTTATTAGGAGAGGCTAAATAGGCTGTGACTTTTTCCACTGGAAAACAGGAGGTTGAGGGGTGACTTTGCAGAGGTTTATAAAATCATGAGGGGTATAGATGAGGTTAATGGCAAGTGTCTTTCCCCTAGTTGGGGGAAATCAAAGCTAGCAAGCATATTTTTAAGGGGAGAGTACAAAGATTTAGAGAAGACACAAGAGGCAATTTTTGAAAACAAAAAAGAGTGGTTTGTGTGTGGACTGAACTTCCAGAAGCAGTAGATGATGCAAGTACATTTACAACGTTTAAACGACATTTAGATGAATATGAGAAAAGAAACATTTGGAGGGATATGGGTCAGGCGCAGGCAGGTGCGACTAGTTTAGTTTGGGATTATGTTCGGCACGGGCTGCTTGGACAGAAGGGTCTGTTTCCATGCTGTATCACTATTGGAAACAGATGAAAACAGAAACTGCGTGGAAAGAAGGAAACAAAAACAAAAGGAAACAGTTCATTTTAATTCTGTACATTGTTATGATCCCAGTTATATGAATATTGGGCAAGCCAAATATTTGTTAGGATGGCTCAATAGACCACATCATTTAATGAGTCACTATTATACAACTACTTTACTAAAGTAAATACGAGCAGTAATGACTAAATAAATACAATTAAGAAGATAATGATTCAAAACAATATACACTTCTACCTTTAATTAGAATGTAACAGACTTAGCTCAGATTTACGTGGACTCACAACTGGTGCTTGGAAGGCAGTTCTTTACTCCGCATCTGACTGCGCAGGTCACAGCTCAGGTTTGTGGTATATCCCTAGCAATGCAACTTGCTCATTCAAGTACATGCATTGCTGATACACACACACTCCCTTGTTATCTATCCCATAGATGGAACTCTCTTTTCATAGCTATATGGCCATTCTCAATTATCTGGAACTCTGCTTTTAAAAAAAAAAACAAAATCTAGGTTTTTCTTTCGAGCCTCTGTACATCAACAATGATCTCTATAGCACCCTCAAGGCTTTCTTGCTTCTAAACGGTCTCTCAGCTCATTAAGTACTTGAAGCATTGTTGGGTGCTTTGTACAATACCCAGAACTGTCATACACGTAATGGTTGGCTATGACTGAAGAATGCGCATTACGGTGACATGAGTGTCAGCAAAAGAGCTAGAGAGCATCTCCTTAAAGTTGAGTCAATTTTCTGGGATTTTTAAAATATTAGCTACTTTTCCTCGGGTTCAATGTCAATAGCTCCTCCCATAAGTAGACCTGTGTACTGTAAATGCCCTTCAGCTCAATATCTCAATACCTCAGTTATAATAGAAAATCATTATTGTTCACTGCTGTAATATATCAAAATTCAGATTTGATTGAGTAGCAGACTGAATGTAAACTCTGATTAGAATAATGTTCCAAATCAAGATCATAATGTAGAACGTATAAGTAAATCATAACTTTGCTATTTGCATAGAATTGAAAGCAACCTTGATGATACAAGTTTGTTACTGTATTTGAGAGATAGAAAACCAACGTTTAAACATTAAAACACATTCAATACGATAAAGAGAGTAACTATTTCCCAGTTGGAAAAATGAACTACTAAATTTGGAGGGGTTGAGGATCGTCTTAAAAAAAAAATTGGAGCTACACCATTTTGGGAGCAAATTCATGAAACAGTTTTTGTGATACACTTGAGTTAGTGATTAAGCTTTCTGTATTCATTACACTGAAATATGACATGTCATAATTTAAACTTCACTCGTTCTGAAGAAGCTACCAACTCAACAAGTTCTCCAATTGTTTAATACTGCTACCAACTTAATAAAACAACCTGCGTATTTTTGTGTTAACCAATTGTCCATATTTGGTTGATGTCTCAATTTAATCTATGAAGTATATGAAAAAACAGCACACATCACCTAAACAGAGGTAGTGGAAGTGTGGAACTCAAGCCCAAAAGGAGTCAACTGAAGTGTTCAGGATTCAGAATGGCAGATTTTTGCTGTGCAACAGACAAGGAGCAAAGACAGGTAACAGTCAAGGTACAGGTCATCCAATTATTGGCAGCAGCAACTCAAGGGGTTGAATTGGCCTATTCCTGTTCTGATATTATATACAGGAGTGCTCACTCGTGTTGATTATTTGCATTATAAACTATGCACCAGACAAATTTGCTTTATTGTCTGTTAATAAATAACTTTTATAGGTTAAAAACCTGAGCAAGATTAATCTGCATGAATCCACATAGAAAAAGTCTTTTCACTAGAGGTCATATCAGCCATGTCTTTTGTAAACTCAGCATTTATTTTTTACAATGGTATAACATATACCCAATGTGCATTGCATCTATTTAAAAAGAAAAAGAAATCAGAACATATACCATTGATTCTTGCAGATAACTGTTGTGTGTGCACAATGTGTGTTAAAGCCTTAATGGGCAAGAAGAGAGAACAGATAGAAATGCCAGGAAAACTGTCTACTCAACAATATTCAATTCGTGCAAATGTGAATAGTACCACTTTTGCTTTCTTCAAATCAAGTCACATTTTACAAATTTAATGAACTTTATTAATCAACCAAACATTATTTTATATGGTAGTGACCGAAAAAGTTTTCAAAATGCCAAATATTAAGTTTAGCCTTGACAGCGTACCCCTCCCCCTTTCGTAGCTTATACATTCAAATAAATATTTTCATCTCAGACTCCCTGTTGTATTCACAATGAGCAAAGTGTTCAAGCTACCAGCACCTCCACAATCAATTAAGGATCCTTCATGCGCTTACAAAATAGAATCCAGAGTCTAATCAAAAAAAGAGTAGCTTTCCTACCCATCATTACATTTTCTTTATATGTATCATAACAGGCCAAATATGTTCCATACCAAGGACCAATCCATATCATAAGATACTTGAGCTACCATCCAGTGCAAGACAACATATTATGTTAACAGTCATAAATCAGTTAATTACACAGACAGGATTAAAATCCAAGATCATCCTCCTAGTCTTTGCTTAATATTAAGCAAAACAAGACAAAATTGCGAAGGTGTTGGTTTGTTTTGGTACACCCCAAACTCTAAAGAGGAAAAACATACATGGATGTTTAGACTACTCCTTGAAAAGTTTTAAGCATTCCTTACAGACTTCTAGTGAAAGCGTAGCAAGCACAGAATATGCCTCCATAACAGCACCAGTTTGACTTCCCTGTGGGAGTGCAATAACTCCCTTATTCAGGTTAGGACGGCACGAGCAGCCACCACCTACAAGCAAAAAGGAAAGAAATACTGTGACAAACTCCAATAAAGATTAAAACTAAACTGGAGCTTTAAGAGAGTCAGGAGACAGAGGTGAATGTACAAGAGCATCACAAAGGAAAAGGTGGCTGGGGAAGCTGAAAGGTCTGAAGGTGGATAAATCACCTGGACCAGATAGACCACACCCCAGAGTTCTGAAGGAGATGGTTGAGGATATTGTAGAGGCATTGCATTGATGGTGATCTTTCAGGAATCACTGGAGTCAGGGAGGGTCCTAAAGGATTGGAAAATGGATGATGTAACACACCTGTTAAAAGGCAGGTAGGGAGGGAGAAGACAGGAAAGTGTAGGCTAGTTAACCCGACCTCCATCATTCGTAAGCTTTTAAGAGTCCATTATTAGGGATGAGATTGCAGAGTACTTGGAAGGGCATAATAAAATAGGGCTGAGTCAGTGAGGCTTTGTCAAGGAGTGGTCATGTCTGAGAATTCTAACAGATTTGTTTGAGTAGGTTCGACAAAGAAAAGCCAATGGACGTGACTTATTTGGATTTCCAGAAGGTCTTTGCCAAGATACTGTGCAGGAGGCTGCTTAATTAAATATAAGCCTCATCGTGTTAGGGGCGAGGTACTGGCACGCATAGAGGATTGGCTGACTGGCAGAAGACAGAGAACAGGGATAAGGGGTTCATTTTCAGAACACAGCTGTTGACAGTGGAGTTCTGCAGGGGTCAATGTAGGGACCACAATTATTCACATTACACATTAACAATCTGGACGAAGGAACTGAGGGCATTCTTGCCAAGTTTGCAGATAACAAAAATGGGTGAAAGGACAGGTAGCATTGAGGACGCAGGAGGCTGCAGAAGGCCTTTGACAGGCTAGGAGAGTGGGCAAAGAAGTGGCAGATGGATTACAATGTGAGAAAGTGTGGGGTATGCACTGTGGTAGGAAGAGTAGAGGTATTGATTATTTTTAAACAGGGAAAGGATCCAGAAATCTGAAGCACAAAAGGACTTGGGAATCCTCGTTCAGGATTCCTAAGGTTAACATGTAGCTTCAGTTGGCAGTTAGGAAAGCAAATGCAATGTTTGCATTCATTTCAACAAGGCTAGAATAAAAGAGCAGAGGTGTACTGCTGAGACAGTATAAAGCCCAGGTCAAACCACATTTGAAATATTGAGAGTAGTTTTGGGCCGCATACCTAAGGAAAGATGTGCCGGCCATGGAGGGATCCAGACGAAGTTTACAAGAATGATCCAGGAGATTAAGGGCTTGTCACAAGGAGGGGTGGAGGACTCTGGGTCGATACTCAATGGAGTTTAGAAACTTAATACTAAGAAGCCTGATAGAGCCATACAGTCATACAGTAGGGAAATGGACCCTTCAGTCCACCTCATCCATGCCAAGTTTCGCAAACTAAATTAGTCCCACTTGCCTGCATTTGGTCCATATCCCTCTAAACCTTTCCTATTCGAATACCTGACCAAATGTCTTTTAAATGTTGTAACTGGATCCACGTCTGCCAGTTCATTCCACGTACACACCATCCTGTGTGAAAAAGTTGTCCCTCAGGTCCCTTCTAAATCTTCCCGTCTCACCTTAAACCTATGACCTCTAGTTTTGGACTCCCTCACCCTAAGGAAAATACCTTGGCTATTCACCTTATCCAAGACCCTCAATTTTATAAACATCTGCAAGGTCACCTCCTAGTATCCAGCAAAGATGATGTTTAGGCGAGTGAGAGAGAATAGAGTCCAAGAGCGCAGGCCATTGATGGCACGACCCTTTAGAACTGAGATGACGAGGAGTTTCTTCAGCCAGAGGGTGGTTCGTCTGTGGAACTCATCGCCGTGGAAGACGAAGGTCAAGTCACTGAATGCATTTATATCAAAGATAGATAACTTCTTGATTAGTGAGGGATCAAGGGTCACAGGAAGAAGGTAGAAGAGATGGGTTGAGAAACATATCAGCCATGATCGAACGGAGCAGCAGACTGGATGGGCCGAATGACTAATGCCTGCTCTTCTATCTTCTGACCATATTTTGAAATTACTTTCTAATTCTATTTAAAACAGGGTCACCTTTCAGAATTGTACAGCCGCTCCACCTTTTCCCATCCGTGGAAATCATACAGTCGTTCCACCGTTTGACGTCCGTGGCCATTAACACCGTATACAAACACACAGTTGGTTCTGACGAACGCTGCAGATTAAGTTGGTAACACTGCGGGTGCCCAGTCGAGGAAGGGGTTGCTGCAAGAGGTGGTTTTGCTATAGCAACGCGCCCAGAGCTCCAATCCCTCTTTCTCATCGTCTTGGGAACCAGATGCTGCCTCCACGCGAAGCCCTCTTTGCAGGTTCCCTCGTTTGGATTTGAATTTTGCGCCACTGCGATCTAATTGGGCCGTTTGCAAATACCCGCTAAATCTGTTTAAATGACCGCCAAATAAAGCGTACACAAACTCACACACAAATTGCCGTCTGGAGGACAGCTAAGCTTACACAGCTCCGAGATTCGGTCATTTAAAATGTCCAGCTTAATTAGCGGCGTCGGCACCACGTACAATTTATTAGTGTATTTTATTACGCGATGGGTAGAGTTGTTGCCAGTTTCTCTCACGCAAAAAAAGCAAGCAACCGCTTTCAAGTGCAGTATACAGTTTAAAACTTAAAGAGGCTTGGCGTTAAAATCCGTCGAGAACATGACGGGAATTTTGATACTGCTTTATAAAGACAAAAAAAACCCGGCAAAACGTCATTTACGCTCCATATGTTTTATTGATGCGCCAAGTCCTGACTAGCAACGGAGTTTACTGCATTTGGCGTATCACTGTTGAATTTTAGAAATACTATTATTTGAACGCGCTCACGAAGTTTGTCACTGATCCGATTGTTGTTTCGTGTTACATTGTTCACAAGAAGCCAATTTGTTCGACTATATGTTTTGTTTTGGGTTAAATGAGTGTTACCTTGTTGCACTGGATTGACACCAAATGTGCAAAGTTCGTAGGAAACAACCGTTTGGTGCAGATGGCTAGCGCAGCTGAAAAGTGCTACTACAACGTCGGCAGCTCCTTTCTTGAAATGCCCAGACAAATGTTTGTCGTAGTGAGAACAGCCGACAGCGAGCGCGCAGAACTTTCTCTCATCCGTCCCGTCTCTCCACCACCACCGGTCTCGAGTGATGTGAACTAGATCATAGAATCCCTACAGTGTGGAAACAGGCCCATCGGTGCAACAAGTTCACACCGACCCTCAACGCATCCCACCCAGATCCATCACCCCTATAACCCACCTAATATAGACATCCCTGAAGACTATCGGCAATTTAGCGTGGCTAATCCACCTCGCCGGCACATCTTTGGACTGTGGGAGGAAACCGGAGCACCCGGAGGAAACCCGCACAGACAGGGGGATAACGTACAAAAGTTACCATAAGAAAGTTTGTCTCACAAGCCTAGATCTTTACTTGGGCTCTCACCCCTGACTTTTCTCATATTCTGTACTGGCAGAAATGACTTTATGGGCAGGAGCCCAGTTCTGCCACTCATCTTTTGTTACTGTAACTGATTCCACGTTGAAGTTATCCTTTGTGAAAGTTAATCTTCCACTCTAAGAACTTCAGTAGAGTTGCTAAACACAGCAAGGTAGTTGCCAACAGCCACAGGTAACATGTGCAGGATTCCTTTGAGCACTGTAGTACTCAAGAAATAGTCAGGGAGATTCTAAAAGCACAATGGAATCTGCGTGCTGTGTACTTTTGTGTGCTTATATATTTAAAAGTAGAAAGGAAGTCCAGCAATATGTAAAAAGCATTTATAAAAAGCAAGGAAATGAATTATATGTGTAATATTCCAGGGCTGGGGCAGGGGACACATTCATGGCTGCACTACAGAGTCAAATGGCATGTCACAGGACCAAAATACCCAGTTACATTGTACAAGGCAGAATTACAAGATTCAAAAAGTGATCTTCCCCTCCATAAATAAACAGATGTAGAACTTTCTACACAGTAGAGGAAGGTGTCATATGTTATGGTCCGTTTTGAGATCAGAATTTGTATCGAAAATTGTTGAGGTCCCAGTTAAAGTGGAGCAAAGCAAACTGTTGTAGAGTATAAAAGGCCCCAGAATAAGAAGGATACACGGAACAATCCCTCTTCCGAAGCTACACTGGCCCTATCCCCCACCTCTTCCTCCATTACGTCGATGACTGCATCGGCGGCGCCTCGTGCTCCCACGAGGAGTTTGAACAGTTCATCCACTTCACTAATACCTTCCACACCAACCTTAAGTTCACCTGGACCAGCTCCGATACCTCTCTCTCCTTCTTAGACCTCTCTGTCTCCATCTCTGGCAACCACATGGAAACAGATATCCATTTCAAGCCTGCCGACTCCCACAGCTACCTAGAATACACCTCCTCTCGCCCACCTTCCTGCAAAAATGCCATCCCCTATTCCCAATTCCTTCGCCTCCGCTACATCTGTTCCCGAGATGAGGCATTCCACTCCTGGACATCCCAGATGTCCTTGTTTTTCAAGGACTGCAACGTCCCCTCCACAGTGGTCGAAAATGCCCTTTACCTCGTCTCTCGCATTCCCACAACTCATCCCTCACACCTTCTCCCTGCAATAACAACCAAAACAGAATCCCCTCATCCTCACATACCACCCCACCAACCTCTGGATCCAACACATCATCCTCTGGCACTTCCGCCACCTGCAATCTAACCCCACTACCAAGGACATTTTTCCCTCCACACCCTTGTCTGCCTTCCGGAGGGACCACTCTCTCTGTGACTCCCTTGTCCGCTCCACACTTCCCACCAGCCCCACCACCCCCGGCACTTTTCCTTACAACCGCAGGAAGTGCTACACCTGCCCCTACACCTCCCTCGTCACCCCCATCCCAGGCCCCAAGAAGACCTTCCACATCAAACAGATGCTCACCTACACATCTGCTATTGTGGTATGTTGTATCCGCTGTTCCCAATGTGGCCTCCTCTACATCGGGGAAACCAAGCGGACGCTTGGAGACCGCTTTGTGGAACACCTGCGCTCGGTTCGCAACAAACAACTGCACCTCCCAGTTGCGAGCCACTTCAACTCCCCATCCCACTCCTTGGACGACATGTCCATCCTGGGCGTCCTGCAGTGCCACAACGGTGCCACCCAAAGGTTGCAGGAACAGCACCTCGTATTTCGCTTGGGAACCATGCAGCCCAATGGTATCAATGTGGACTTCACAAGCTTCAAAATCTCCCCAACCCAACCACATCCCAAAACCAGCCCAGCTCGTCCCCGCCTCCCTAACCTGTCCGTCTTTTCTCCCACCTATCCACTCCTCCCACCTCAACGCCTACCTACTAGCCTCATCCCCACCTCCTTGACCTGTTCATCTTCCCTGGACTGACCAACCCCAACTCTAACTCCCCACGTACACTCACCTTTACTGGCTCCATATCCACCTCCTTGACCTGTCCGTCTCCTCTCCACCTATCTGCTCCTTTATCCATCTTTCATCCGCCTCCCCCCTCTCCCTATTTATTTCAGAACGCCCTTCCCCTCCCCCATTTCTGAAGATGGGTCCAGACCCGAAACGTCAGCTTTCCTGCTCCTCTGATGCTGCTTGGCCTGCTGTGTTCATCCAGCTCTACACCTTGATATCCCAGAATAAGACAATCTCTCTCAAGACCGTGTGCTAGTTTGTTTAGGAGCAGCATGATAAAGCAAATTAATATGTGGCTGAAAAACATGTTTAGCTTGGAGTGTTTCAGATTTCTAGGGCATTGGGATCAATTCGGATGCATTAAAGGACCTGTTCAAGATGGGCAGGGTTGGAACCAATGTTCTCACTGGTGTTGAAAGGGCTTAAAGTAGGTCAGTTGACAACAGGATTGGAGGCATAAAAGTGCTGACTGAATTAGGAGAGACAGATAACATTACAATAAAAAGACAGTATTAGAAAAAATGGGATCAAATAGGGAGAAATGCAAAATAGGCAAAGAGGCATGTGTGTAAATCCACAATGTTATAAACAAGACTGGTGAGCTGGAGGTACATAGAATTAAGTGATAACATCAACAATGGACATCTAGGTCAAAACAAGGGGAGGATTGAGAACTTTTATCCCTGACTACAAGGAAAGAGTTCAGCATTTCATCCTTTGAAAACCATGTCTTCTTTTCTCGCTATGTAATTCTGAGATTCCATCAGGGTGCAATTTTATGTTGAACAAGTGAACATGACTAAATATGCAGAATGAAAACAAACAGATACTGGAGCAGGAAAAAGTATATTTTGCATATCAAAATCAAATTTATACAAAGTTTGAAAAATCACCAGGAGAAAAATATCCACTCAGCATGGGCAGAATGATCACACATGAGCCAGTGAAAGTTCTGTTTCATGGTCATAGTTCGCTTGCGATCCATCCCTCATATTATCACAAGAATCAGAATCACTAGGAACAGCTCTCTGAACAATGGTGGTATTTGCAACCAGATACACAATAAACATGGTCCTCCCAAGCTCCAAAATCATCCAAAATTTTAGAACTCCTGCAACTTATTTCAAGTCCCACACCACCCCTTTCCTCACTATGCTTGTCCAATAGATCTTAAAATCCCTGTTCTGATGTAAATGGCTTCAACCTCTTACAATAATAATTGCCTTCGTTATCAGGTTCTAGCTACAGCACAGATTGAATATTTTCAATTCCACCATCATTCTTAAAATGCTAATGCAGATTTATTTCGCTCAGACACTTCACCCTTCACTCTAGATTCCTCCTCCAAATTTTATGTTTTTAGTTGTTGTGGAATTTGTTGCTGGTCCTTAACTATTCTGGAACTGAGTGACTTGGTGGTTGACTTCAGAAGGTAGTTAAAAATCAGCCACATTATCATGGATCTGGGGTCACACGTAGGCCAGACTGGGTACGGAAAGCAGATTTATTTCCGTAAATGACATTACAGAAGCAGATGGGTTATTACAGCAAACTGAAATAAGGCTTATAGTCACAACTACAAAGACTAGATTTTAATTCCAGTTTTGTACTGATTGAACTTGAATTCCAATTTCAGTCCACATACACAGAGCATTAGTGGCTTCTGGACAACTGGTCCGGTGACATGACCATGATAAAACTTTGCCCCCTTGAGAAAATTACTGAGCAAATTTAGTTTCAAGTTTTAAAGTTTAAAGTTTTCTTCTACATTGCATTTGCTTTTGAGGAAATAAAGACTTGAATACAATACTAGCCCCATCTCTATCAAGTTGATTTTGACCATTTTCGTTACTTCTCTGATCCACTAATGGTTAATTGCAGACAAACAGGAGGCTGGAAGAACACAGCAGGCCAGGCAGGAGGAAAGGAGCAGTCAACATGTCGGGTATTACCCCAGGTTAATTGTCTTGTTTTCTTATATTAATTGCAGTCCCATTGCAATTAATGGGACTATCACTTCATAGGAATACATTTTATTTTCTAAATGCGTCCTGGTCATGGTAGCCTTTCTGCAGTTAATTTTGTCACATTCATGACTGTCGATTTCACATGGATTTTTATTTAGTCGAATTCTCATTTTTAAGTAATCTATCATAGGTTGATTTCAGCGTAGAAGTGGAAACCAATTTGCAGGAATAAACATTTCAATTATTTGCTTACTTTTTATACTTGTAAGTGGAGTGGAGCAATGTAAAAACAGAACGTTGAAGATACTCAGCAGACCTGGCAGATCTTGTGGAGAGGAAACTCTTAGCACTTCGGTTCTATGACCTTTCATCTCTTAACGTAGTTTATTTTAAAGACAGTGCAACATGAAAGGTTGTCGTACATAATAAAGGTTTGTGTGGTTGGGGTAATATATAAACATGGATGGAAAAATGGCTAGAGAAGAGAAAACAACAGGAATAAAATTGAAGATAGTAAGAACTGCCGATGCTGGAGTCAGACATAACAGTGTGGAGCTGGAGGAACACAGCAGGCCAGGCAGCGTCAGAGGAGCAGGAAAGCTAACATTTCAGTCGGGATAGATTTGGTCAGGTTGTTACCGGTTGGGTGCTGTAATAATGCTCGAGTATCAACTAATTTCAACATACAGTAATAACTTGGAAGAAGGGAACCATGTATAAGATATCCAAGTTTGTTGAAGATGCAAAGCTAAATGGAAAGGTTGGAAGACAAAAAGACTTCTCTACTCCAGCAAGCTGTGGATGGTTTGTAGATAAATTCAAGGCTGAGATTGATAGATTTTTTGGACATAAGCCAATCAAGGCAAAATAGGGAAAATTAGTCAGAAAATGGGCGTTAAATTTGAAGATTAGCTGTGACTTTACTGAATGGCAGAGCAGGCTTGTGACATACACCCTCTTGCTGCTCCTATTTCTTTTTTCTTGTATATTAGCTCTCTCGATTGTGCTGAACTGCATCTGCCATCTATTTTTCCAAACAAATCTTCCAGCAGACAGTCTCAATTCCAGTCTTTCAATCCAGCATGAAACATTTGCATATAAAATAAAGAGTGGCAGCAGCAACATCGATCAATGTGCAATCTGTCATCACATCATTGCAATCTGAAAATGCCAATAAAATTTATCTTTTGGTTGCTGCTGTCCATTGTCTACCATTTTCCTAATGCATGAAATACATTTTTCCTTTAATTGCTGGATGTCAACTTGAATTCCCTTGCTAACAAGATGACATTGTTCTATGAAAACCTCATGTTTTGATTTTCTGGCCTCACATCACTTTGAATTGCGATTGCCATCTACCAATCCATTTCTAGAAACCATTACAAATTAATTTGTGTTAATTAAGTTACTTTGCTTCAACTTTAAAATCCAGAGCTTTTAATATCCTCATCTATGGTAATCCTTACATTAAGCTTAAAGAGCCTACAGTTTTGGAGGTGAGAGAAAATATTCTGAGAAGGGGCCACAGGATTGAAAAATTAACACCGATTTCTCTCCACAGATGCTGCCAGACCTACTAAGCTTTTCCAGCAATTTGTTTTTGTTTCCGAATCTGCAGTTCTTTCAGTTTGTTTATTGGAAGAATATATTCATAGTTTTCGTCCAAAGCTGTTTTCTGGGTATTTTGGTATGCATAAACATGCTTGGATCTCTATATCCCCTTGTACAAAACATCCATATTTAAGTCAAAAATAAATTATCAATACGATTAGTGAACCAGTGGAATTCCATGTAAATACATATAAATATTGAAAACCCGTAAGATTAAAAACAAATTAAAACATTTTTGTTCAACGTATTTCCTGACTTTAAAGATGCTGTAACTGTCACCATTGGAATTTTGTAAGTGCCCCTCTTGAATCCAAACTGCGCAAACAAATGAGGAAAATGCTCACACATCCCAGGGAAACTCCTCTGGTAACTGCCATGGAATAAAAATGCAGGAAGTAAATCTGCTTATAACCCCAGAACCATATTCCAAAGAGTTTGCATTGCCCCTATCCTATATGTCAAAAGAGTATCTTTGGATCAATCCTACAGCTGGTTTGAACATGCATCTTTGAGGCCTTCAATGGAACTGCTTTGGAATACTCCATGTAAAGGTTCAATTTAGCAAGCAGTAAAACCACATTTAATGAAGATGCTCAAGTCAACATGAACATAGATAAAATTAAATCTCTCTCTTTGGTGGGGTTCAGTATTTTGAACAAAAAAGGTCAGTCCTAGACTTTTCCTTATATATAAAACTATGCACCCAATGAAGGTTTCCAGCTGGTACCAGCAAGGTTTCTGCATTGTCCTTTTCTAAACGTGATGGAGGCTTGCTGGAATACAATTTATAGGCACTGGCACCCCTGCAAATTTTCCATTTTCACTCATTTACCAAAACACAGATTCTATCCCCTCCTCCCACCTCAAGCCCCACCACCATCTCCTAACTACTAGCCTCATCCCGCCCCCTTGACCTGTCCATCATCCCTGGACTGACCTTTTCCCTCCCTAACTCCCCACCTACACTCACCTTTACTGGGTCCATCCCTGCCTCCTTGACTTGCTTGTCTCCTCTCCACCTATCTTCTCCTTTATCCATCTTCTATCCGCCTCCCCTCTCTCCCTATTTATTTCAGAACCCCCATCCTTTTCCCCATTTCTGAGGAAGGGTCTAGGCCCGAAACGTTGGCTTTCCTGTTCCTCTGATGCTGCTTGGCCTGTTGTGTTCATCCAGCTCTACACCTTGTTATCTCAGATTCTCCAGCATCTGCAGTTCCTACTATCTCTGTACAGTAGCTAAATAGCCAAGATCATATAGACTGCCAGTGAAACATGTAATCCAACATCTTCAGTTGCAGACCTCATTAGTATCTTGTAAAATTTCATTGAATCAAAAGAGCTGTTTATAGATAGATACAAAGAAAAACAGATTTTTTTCTTATTTTTCAGGAAAAAGACATATATAACTTAAAGTCAGAGGTTATAACAGCCTTATGCAATGATCAGACCACAAATCATTCAGCATAAATCTATGTCAGGCAAAAGAAAACTTTCTTTTGAGATCCAGATTGAAAAGGCCTGGAATTGTGATGAGAGATTTTCTCAAATTATTCAAATAAGAAAAAGAGATTATACAGAAAAATATTTACCAGCACACGCTGAATTAACACGATCTAAATGATGCCAAGCAATGTACAATGGAATCAAATGTTGACATTTAGAGGGGTTTGGGAAAGAGACAATGAATTCTACTCCCCTCTCGTTCACCACTCCCTCCCCTTCCCCCTCCACCACTCACTCCCCTCGCCTCTACGAGATGCAAGAAAGCACGCATTCGAGCACGCAAACGTACAACTTACTGAAGCGAAGGCAGACTCAAAGTTCTTTCGATTTTGTAGAGACGCCTCGAGGACCAGCGCGGACTTCAATAGAGCAGAAACACTGAAGGAGACAGACGAGGCTCTATTTAAACCACGAAGCACCGCCTCGTACTTACGTACGAAAACAGAAGTTGCTGGAAAAGCTTGGCAGGTCCGGCAGCAGAACCGGTTCTGAGGAAGGGTCACCGGACCCGAAACGTTAACTCTGATTTTTTTTTTCTTCACAGATGCTGCAAGACCTGCCGAGCTTTTCCAACAACTTCGGGTTTTTTTCCTGATTTACAGCATCCGCAGTTATTTCGGTTTTTGACTCATACTTACGTAGCTGATACGGCAGAAGCTTTCAATCCACCAAGAACCGAGTGAGAAACCTCTGGTTAAACGGCACTTACATTTGCATTTTAACAGACTACCTTCCTAAAGTTTATTTCTTCAGCTGTCACCCCACACCCCTCCTCATAATCCAGTGCCGCCGCTGCCGTTCGAATTTCGTATCCAAAACTCTGATTGGTTAGTCCGACGACCTGTCAGCGGCCGCGTTACTGTTCTCGCCAACCGGAAATGGTGGGCCTGTTGCGCGTTTGTGCTGCGGAGGCACATTTTTGCAGACGGTTCCACCGGGAGATGGTAGATGCCGCAAAGGTAGGTAGGTAGGTAGGTAGGTAGGAAGGCAGGAAGGAAGGCAGGAAGGAAGGGAGGGAATGAATGGATGGGTACAAACAGATCGATATCCCGCGAATAATCTCGAAGTAATTGGCCTCCGGATCGATAAAAAAATTCTTTGGGGGAAGAGAAAGAGAGGTTGTTGGTAATGGTAGGGGCCTCGGGATTAGTGTGGGATAGGAGTCGTTGGAAAGCATCGGAGCAAATCGGTGGAAGGGTAACTGTTGCTTCTGTTTTGAGTCTTACCGTGTTGTTTCGCTGCTGGGATTCTGGTGGCAGGGAACTACTGTGGGGGAGATAAAAGGTACTGCAGATGCTGGAGAATCCGAGATAACAAGCATGGGGCTGGATGAACACAGCAGGTCAAGCAGCATCATAGGAGCCGGAAAACTTGACGTTTCGGGCCTAAACCCTTCATCAGAAGGGGGCATAGCCAGGTGCCATCCAGCCCGTTATGTCTGATTGAAAAATGAGTTGGATGTGTCACTTTTTTTAAAATAAAAGTTTTCTGACTTTCCCACGCTTAACAACTTTTTAAACTAGCGTTTTAAATCTCACTTTTGCATATTCTGTATCAAATTTGGGGAGTGGGGGCAGCAGAGTGGTGAGTGGAATAGAATGCTATTAACCATTCGTTCACGTCTTGAATTCAGTATTATTATTCCCAACAACCTTGTCGATCTCCGCTGACCTTTTTACAAACCAAAAGAACTGCAGAGGCTGTAAATCAAGAACAAAAACAAAGATGCTGGAAAAACACAACAGGTCTGGCAGCATCTGTGAAGGACAAAACAGAGTTAACCATTCGGGTCCGGTGACCCTTACTCAGAACTCCGCTGACCTTTTCTTTTATTTACACGTGGGACGGGGGCGTCTTTGCCTGGGGTAGCATTTATTGTCCGTTCCTAGTTGCCCTTGAGAAGGTGGTGGTGAGCTGACTTCATGAACATGCAGTCCAATACTGTTGATAGACCGAACAGTGCTATTAGGGAGGGACTTCCAGGATTTTGACCCAATGACAGTGAAAGAATGGCAGCATACTTCCACGTCAGGATGGTGAGTGGCATGGAGGGGAACTTGCATATGGTGGTGTTCCCATGTATCTGCTGCCTTTGTCCTTCTAGATGAAAGTGGTCATGGTTTTGAAAGGTGCTGTATAAAAATCTTAAATGGATTTCTTGCAATGTAGTGCCCAGAACTGTAGGCAGTTCGAGTTTAACTAGTGTTCTGCATAGTCTCATGTCTCTCTGATGTTACTTTCTTTCCTTAGTTCAGGCAGAGACTGTAACCTGTATACCTCCCTGATCACTTTAACTATCTCTCTGTTACATCAGGGATCTGTGGATCTCTATCCAATGTTCCTCATCGTCTACACTTCTTATTGTCATACCATTTAGTGTGTATTTCCTTGTCTTATTTGGCTGACAACTGCATTGATTTTTCTCGTGCAGATTCCTCGTTCACTAATTTTTGTATCTGTAAGTTTAATTACGCCCCAAATGAGTTACCCACATTGACCTGTGCTTGTATGACCTTGTAAAAAACATTGTCACACGTGACCTACCTTTCAATCCATGCTGACGATCTTGCTTAATTTGCATCTTTCTATATGCTTTATACTGTCTCAAATTTTTCCTAGTAATTTGTCCTCCAAATAGGGTAGGATTCTTTTGACCTGTAAGGAACTTGGGCTATCCTTTCTCCATCCTTAAACAATGAATGACTAGGCTGAAACCTGAAGCCAGAGGATTGGAAAATGACGCAACTTTACTATTAGAAATAATAAGAACTGCAAATGCTGGAGCCAGAGATAACACAGTGTGGAGCTGGAGGAACACAGCAGGCCAGGCAGCATTAGAGGAGCAGGAAAGTTGACGTTTTGGGTCGGGACCCTTCCTCAGAAAACTTCCACTATTTCCTTGCTTATATTCTGTTAGCCTGCAATACATTTCATCCTGGAAAGGCCCTGGCAACTTAATCACTTAAAACCTCTTAATACTGCCTTGCTAAGTTGGTGTACAAATATATATATTAATCCTATGCAATATTTCTTTCTACATTGTCAGCCTCTTTCATGAGCACAGTTACAAAGTCTACGTTAAGAGTCATGCCTGAGTCTTCCACCTCCACTCATGACCTCTGGATCCTTAAATTTCCTTAGTTATCCTCTTGCTCTTTTTACAGAGCATGTTTGGTTTACTTTAATTTTAGATGCCAAAATTTCTTCATACTATGTTTTGGCTTTTATAATTTTATAATTTCAGCCTGCACTTTCTATACGCCTTTAGACTCCTTCAGTTTTGAGTTTTCCGCCTTTGCCACAAGATTTTTTTTGCCATCTCCTGCTCCATGTGCTCCTTGACATCCATAGGTACCATGTTGGCTTAATCACATCTCAGCTTTGTAAAGTGGGACATTCAAAAAAAAATTAATCTTTTTTGTGTATCAGTTTCCATTACTGCAGTAAAACTCGCTGCATTACATTCGCTAACAAAATGCTATCCCACTGATCTGCTTAGCTTTACTTTTCAGAAAGTTGTACCTTAAACAGTAATTTTATCCCAGTTAGTATTAAGGTAATTGAATTCCTGGCTACTGTTATTGTTCTGCACTTGTGTATTTATTCTTTGATTTATCTCTAACTCTTTGGAAGTGTACAGTATACTGTCAATGGTGATTATGATTATCCCTTTTATATTCCTTAGTTAACTTGTTTGGTCTCATTTGATCACCCTTCTGGCGTATCATCTGATGTTATGTCTATAACTGTCTCTTTAATATGAGTAGGGGTACTGAAGTCTGACAGGCACTGTGTGGGGTTGAGGTGTCCCTGCTACTCTGTTATTGTGCTATTACCTACCCTTATCAGAAAATAATGTAACACTTTGAATTCTAATTGCCTATTTTACCTTTGCTGTCTAAATCTAGTTATTAATTTATAACTTGCTATTACTTCATTATTAGATGAGCTGAACCAAATTGCCTAGCTTGAGGATCAAAATTCAATCTGTAACTCTCACCAAACAACTACTTACCTGCTGCTCTGTCATTGTCACAGCTTAATTTTTTTTTCTGTTGCTTTTGAAACCTTTGACTGACTGTGCTCTCTGCCTCCTGTACTGCTAATTCTACTGTGATCTTTCAGTATTTTGCAGTTCAAGAATCTCTGCGCTATTCCTTAATGGATGCTTAAAAGATGTGATCTGGTCACATTTTAAAAAATTGTTAATGGATAGGAGCAATGCTGGCAGCGGTAATTGCTCTTGTGAAGGTGCTGGTTAACCCCTTAGTTGAGCTACTGCAGTCAATGTGTTGTTGATGTGTTCTCAGTGCTGTTGGGAAGGCGATTCCAGGATTTTAAATGAGGAACATTGAAGAAATAAAATTTAGTTCCAAGTCAAAACTTAGGAGTGGAGTTTGAATTTGGTAATACTGTACATCTGCCCTTGTCAAAGGTGGGAACAAGTTGCAGCTGTACAATCTGCTGTTGAAGGAGCTTGACCAGAGTCTGTAGTGCATCTTGTAAATTGCTTGCATGTGGCACAGACGTAGGCTGCTTTGATACACGTGTGTTGGTTTATAGTCCACTTTTGCCTCACCTAAGTCTATCGTACTGTGGGTGGAGGCCATTCAACTCATTGTATGGGGCAGCACGGTGGCTCAGTGTTTAGCACTGCTGCCTCTCAGCGCCAGGGACCCGGGTTCGATTCCAGCCTCGGGCGTCTGTCTGTGTGGAGTTTGCACGTTCTCCCCGTGTCTGCGTGGGTTTCCTCCGGGTGCTCCGGTTTCCTCCCACAGTCCAAAGATGTGCAGGTTAGGTGGATTGGCCATGCTAAGTTGCCCGTAGTGTTCAGGGAGGTGTAGGTTGGGTGGGTCTGGGTGGGATGCTCTGAGGTTCGGTGTGGACTTGTTGGGCAGCAGGGCCTGTTTCCACACTGTAGGGATTCTATGATTCTATGCACAGTGGCTCTCCAATTGAGCAATTCGCCTCGTGCTACCTTTCCACAGCCTTTCCCCTGTAGCTGTACATTATTTTCCTTTTCAAATAACAGTCTAATTCCCTTTAGAATTTCTCGATTGAGCCTGTCTCTACCACACTGTTAGACCCTAACTAATTATGTTGTGGAAATGTTTTTCTTCATGTTGTTTTTACATGTTTTGACAGTTACTTTAAAGTTGTGTCCTCTCCTTCTCAATCCTTACACCAGTGGGACCAGTTTCTTCCTATCTACTCTGTCCACCAAACACCTCATGATTTTGAATACCTCTGACAAATCTCCTCTCAGACTTCTCTTCTCCAGGGACATGGCCCCATATTCTACAGTATGTCTCTATTTTGATGTTCCTCATTCCTGAACCATTCTCATGAAATTTTTCTGCACTGTCTCCAATGCCCTCACGTTTTTTCTGGAGCCCAAAAATGGATGCACTTGTCCAACAGAGGTGGGACTATTGTCTCATACAAGTTCAGCACTGTAAATCTGTTTCTCCCTGATACCTTTGCCTGGTTTCTCTTACATCTATACTGTTTGCTTCAGTCACCCTCTTGTGGTAGGAAGTTCTGCATTCCCACCACCCTTTCGGTATAGAAGATTCTTCTGAAATTTCTGTTGGATTTCTTGGTGATAATCTTATATAAATGGCCATTCCCTCAACAAAGGGAAATGTTGTGTCCGCTCTATTTCCAAAAGGAAATAATAATTTTAAATATTTCTACTGGGCACCCATCAGCATTTTTTCAAAGGAGAGAAACCCAGTCAGTCAATCCTTTCTTGTTATATATACTCTTAAATTTCAGTTATCGTTCTTGTAAATCTTCTGCACCCTCTCCAATGTCTCCATATCCTATTTATAATATGGTGACTAGACTGCACACAGTACTCTATGCTGTAACCAAGTTTCAATTCAGATTTAGCGTAACATCCCTGCTTTTCAAGTTCTATCCCTCTAGAAATAAAGCTTGGTGCTTAGTTTGCTTTACTTCTGAGCTGTAACCTTTGGCTGAAGTTCGAATTATTTCTGTATTTGTACTCAATTGATACTTCCAGGTAACAACTGACTTGCTTATTCTTATCAAAATGCACTCCGTCACCTTTACCTGTAGCGAACTTCATTTGCTAATTTCTTTTCCCCATTGTGCATAATTTTATAAATTTCCTCCCCTGTGGTTTTTTTTTGAAGCCTTTGATATTAACCCTCCCTTGACCAGCATCACCACCATTTGTTTTCATTTGAAAATTGAGAAACTGTAATGTAAATTGTGAAAAGCAATGTTTCCAGCATTGATCCTTGTGGAAAACCACTTCTCATTTCTTGCCATTCTTAATAATTACCCTCTACTCATATTCTCTGTTTTGTCTTGAAGCCAGTGTGCAATCCATTCTGCCACATTCTCATGCCTTGTTTGTTAATCTCGTGTGGGACTTATTTCTGATAGAGGAAATTAATGTTTAAGGTTGTAGGTACAGTGCCAATCAAGTGGGCTGCTTTGTACTTTGTAGCATCAAGATTATTGAATGCTCTAAGAGCTGTAGTCATCCAGACAAGTGGAACACTAGCTAAAAGAGCTATACTTTTGAAGTTTGCCAGTATAAAGTAAGACATGAAACTTTTACATCACTGTCGTTGGAAATGGAATTGGATGTTAGGTTTACCAAACGTATATTTTGTTTTTGAATTTAATAGATTTACTGACAAGTATCAAAGCTAGTATTTTAACATCTGACTAGTCTGTTACAATTGATATTTAGAAAACCCAAGTAGAACTCCCTAAGTCAAAACTTGATGACTATATTGTTATTCACATTTGATTGTCTTTCAGTTTAAACTGAAAATTGGATAGAAATGGATATCCAGAAGGACTTGCAGCCTCCAAAGCAACAGCCCATGGTCTATATTTGTGGAGGTAATGTTAACAAACCTGGACCACTGTTGACATTTCTTATTTTGAATAACAAAATGGTGTTGATTTGATTTGTTATTGTCACATGTACCTAGGTACAGTAAAAAGTTTTGTTTGCATGCAGTGGAGGCAGATCATACCATACAAAGTGCATAAGAGTAATAGATAAGAGCAAGGAATACAATGTTACGGCTGCAGGGAAGGTGCACAAAGAGCCGAGGTCAACATTAAATTTGTGAGGTCCATTCGGAAGTCTAATAACAATGGGGGAAAAGCTGTTATTGAATCTGTTGGTACACGTATTTAACTTCTGCCAACGGAAGAGTTTGAGAGACATTATAACCAGGTGCGAGGGGTCTTTGATTATGTTGACGACAGAAATGTGGAGGTTGTTAGGGAACACTTGCTACGAGTAGTGGATAGGTTTGTCCCACTGAGGAAAGGAAGAGATGGTAAGGTGAAGGAGCCTTGGATGACAAGACATGTGGAACATCTAGTCAAGAGGAAGAAGGAAGCTTACTTATGGTTGAGGAAGCAAGGATCAGACAGGGCTCTAGAGGGTTACAATGTAGCCAAGAAGGAACTGAAGAATGGACTTAGGAAAACTAGAAGGGGGCATGAAAAAGCCTTGGCAGGCAGGATTAAGGAAAACGCCAAGGCGTCCTATACTTATGTGAGGAACAAGAGGATGGCCAGAGTGAGGGTAGGGCTGATCAGAGATAGTGGAGGGAATTTGTACCTGGAGTCGCAGGAGGTAGGGGAGGTCCTTAATAAATACTTTGCTTTAGTATTCTCCAGTGAGAAGGACCTTGTAGTTTGTGAGGACAGCGTGAAACAGGCTGATATGGTCGAACAGATTGATGTTAGGAAGGAGGATGTGCTAGAAATTTTGAAAAACATGAAGATAGATAAGTCTCCTGAGCCGGACGGGACATACCCAAGGTTACTATGGGAATCGAGGGCAAAGACAGGTTCGCCTTTGGCGATGATTTTTGCATCCTCACTGTCCACTGGAGTGGTACCAGATGACTGGACGATGGCAAATGTTGTTCCCTTGTTCAAGAAAGGGAATAGGGATAATCGTTGGAATTACGGACCAGTCAGTCTGTCTTCTGTGCTGGGCAAATTATTGGAGAGGATCCTGAGAGATAGTATTTATGATTATTTGGAAAAGCATAGTTTGATTAGAAATAGTCAGCATGGCTTTGTGAGGGGTGGGTCATGCCTCACAAGCCTAATTGAATTCTTTGAGGATGTGACAGTACACATTGATGAAGGTAGAGCAGTGGATATGGTGTATATGGATTTTAGCAAGGCATTTGATAAGGTTCCCCAAGGTAGGCTCATTCAGAAAGTAAGGAGGCAAGGGATTCAGGGAAATTTAGCTGTCTGGATATAGAATTGGCTGTACAATAGAAGACAAAGGGTGGTAGATGGAAAGTATTCACCCTGAAGCTCGGTGACCAGTGGTGTTCCGCAAGGATCTGTTCTGGGACCTCTGCCCTTTGTGATCTTTATAAATGACTTGGATGAGGAAGTGGAAGGGTGGGTTAGTAAGTTTGCCAATGACACGAAGGTTGGTGGAGTTGTGGATAGTGTGGAGGGCTGTTATAGGTTGCAACAGGACATTGACAGGATGCAGAGCTGGGCAAAGAAGTGGCAGATGGAATTCAACCAGAAAAGTGTGAAGTGATTCATTCTGGAAGGTCGAATTTGAATGCAGAGTACAGGGTTAATGGCAGGATTCTCGGCAGTTTGGAGGAACAGAGAAATCTTGGGGTCCACATCCATAGATCCCTCAAAGTTGCTACCCAAGTTGATAGAGTTGTTAAGAAGGCGTATAGTGTGTTGGCTTTCAATGGCAGGCGGATTGAGTTTAAGAGCTGCAAGGTTATGCTGCAGCTCAATAAAACTGTGGTTAGACCACACTTGGAATATCGTGTTCAGTTCTGGTCGCCTCATTTTGGAAGAATGTGGAAGCTTCAGAAAGGGTGCAGAGGAGATTTACTAAGATGCGGCCTGTACTGGAGGGCAGGTCTTATGAGGAAAGGTTGAGGGAGTTAGGGCTTTTCTCATTGGAGCGAAGAAGGATGAGAGGTGATTTGGTGGAGGTGTACAAGATGATGAATGGCATAGATAGAGTGGCTAGCCAGAGACTTTTTCCCAGAGCAGAAATGACTCATGAGGGGCCATAATTTTAAGGTGATTGAAGGAAGGTATAGGGGAGATGTCAGAAGTAGGTTCTTTACACGGAGAGCGGTGGGGTGCATGGAATGCACTACCAGCGGTAGTAGTAGAGTCAGATACACTAGGGACATTTTAGCAACTCTTGGACAGGCACATAGATGATAGTAAAATTAAGGGTATGCAGGCTAGTTTGATCTTACAGTAGGATAATAGGTCAGCACAACATCGTGGGCTGAAGGGCCTGTACTGTGCTATACTGTTCTATGTTTTTGGCTGCCATTCCAAGGCAGCAGGAAGTAAAAATGGAGTCAATGAAAGGAAGGTTGGCTTGCAAGATGGACTGAGCTGTGTTCACAATTCTCTGTAGTTACTTAGGATCCTGGGCAGAGCAGTTGCCGTGCCTAGCCGTGATGCACCCGTACAGAATGCTTTTTATGGTGCATCCATAAAAATGTTCAGTCTTCTTGGACATGCCAAATTTCCTTAGTCTCCTTAGGAAACAGAGGTGGTGTTGTACTTTCTTAATTGTTGCATCAATGTGGGTGGACCAGGACAGATTGTCGGTAACCATCTCTCCTAGGAACTCGACATTCTTAACCATCTCCACTGATGTAGATAAGGGCGTGCCCTCTGCCTTGCTTCCTGAAGTCAATGACCAGTTCTTTCATTTTGCTGATGTTGAGGGAGAGATTTTTATCTTTACTCTACGCCACCAAGCAAACTGTCTCTTTCCTGTATTCTGTCTTGTCATTGTATGAGTTCTGGCTTACAACTGTGGTGTCGTCACCGAACTTGTAGATGTTGAGGATCCAGTTGCAGAGGGTGGAGCAGAGACCTAGGTCTCGGAGTTTGGAGATTAGTTTGGTTGAAATTATAGTGTTGAAGGCCGAACTGTAGTCAGTAAGTATCCACATTATCCAGATGTTCCCGGGATGAGTATAGGGCCAGGGAGATGGCATCTGTCGTGGAGCTGTTGCAGCGATAAATGAATTGCAAGGGCTCAAGGCAGGCTGGGAGGCTAGATCTGATGTAAGCCATGACTAACCTCTTGAAGCACTCCGTAATTGTGGAGGTCAGAGCCACCAGGTGGTAACATTGAGGCAAGCTGCATGAGTTTTCTTTGGTACTAGGACAATGGTGATCTTGTTGAAACAAGTGGGGATTTCAGATCGTAGTAAGGAGAGGTCAAAGATGTCAGTGAATACTCTTACCTGCTGGTATGGGCAGGATCTGAGTGCTTTCCATCGGTTCACTCTCAAAAAGGCCAATCTGAGCATAAAATGCATTGAGTGTATCGTGGAAGGATGTATTTTTGACCGTTTTTCTTTACTTTATAGCCCATTGTGACATGCAGGCTGTGCCACAAACAATGGGTGCCTGTCTGGTTAGGTTGGATCTCTAGCTTAGTTCAGTATTGCCTCTTGGCATCTGTAGTGGCCTAATAGAGGTCGTATCTGAATTTCCTGTAAAGGTCAGGGTCATCTGATTTGAATGCCACACACCTGGACTTCAGTTGATAATCCATCTCCCAGTTCATCCATGGTTTCTAATTGGGAACATTCAAACTGACGTCTTTGGTTTTCCTGTACACATTTCCTAATGAAGTCTGTAATGGTAGTGGCATACTCATCCAGGTTGGCCTCTCAGCTCTTGAATATGGACTAATCCATCAATTCTAAGCAGCCCCTGGAAGCCCTTCCACTGCCTCAGGCCAGCACTGTACTACTTTCTGTACTTAGTCCGCACTTTTCAATTTCTGCTTGTAAGCCAGGAGGAGGAACACAGCATTGTGATTTAATTTTCCAAAGTGTAGACAGGGTATGGAGCATTAGGCATCTTTGATGGTTGTGTATTAACGGTCAAGGATATTTGGCCCTCTGATGGGACAGGAGACGTGTTGATGGTATTTTGGTAGCACACGCTTAAGGTTGGCCTGGTTGAAGTCACCAGTTACGATGAATAACGCCTTGGTAATCTGTCCCAAGTCCATTTATACCAGTGTATATTTCATCAACAGCACTCTTCACTTTTGCATGGGGTGGTATGTAGACTGCTGTCAGGATAACTGAGGTGAATTCGTGCGGCATGTAGGAGGGAGGGATGGCACTTCAGTGTTAGATATTCTAGGTCAGGAGCAGTAACTCACCAGGGTCACTACATCTGAGCTCTAGGAGACGTTGATTAGGAGGCAGACCCTACTGCCCTTGCCTTACTCAAGGATGTCATGCAGTCCATGCGATGTATAGAGAAACCTGCAGGCTGTAAGGCACAGTCAGGTGTAGCAGGAGTGAGCCATTTTTCTGTAAAACAGAGCACACGACAGCCTCTCAGTTCCCCCTGGAATGTAGGTCTAGCCTTAAGTTCATCCATTTTATTCTCAATGGCTTGGATGTTTACCAGGTGTATGCTGGGGACTTGAAACCAGAAGTACGCTGGGGAGGGGGGACTTGTCTGGTTATCATTCCTGGGCAAGGCAATGCAGGGCAGGGCAGGCTTCCTCATAGTTGGGTCGCTGCAGGGTTAGTTGTTGTTCCAGGGCTGGTTGGGCCTCGGTTCTGGGTTTCCTTGCAGTCAGGGAGGTCGGGCCTGCGGGAAGCCAATAGGTTTCTTCGAGGCTTGCGGATCCGGATGTTTAGTCAATTTTATGATCAGGATAACGTGGTGAAATTTTTTAGTTAATTTAATCACCAGTTGAGTTCTTACAAAATCCAGAAGCTTTGAAAACCTGTCATGTACATTATGTGAAACTCTCCACTTCAAAGCAACATGTATTTAATATAAGGATATTTCATCCTTAATACTGACTTTACTGTTTTTATCTTCATTGAGTCATAGAGTATCTTCATAGAGTCAAGTAATAGTAGAGTGCAGCATGGAAGCAGGCCCTTCGGTCCAAACTGGTCCATGCTGACCATTGTGCCCACTCAGCTAGTTCCAATTGCCTGCATTTGGTCCCTATCCGTCTAAACCCTTCCTATCCATATACCTGTCCAAATTTTTAAAAAATGTTTCTGTTGTACCTGCTTCAACCACTTTCTCTGGCAGCACATTCCATATATGCACCACTCTCAGCGTGAAGAAGTTGCCTGTCAGTTCCTTCTTAAATCTTCCCCTTCTCAACTTAAACCTATGCCCCGTAGTTTTCAATTCCCCATCCCTAGGGAAAAAGACTATATGCATTCATCCTCTGTATGCCCCTCATGATGTTATACACCTCAATAAGGTCAGCCCTCAATTTCCTACATTCCAAGGAATAAAATCCTATCTTGGCCAACCTCTCCCTATAACTCAGGCCTACTAGTCCTGGCAACAACCTCATAAATCTTCTTTGCACGCTTTACAGTTTGACTGTCTCTTTCCTGTGACTAAAACTGTACACAATACTCCAAATGCAGCCTCACCAACAACTTATACAACTGTAACATGACATCCCAACTCCAGTATTTATTGCCTCGACTGATGAAGGCCAGCATACCAAATGCCTTCTTCACAACCCTGTCTACTTATAATGCCACTTTCAACAATCTATGTACTTGTACTCCTAGGTCCTTCCGTTCTACAACACTCCTCAGGACCTTACCATTTCCTATATAAGCCCTGCCTTGGTTTGACTTTCCAAAGTGCAACTTCTCAGTTATCTGTATTGAATTGCATTTGCGAATCCTCAGCTCAGTTCCCCATCTGATCAAGATCCCTGTAAAATTTTTGATAACCTTCTTCGCTATCAACTACACTTTCTAATTTTATATCATCCGCAAACCTACTAATTATGCCCTTGTACATTCACATCAGATCATTTACATTTACATTTATGCAAATAACAAAGGTCCCAACACCGACCCCTGTGGCACACCACTCCAGTCCAAGAAGCAACATTCAGCCATCACCCCCTGCTTCCTACCATCGAACCAGTTTTGAATACAATTAGCTAGCTCTCCCTGAATCCCATGCAACCTAACCTTCATGACTAGCCTGCCATGTGAGACCTTGTCAGAGGCCTTACTAAAGTCCATACAGACAACATCCACTGCTCTTACCCTCATCTATCCTCTTGGTCACCTCTCTGTAAAACTCTAAAAGACTTGTTAGACATGACTTCGCGCACACAAATCAATGCTGACTATCCCGAATCAGACCTTGACCATCCAAATGTTGGTTGACCCTGTCCCTCAGCATACTCTCCGATAACTTGCCTACCACTGATGTCAGGCTCACTGGCTGCTCTTTGTTACCTTTCTTAAACAATGGAACAACATTAGCCACCCTCCAGTCTTCCAGAACTTCACCAGTCACTAGAGATGAAGCAAAAATCTCTGCAGTTTCTCCCCTAGCCTCCCACAATATCCGAGGATGGACTTAATCAGGCCAGGGGATTCATGCGCCTTAACGCAATCTAAGGCTGCAAAGACCTCCTCTCTGGTCATGTGTGTACAGTCCAAAACATCCTCACTTGTTTCCCTTGTTTCCTTTTGGAAGGGGATTAATGGTATAGAAAGAGGAGGAAACTTGCTGTCATGTTGGTCTGATGCACTTTTTGGCAATTAATATAACACCGTACACAGCAGGTGGAGAATGGATTGTTGTAGTACATATGCTTGCTATAAAGACAGGAAAAGAATATGTTTGATTTACATTGTGATTTCAGAGGTTAGTAAAATTGAGTGGAGTAGGAAAAGCCAGTTGCCTTAACTTTCAGTGAACAAACTTTGTATAAATTGAAGTTGGATTTATTTTGTTGTGTTGTTGCTGAAGACAACCCTGATTTTTGATGAAGTGACAAAGAAAAATGCAGTCGTTCCAATGCAATTGAAACTCAACAAAGTAAACCACTGTCTATTTCCTGATCACTGCCTTGCACAACCTTGTTCATCCGTTGGGGTGGGTATGGTAGCAGGAGCTGCAGAATGCTTCCAGAGCTGTGTAATCCACCTTGGAATCATAAGCATGTGCTGCCTCGGATATTTAAAACTACTTTACAGTGTTGTATGAGAGTGAATTCTTGTTTTTCAAACATTTCATTTTGACATGGGAAAGAAAAAGCTTCAGTATTTGCAACACAGTCTTCTTACCTCAGCTGATGTTATTACTGGACAAACCGTTTTCTAGACTGAAACCTGGCTTGATGAATCATATTTTGTTCTGTTCTGGTTTTAACAAAGTGGTCTTTTACTAAAATATAAGTATATAAAACTCATAAAACATAAGTTCTTTATTTTAGAAAAGATAAATTAGACAGAAACGAAACAACGTACATATTTTCAAGCACAATAAAAATATGATCTCACTAATCCTGAAACATTCTTCTATAAATTGAAAAGAATAAAAAAAAAATTCTGTACAGTACCCAAAACCTACCACTTGTATAAAACCCACACCAGCGACCCTGTATCTGGCACCTGAGTAGGTTGCTTATAGACTGGAGCTGCAGATAGCCTCTTCATGGAGCTGTTACATACTTGAGCTTAAATGTACTTCACTTTAATTAACTTCTTCAGGGTTTTATTTCTGGCCTGGGACTAATACTAACTTTTCACAGTAATGCAGCTTAGTTCACTTTATATTGTTCTGTTCCTGGGAACACTGATCCAAGCAACAATCTTCATCCAGGGCCTTCACAGGACTGCCCCACTGAAAGTAAAACTAAAACCAAAAGGCTCTGTCTAAGTTATCAGTATCTTCCTTAAGCTTAAACAAAACCAAGTTCCTGAAATGTTTATCAAACCTTAAGATCCCATTATATTCGTTGTTTGAACTCTAAACAAACTAAAATGAACAGAAGTTCATTAATGGTGCACGAAAACCTATTCACTCTAAAGCCAGGCCTGAAAGTGGCAACTTTTCATTGTACTCATTTGCCTAGATGTGACAATAGAGCTAATTCAATTCAATTTCAGTAAAGAAATCACCATGGCTACAGAAGTACTTAAAAGTTAATAATTAACCTCAGACACACAGAAGACCCTCAAATTAATAACTCAAACACAAATGTACGATAAATGATAAATATCACTTTTAACATCACAATAATTAACATATTTGTTAATTTTCTTGATGTTTCTTCGGAGAAGATTTAGCACCATCTGAGTTGATTCTGCCACACACCCACAATATATCCAGTTATGAAAATTTAAAGTTAGATATCATATAATCATATAAAATATATTATCTTAAATAAAACTTGTCATACATGTTTCATGCAAGAAAATATTTTATTCATTCTATAACCATAATAATTCAATCATTGTGCCAGTGTTTCATTTGTTCCAGAGCTTCTGACTACTCATGAGTTCTTGATGATTTTGTACCGTGTAAATTTTCTGTAAGATCTAAATTACAAGAGATCACCTTGAATGTACCACCTTCAAAGGTGTCTCCCAATTTGAGGTCAATAAATTAGCTAGTTATGATGGCCAAGTTGATGCTTTGTTTGGTAAATTGTTTGCAATCAGAACTTTTCCCTTTTTTTTAAAGCTACATTTGCTGCATGAGTCTCATGCCATTTTCTAATGAAGCTTCATCATTGTGCATTAAAGACCTATACTTGTGTCTAGTAATCTTTCTTAACACCTGAGTTTTTAGTTGACACCAGTGGCAGTGAATTGATTTGCCACTATAAATTGGCAACAGGTCTCACTGACATATGCAGAACTCATTCCTCTTGCTGAGAAACTGCTCAGAAAACTAGTATTTTTTTCCCTATGTGCACACAGGTCTGTATACAAGCAACATTCAACAGACATATGTTTATGCACCCTTTTTAAAAATGAATCTGACATGAATATAATTATGACAGATGTTGAACACTGGGCTGTTTAATTATTTATTTATTGCAGAATGTCATACTGAAAATGAAATTAAAGCAAGAGATCCAATCCGATGCCGAGAATGTGGTTACAGAATAATGTACAAGAAGAGAACAAAGAGATGTATCCTTAAGCAACATAGCATACAATGGTTTAATGCCTTGATGTTTTGCCAGTAACATATACAGTGTATATGGGGGTCTAAGCTGAAATGTGACCATTATTAAACACTTTTCCTTATGCTGATTTTTATTAATAATATCCAAGTTTGGGCTTCTTGGATTGCTGAATTGAGTGTAGTAATGCTATTAACTGTTGAAAACTACAGCAAGTCCTCACTTAAAGTGGCATTCTTGAAATTACATCTCTAAGTGAAACATAAAAACAAAGTGCAGAAACACAGTGGTCTGGTTTCTGGTCAGAAGAAAAGTCATACTGGATTCAAGTCATTAACTCTGTGTCTCTGTCTGCAGATGCTGCCAGCCTGCTGAGTTTCTCCACATACTATTTTCGTTTCAGATCTCCAGCATCCATACTACTTGCTTTAAGTGAGGCATGATTTCCCAAGTCAATGTTAATGCCAGAGTTGTGTTTCTGTGGAATAATTTTTGCTCAGGAAAAGACAACGTCCAGGTTGAAATACTAAACTGTAAGCATATTTATAGTCAAAATTATTTACAATCTAAAATAAGTCACTAAATATCAAATAAGTACCATAGAGTGGAATACATTATAGTGTTTTAAAACAACTTTCTGAAGTATTGTACTTTTAGATTGGCCAGGTTCGAATGAGTGGCAAGAGTTAGTCAGTTCAGGTATCTTCTGGCCAGGCCTAACTACCTGCATCAAACAACTTTTGTCAGTAGATAGAACACAGGACTTATGAGCTGAATGGGAGGTAGCGGCCACAAGCAGAGAACAACTATAGAACAAACCCAGGGCCAATGTCAGAGAGTAATGGAAGGAGCCCACGCAGAAAACCAAGCAGAGTGGGAGGAGCAGCTGAAGTGCCCAGTGCTTACAACAGACAACTTAAGAGTTGAGGCTGGTGTCAGGAGCTAGGAAGGGGGTCTTGAAGACCTGAGGGAAGGACCACGAGCAGTGTGGAGGTCATGAATGATCAGGTTGTTGACTTGCTCACCGGGCTGGCTTGTTCTCATTCAGACTTTTTGTCACCATGCTAGGTGACATCATCAGTGGAGTCTCCAATGAATCAGTGTTATTCTCCTCAGTTTGGAATTTATACTGTTTGGTCTGTTATGGTGACTAGTGTCATTTCCAGTTTTGATCTGTATGGGGTCCAATTCTATGTGTTTGTTGATTGAATTATGGGTAGAAAACCATGCCTGTAGGAATTCTCATGCATGTCTATGTTTGGCTTGGGCTACTATGGTTACTTTGTCCCAGTTAAACTGATGGCCTTCATAGTCTGAGTGTACTGATCGTTTGTTGTGCCGTTTTGCTGCCAGCTGATGTTCATGTATTCTGATGGTTAGTTTCCTTCCTGTCTGTCCCATGTAATGTTTGTGTCAGTCGTTGCATGGTATTTTGTAAACCACGTGGTTCTGCATGTTGTCTTTAATGGGGTCTTTAATCCTTGTGAGTGTTTGTTGTAGAGTGGCTGTGGGCTTGTATGCCACCATGATTCCTAGTGATCTTAGGAGTCTTGCTGTCAGTTCTGATATGTTCTTGATGTAGGGCAGTGTGGCCAGTGTGTTAGGGCATACTGTGTCCTCCTGTTGTTGTCTGTTTAGTAGGCATCTGCGGATGAAGTTGCAGGAATATCCATTCGCAGCAAAGATTTTGTGTAGGTGCTTTTTCTCTTGCCTTCTTAGTTCCGGAGTGTTGCAGTGTGCTCTGGCCCATTTAAATAGTGTCCTAATGCAGCTTTGTTTGTGGACGTTGGGGTGGATGCTGTGGAAGTTGAGGATTTGATCAGTGTGGGTTGCTTTTCTGTGTACTGAGGTTTGGAACTCCCTATTGATCATACACTCAACTTTTAACATCCAGAAACGGAAGATGATTATTGTTTTCTTCTTCCCTTGTGAATTTAATCCTTGTGAATTCGTTGTTGATGAGGTGGTGGGCCTGTTCCAGTTTGTGGCGTTTAATAATGACAAATGTGCCATCTATGTACCGGATCCACAGTTTAGGTTGAATGCAGGGGAGGCTTCTGCAATGAGTCCTGAGATGGGTGACTCCATTGGTGTACTGTTGGTCTGTTTGTATACTTGACCATTAAAGACAAAGTGCGTGGTGAGCACAGGTCTAGGATTTTAAGTATGTTGTCATTGCTGATGGAGCTACTGGTCTGCGTTGCTGCTTCCTGTAGTAATGTGGCCACTGTTTCTTCGGCTAGTGGGATGTCGATTGATGTGAATAAAGCTGCGACATCAACGGATACCATAATCTCATTATCGCCTTCATAGGAGGCTTCACTGATGATGTCACCTAGCATGGTGATGAAACATCTGAACAAAAAAACAAGCCAGCTCAGTAAGCAAGTCAACAACCTCACCCACAACCCAAGCTACAGATCTTTACCAAAACTTTAAAGATCATGAATGATGTTAAAGCAAAACTCAGTGTTAAATGATTAAGGGATGTTATGAGAGTTAACTTTGTGTGGGGACTTAACTGTATTACATCGTAGTTTATGTACTGCTTGATGAATTAACCACCGTTAATATTTGTAACAATGGAAGGTTTTCTGCCTGATTGTAAGTAGCTCTAGTTTTACAATTCATATTTTCTTCCTTAACTTGAATCTTCACAGTGGTTGTTTTTGATGCCCGATGAAATTCAACATTTTTCTTAAACTTGCACTGAAAAGAATTGCAAGTGTTTCTGTTTAGCCTTGTCTCACATGTAAATTTCCTCAGATTGGAAGACTAATATTTTTTGTTAGAATATTTCTTGCATTCTTCAAAACGAAGTATTTACAAGATTTGTTCTGTTTTATTTGATGGAAATAAATTGCTTCAGAAAATTGATATCTTTCAAGCTTGTTACACCACTTTATTACATTTTCTTTCTGATTGCTCGCAATATAAAATATAAAAGTAATCCTCTCACTGCACTGAGGATTAACTGCATAAAAGAAAATATTTTATCATAACAGTATTCAGGTATGACAAACCTGCAAATGCCAAGTATGATGTGGCACCACCAGAGGACGAGTTGTTCAAGACAAGATGAAGCAAGATTGATTTGTCTTTTTTTCCAGCATAGAAGTTTTAATTTTATTACTTGTAGGTTTTGCAGACTAAGCCAGCATTTCCCCAATCTCTAATTGCCTACATGGCAGTTAAAAGTCAAGTACATTGCTGTGGGCCTGGAGTCACATGTAAGCCAAACTAGATAAGATTGATAGATTTGCGTTCCGAACCGACATTTCTGAATTGGATGGGTTTTTACAATAATTCAGCAGTTACAAGATCTGCCGATAGGCAGATTGGTTTACCATAGTGGAATTCGAACTTCTGTGTCCAGAACATTAGAATGGAATTTTGGATTACTAATCCAGTGACTTTACCACTATACCACCATCTCTCCTAAATTGGATAACTTGATAAACAAAAGAAGTGAAATTACTACTGATGGTCTGGTGGTTCTCTTTCATTTTATCTTCTATGTATGTCATGCCAGCACTTAATGTCCATTCTAATTGCCCTTAAGATAATGGTGAGATCCTCTTTGGAGCACTGCAGTCCATGTGGTGTAGGTCCCCCCACATAGCTGTTATTTAGGTAGTTCCAGGATTATAATCCAGTAATGAGGCAGAAGTAGCAATATATTACCAGTTCAGAAAGGAGAGGAGCTCATGATCTTGTGTCTGTTGTTCTTGTTCTTCTAGGTACCAGAGCAGTTGTGTGGTGCTGTTGAGAACTTGTGTGCAACCTTTAGACAATATTTACTGCATCTAGTGCACCTCTGGGGGTAGTAAAGTGTGGGGTTGCTGGTGATATTCAAGGTTTTAGATGGGTATCTACTAACAGTGCTTATTATATGGTGTTGAGTTTCATGTGTTGTTGAAGTTGTGCTACTCCTTTTGCTGACACTCTGTCAGCAATGTGTACAATCTATAACATGCACCATAGTTAGTCATCAAGGCTCCTCAACATCATCTTCCAAACCAATGATTCCTACCACTACATTGGACAAGGCGTCAGATGCATGGAAAGATACTACCTGCAAATTCCTGTTCAAGACACCATCCTGACTTGGAATTATCTCACTGTTCCTTCACTGTTGCTGGGTCAAAGTCTTGTAAGTCCTTTCCTGACAGCAATGTGGATGTGCCTACACCACATGTACTGTGGTGGTTTAAGAAGACAGCTCACCACCACTAGGTAATAAAGGATGGTCAGTAAGTGCTGGCAAAGTTATTGATGTCCACATCCCACAACTTTTAAAAAGAGAGGGCAGTATCACATTGTTTCTTGTAGATGGTTTTGGTGTGTAGCTAGTGAATTATTTACTGCAGAATACCCTACTTTTGTTGCTACAATATTGATGGCTTGTCTAATTACATTCTGAATAATGCTGTCCCACTTTATCCCTCTGTAGCATGGTGGTGGATTGAGTGATTGAGGTAGGATAAATCTTATCTCATAAGTGCCAAAGAAAAATCATGCAGCCTGCCTCAATGAGTACTGCCCAGTGGCTTTGACCTCCATAATCATGAAGTGCTTTGAGAGGTTAGTCATAGCTCCCAGCCTATCAAATTATCTTGATCCTTTGCAATTCGCCTACTGGCACAACAGGTCCACAGCAGACACCATCTGCTGGGGTGAGGAGGGGGAAGTAGTGTTTTTGAGTAGGGAAAATATCACAGCAGTACTTAGAGAAGATATTCTTGTGGGATTGTCCAGTGAAGCTGAATGGGTTGAACTGTGAAATAAGAATGGGATGATCGTTTTGATGGGATTGTACTAAAGGTCCCCCCAGTAGTGAGCAGGTTTTTGAGGATCAAAAAATGTAGGGAGATCACAGATAACTGTAAATATAATAGGTTCTAAACAATATGTTTGGAAAGGGATTTTACCTTTTCAAACATAGACTGGAACTGTCGTAGTAGTAGGGGCCTGGATGGGAAGGAATTTAAGTGTCTTTGAGAAAATTTTCTCAATCAAAATGTAAATGGCATTTCTAGAGAACGGGTCAAACTTGATCTTCTCTTGGAACTAAGGCAGTGCAAGTGACTGAGGTGTTAGTGGGGGAGCACTTTGGATCAGTGACCATAATTCTATTAGTTTTAAAATAGTTATAGAAAAACATAGGCCTGGTCAACAAGTTAAAGTTCTCAACTGGAGCAAGACCATCTACCAGAAGTTGGTTAGGGGAGGCTGTTCGCAGGTAAAGGGATGTTGGGCAAGTGGGAAGCTTTCAAAAACAAATAACGAGGGCTCAGGGACAGCATATTCCCGTTAGTATGAAGGGAAAGGCTAGAGGAATAGGAAACATTGGATGACTAGAGATATTGGGGCTCGGGTCAAGAAAATAAAGGAGGCATAGGCTGCCGGGATTAAGTGAATCCCTTGAGGAATATAGGGATGTAGGAGTACAGTAAAGAGGAAAATGAGGAGGGCAAAAAGGGTTCATAATATAGAATATTCCAGTGGCTGATCATCCAACTCAATAGCCTAATCTTGTTTTCTCCCCATAACCTTTGATCCCATTCATCTCAAGTGCTATATCTATCTGCCTCTTGAATACATTCGATGTTTTGGCATCAACTACTTCCTGTGGTAATGAATTCCACAGGCTCATCAAAGAGTGGTGAAAACTGCGCACATTATTCCAGGTCCAAGGCCCTGTGTGACTGCAGCAATACATCACTGCTCCTGTACTCGAAACCTTTTGCAATGAAATCTAACATACCATTTGCCTTCTTTACCGCCTGCTGTACCTGCATGCTTACCTTCAACAACTGGTGCACAAGGACACCCAGGTCCCGCCGCACACTCCCTCTCCCAAATTATAGCCACTTAGCTCGTAATCTGCCTTCTTGTTTTTGCTTCCAAAGTAAATAACCTCACATTTGTTATACTGCATCTGCCATTGATTTGCCCACTCACCCCAACCTGTCCAGATCATGCTGAAGGATCTCTGCATTCTTGTCACAGGTCACCTCTCACCAAACTTGTTATCATCTTCAAATTTTGAGATGCTACATTTTGTTCTCTCATCCAAATCATTAATATATGTTATGAATAGTTGGGGTCCCAGCACCAATCCCTGTGGGATGAATATTTCACGTCAGTATTCACTGCGGAGAAAGACATGTAAGATATGGAACTTGAGGAAATATATAGTGATATCTTGAACAGTCCACATTACAGTAGAGAAGGTGCTGGAGGTTTTAAAATGCATAAAAGCAGGTATATCCCCAGGACCTGATCAAGTGTATCCCAAGACATTGTGGGAAGCTAGAGAAGAAATTGTGGGGCTCCTAGCAGAGATATTTGTTTCATTGACAGCCATGGGTGAGGTGGCAAAAGACTTGGAGGGTGGTTAATATTGTGTCATTATTTAAGAAAGGCTGGAAGGAAAATCCAGGGAACTACAGACCGGTGAGCTTAACATCAATGATGGGTAAGTTGTTGGAAGGGTTTGTGAGAGACAGGATCTACATACATTTGGAAAGGCAAGAACTGCTTAGGGATTGTGCATGGGAAATCATGTTTCACAAACTTAGTTGAGTTTTTTCAAGAGGTAACCAAGAAGATAGATGAAGGCAGAGCAGTTGATGTTCTCTATCTGGGCTTTAGCAAGGCCTTTGACGAGGTTCCGCATGGCAGACTGGTTAGTAAGGTTAAATCATATGGGATCCAGGGACAGCTAGCCAACTGAATACAAAATTGGTTTGATGTTAGGAGACAGAGAGTTGCTGTTCAGACTGGAGGCATGTAACCAGTGATGTGCCGAAAGGATTGGTGCTGGGTCCACTGTTGTGTGTCATTTATATATAAATATGGATGAAAATATAGGAAGCATGGTTAATAAGTTTGCAGATGACAGCAAAATCGGGGTGAAAGACAGAAACGAAGAAGGTTTAAACGACTCTAAAATAAAAAAGAAAACCTAGGTTCATCTGATTAACTATTGAATCATTTATTACATTGTCACCTAGGTACTGTGAAAAATACATAATGTCCCCACATTCTGGCATCATTTTGGATTACAAAATAAATTACTAAATAAATTGTACAAACGGTAAGATACAGAATAAATTAGTGTTGAATTGACATTACTAAAACTGAAACAGGTTCAAAAGTTCATCTTTCACTCTATGTAGACTTCACCCTCTCTGCTCCTCTAGCTGGCGCTGTCTGACATGCAGATGCACATCACAGATTTTCACAGCCAGACTTGTGGTCTCCATACAAATACTGGATAAGATTCTAGTCCTCCTTAAGTGCTTAGCCATGCTGGTCTCATAATCCTCACAAGGGCTAGATCTCCCACATTCAACGTTGCCACAGATGCTGGGAGACCTCAGGCTGCCTGTTCCCACCACTGCCGCAGATGCTGAGGGAGCTCTCTCGTTGCCATGCTGGCTTAATCTCCTCCATGCTGAGAACTGAAGCTAACAGCAAGGGCTGGGGAAGGACGGTCTTGCATCCATTATGGCAGAAGCAGCGAATGTTATCAACGCCCTGGACCTAATCTGGTGTAACCTAGAATTTTGTGGGAAGCTAGGGAAGTGATTACTGGGCCCCTTGCTGAGATATTTCTATCATCGATAGCCACAGGTGAGATGCCAGAAGACTGGAGGTTGGCTAACGTGGTGCCATTATTTAAGAAAGGTGATAAGGAAGAGCCAGGGAACTATAGACTGGTGAGCCTGACGTCAGTGGTGGGCAATTTTGGGAGCAGATTCTGAGGGACAGGATTTACATGTATTTGTAAAGGCAAGGACTGATTCGGGATGGTCAACTTGGCCTTGTGCGTGGACGATTATGTCTCCCTAACTTAATAGTTTTTTTGAAGAAGTGACGATGAAGATTGATGAAGGCAAAGTGGTGGATATTGTCTATATGGACTTCAGTAAGGCGTTCAACAAGATTCCACGAAATTAACAAGGTTAGATCACATGGAATACAGAGAGAACTAGCCATTGAGATATAAAATTGGCTGAAAGTAGGAGACAGAGGCTGGTGATGGACGATTGCTTTTCAGACTGGAGGCCTATGACCAGTGGTGTGCCGCAAGGATCAGAGCTGGGTTGACTGCTTTCTGTCATTGATATAAATGATCTGGATGTGAATACAGGAGGCATCATTAGTAAGTTTGTATGTGACATCCAAATTGGTGGTATAGTGGACAGCGAGGAAGGTTACTTTAGAGTACAACGGGATGTTGATCAGAAGGGCAAATGGGCCAAGGAGTTGCGATGGAGTTTAATTTTGATAAATGTGAGGTGCTGCATTTTGGTAAGGCATATTAGGACAGCACTTATACACTTAATGGTAATGTTCTGGGGAGTGTTGTCGAACAAAGAGACTTTGGGGTGCAGGTTCATAGTTTCTTGAAAGCAGAGTTGGAGGTAGACAGGGGAATGAAGAAGGCACTTGGTACACTTGCCTTGATTGTTCAGTGCATTGAGTTAGGAGGTGAGTTGCGGTTGTACAGGACATTGGTTAGGCCACTTTTGGAATGCTGTGTTCAGTTCTGGTAACCCTGCTATAGGAAAGATGTTGTTAAACTTGAAAGGATTCAGAAAAGGTTTACAAGGATGTTGCCAGGGTTGTAGGATCAGAGGTTGAATAGGTTGGGGCTATTATCCCTGAAACATTAGAGAATGAGATGTGACCTTATAGAAGTTTATTAAATCATGAGGGGCATGGATAGGGTGAATAGTCAAGGTCTTTCCAGGGTAAGGGAATCTAAAACTAGAGGGCATAGGTTTAAGGTGAGAGGGTAAAGATTTAAATGGGACCTAAGGGGTAACCTTTTCACGCAGAGGGTGGTGTGTGAATGGAACGAGCTGCCAGAGGAGGCGGGTACAATTACAACATTTAAAGGTATCTGGATGGCTATATGAATAGGAAGAGTTGAAAGGGATATGGGACAAATGCTGGCAAATAGGCTTCGATTAATGGAGAATATCTTGTCAGCATGGACAAGTTGGATCGAATTTTTTTCCATGCTGTACATATGTATGACTCTATGTTAGTTGATCGATTGGCACTGCATCCAAAAACATTCACTCCATCCACCATCAATGCTTAGTAGCAGCAGCATGTACCACATGCACTTCAGAAATTCCCCAAGATTCCATCAGCAACATCTTCCAAACCCACAAGCTACCACCCAAGAGGAAAAGGGAGGCATATAACAGTGAACATCACGAGCTCCGAGTTTGCCTCCAAGCCACTCACCGAGCTGAATTGGAAAGTTATTGTATCAGAGATAAAAGGTACTGCAGATGCTGGAGAATCCGAGATAACAAGGTGTGGGGCTGGATGAACACAGCAGGCCAAGCAGCATCACAGGAGCAGGAAAGCTTGACGTTTCGGGCCTAGACCCTTCATCAGA
>JAHRHZ010000051.1:8330733-8365908 GCA_024137785.1 Ginglymostoma cirratum
ACACTTTATCTCCATTTGTTTTGTGTTTGGTCCATGTCCCTATTAAACCTTTCCTGTTCGTGTACATGTCCAAACGTCTTTTAAATATTAAAAATCACACAACACCAGGTCCAACAGGTTTATTTGAACACACAAGCTTTCGGAGCATTGCCCCTTCCTCAGGTGTAATGAGAGAGGAAGTATCAAGACACAGAATTTATAAGAAAAAGATCAAAAGATTATACAACTGCTGCAAATGTATTTAATAACCCTAAATTGGCTGAAGGAATGGCCTGACTCCCTCCTGTTAAATCCTAATCCGTTATAAAGGAGATTCAGGTTTCAATTGATTAATGTGCAACTCTCAGAATTTTTTTGAAGTCAGTATCCTGAGATAACTAAAGGTTTTATCAATGAATATGAGAGGTGACATCTCAGGTCAGACAATGCTTTTAGATGTGAGGCCTTGTTTAGAAACTGTCTGTTTTTGAACGTGGAGTCAGATTGGTTTTATTTCCATAGCATGAATTTAGAAAATGCCCCACTGACTGACTGTGTCCACAAATCATATGCTTTTTGAACAAAAGAAAATGTATCTGTAAATACAAATCTGCAAATGCAAATTTACCCATAGAATTGTGTCTGTGTCTGTGTCTGTGTCTTTTTGAGAGAGAGGGAGAGAGAGAGAGTGTATAGTATAGGGGGTCATCTGTAGTGCGACATGAACCCAAGATCACGGTTGAGGCCGCCCTCATGGGTACTGAACCTGACTATCACCCTCTGCTTGGCAACTCTGTGTTATTGTGTATCCCAAAGTCCGCCTTGGAGGACGTTTGCCTGAAGATCAGAGGCCAAATGCACTTGACCGCTGAAGTGTTCCCCCACTGGGAGGGAACATCCCTGTCTGGCGATTGTTGCACGGTGTCCATTCATCCATTGTCGTAGCATCTGTATGGTTTTGCCAATGTACCATGCCCTGGGGCATCCTTGCCTGCAGTGTATGAGATAGACAATATTAACCGAGTCACAGGGGTATCTGCCATGCTCGTGGTGGGTGGTGTTCCCATGTCTGATGGTAGTATCCATGTTGATGACCTGACATGTCTTGCAGAGGTTGCCATGGCAGGGTTGTGTGGTGTTGTGGTCGACGTAGCCCATACCAAAAGGCATTGTCTAATATCGCCTTTTGTATTCATTGATTAAAACCTTTAGTTAGCTCAGGACATTGACTTGAAAGAAATTCGGAGAGTTGCATAATAATCAAGTAAACCTGCATCTCCTTTCTAACTGATTAAGGATTTAAAAGGAGTCAGGAAGCCAGTCAATTTACAGTTATTAAGTATATTTGCCTCAGTAGTATTATCCTTTGATCTTTTACTCATAAATTCTGTGTCTTGATACTTCATCTCTCATTACACCTGAGGAAGGGGCAACGCTCCAAATGTTTGTGTTCAAATAAACCTGTTGGACTATAACCTGGTGTCATGTGATTTTTGACCTTGTCCAACCCAGTCCAACACTGGTACCTCCACATCATGGCTTTTAAATGTTGTAACTGCACCTGTCTTCTTTGCAGTTCCTCAACTCTACCCATAGTTTCTACACCTTTCAGTTCTTTATCATTTCTTGCTATCGATTTCATTTCATTTCTTAATAACGAGGCAACTTCGCCCTCTGCCCACCTGACTGTCCTTTACATAGGATGTATATTCTTGGATATTTTAGATTCCAGCCTAATATCCTTATGGCCATGTCTCTATGATGCTCACAACATCATACCCACCAATTTCAAAATTGCGCTACCAGCTCATTTACCTTGTTTTGTATGCTGTGCACACTTAAATACAACATCCTCAGTCTTGCTTGACTGTCCCCCGCTTCCCAAAGTTGTCCCCTTCTTGACTGTGCCTGAAGTTAGATTCCTGACTCTTTCCATACTCTGTCCCATTAATTTTTCTGGAAACTTTACTTACCTCTCCTGACCAAAGGTACAGGGGTAGGTTAAGTGGGTGGACAGAGATCTGGCAAATAGAGTATTAATAAAGGTTCAGAATAGATTGATTTGTTATGCTTTCTCAGTCTGAAAAATGTTAAAAGAATTCTTATAATTTGTACTATCTGAACTACATTTTTTGGATAATGACATTCACATAGCTCTTAAGGTCCTGCATCAATGTTTACTGAAATTTAAATTGAAATGTAGAACCGTGCAAAACAATATTCTTTGGAATCATTGATAAGATTATGAAATAACAGTAGAGGCATCACATATGTGTGTGTATATATATGTGGAATCTAGCCTGATGGTTTATTTGCATTTTTAAAAAAAAAACCTTGTGTTTTCTAGTTCCTGTACTTTAGTTTAATTGATGTTTTGGATTTTGCAGTGAAATCACTGTGAGGCTAACAGCACTCACCATCATTAAACACAGAAATTAAGAAATTGCCCTGCTCTTTCAGAAACTCCACTCATCAAAAGATTTGGCATTGAAAACCAGACGTGAAGTTGGTATTAGAGATAAAAGGTACTGCAGATGCTAGAGAATCCGAGATGACAAGGTGTGGGGCTGGATGAACACAGCAGGCCAAGCAGCATCATAGGAGCAGGAAAGCTTATCTGTGAAGTTGGTATTCTTGTGTAGTAGTTATCCGCAAAATGCAGAAGAGCCATGTCAAAACTCGTACAACCCAGTCTAAATAGTTTTTTAACGGCGTGAAGTATTTAAATTATTGCCAGACAACTTGTCTGCCACTGAAAATTAACACTTAGAATGTGATTGTAATTATAGTCTCAGATTTAAGGAGTAAAAAATTATTTTTAACTTTCTGCCTCATAATCTTCACTTTTTCTTAACCACATCTTTCTTTACCTCTTTATTTTGCTTTATATATGTGATTTGATGTCAAATTGAATACTTTTAACTGACAGATTCTGCTTCAGAATCTGACGATGAGATGCATATTTGCTTACCTTGTTTATATAGTTTCAGACTCCTAAAAGTTGATTTCTAATCACAGCAAAAAAGGACGTAGAAAGTCAGTGAAAATGTATAAGTGTTATGAACAGCTGGTGCTGTTGCGTAACCATTGAATGCAAGATCCAGACTGCAATTCAGCCTCTTGTAAAGAATATAAGTAACACACTCATATAGCAAATGTTTTCTTTCCATGGGTAGTCAACTTTGATGCCCTGGTAACAATTAATTCTAGGAGACTCAAACTAAGCAGGTTGTTGATGATCCTTTGATAGTTAGCATTTGAAGAATGGGAAGAGCGCTTATTTCAGCTCATTTCAATTCCAGCAACTTGCAGCCAATAAAGGATGCACTGTTAAATCTGGTTCTTGAAAATGAGGTTGGCTAAGTGGATCAAGTGTCAGTTGGAGAACATTTAGGAGACAATGACCATTGTATTGTAAGGTTCAGGGTGATGGTGGAGAACGATATGCACCAATCCAGAGCGAGCAAAATCAGTTGGTGGACAGCAGACTTCAACGGGGCAAGAGCAGAGCTGGACAGGATTGACTGGAACAATAGTTTGGCAGCAAAACAGTAATTGAACAACAAGCTACCTTTTAGAAAGGAGATGGTTCAGGTACATCAAGGTACATACTCTGAAATGGACTAGGTAGAGTGAACAAATCTCGAGGTCCCTGGATGACACAGGAGATAGAAATTAAGATAAAGAAAAAGTGTGGTTTTGAAAAGTATCAGGTAGAGAATAAAATTTTAAGAAGTAAGAGGAGTTTTGAAGGTTCAGAAGGGAGACATAAAAACAAACGAGAGAAGCAAAGAGGAATTATGAGAAAAAACAAATTGAGTTCTAAAAAAGGCTGGATAGGCTGGGACTTCCTTGATTGGACTATAGGAGGTTGAAAGGTAACCTTATAGAAATTATAAAATTATCAGGGGTATAGGTGGGGTTAATGGTAAGTGTCTGTGCCCTAGGATGGAGGATTTCAAGACAAGGGGACATATTTTCAAGGAGAGAGATTTTAAAAGGACATGAGGGGCAAATATTTTACACAGAGGGTGGTTCATGTGTGGAATAAACTTCCTGAGGAATTGGCAGATACGGGCACAGTTACAACATTTAAAGGACACTGAGGTAAGTACACGAATAGGAAACGTTTGGAGGGATATGGGCCAGGAGCAGGCAGGTGGGACTAGTTTAGTTTGGGATTATGTTTGGGAAGGACTGATTGGACTGAAGGTTCTGTTTCCACGCTGTATGACTCTCTGACTGGCAGCCAACCTGAAGAATGCCCAAAAGTCTTCTATGGCAATATTCAAAACTAAAATGGTGGTAAGAGGAGAATTGGGGCTGATTAGGGATCAAAAAGGGATGGAGGAAGAGGGCATGGCTGAGGTGTTAAATCTGCATTTGTCTTTACTAAAGAGGGAGATGCTGTTGGGAAGGAGCTTGGCCACTAGAAGAGTTCAAAATTGATAGGGCAGAAGTGTTCGATCAACTGTTGGTACTTAAAGTTCACAAGTGCTGGGACCAGATGAGATGCATTCGAGGATCTTAAGGGAACTGAGTGTGGTAAGTAGAGGGGCACTGACCACAATTTTTCAGTGTTCCCTGGATTTGGCGGAGGGTCACGAATGGAAAATTGCAAATGTTATGGCCTTGTTTGATGCAGACATATGTGAGCTGATGCCTTTTGTTATGAAGAACATTGAAAGAGGATGCAAAATGGAGGGTACATTATCCAAGGGAGGCGCATGAGGATGGATGTATATGTGCTCAAATCATTGAAGGTGGCAGGACCGATGGTGTAGTAAGTAAAGCAGACAGTACTCTCGGCTTATTTATAGTCACAGTACAAGTGCAAGGTGGTGATGTTCACCTTGTATTAGACATTTGTTAGACCCTGTCTGTAGTATTGTGTACAGTTCTGGGCTCCACGTTTACAGGAAGAATGTGAATACATTGGAGAGAATGCAGAAACAGTTTATAAGAGTAGTTCCAGGTATGAGGAACTTCAATTATGTGGATAAATTTTAAAAATTGCGACTACTTGAGAAAAGAAGGCTAGCAGGAGATTTGATGAGGTGTACATAGTGTAAAGGTGTACACAGTGAGAGGAACAGTTCAATCATTAAAAAGAGTCAAGAGGGCATGAATATGAAGTGATCTGCAAAAGAGTCAACAGTGAAGTGAGAAAGAATCTTTTCACTCAGCATGTAGTTAGGGTATGGAATTCACTGCCTGGAAATGTGATGGAGGCAGGTTCAATTCAGGCATTCAAGAGAGCGTTGGATGATTATTTGGGTAAAAATAATGTATCAGGGTAAGGGGGTAGAAAAACAAGAGATTGGCACATTAAATGTGCCCGTGCAGGCACAATGGACTGAAAAGCCTCCTTCTGCACCATAACACTTATGTGATTTAGTACTGAGATAATAAGGTGTAGAGCTGGACGAACACAGCTCTGATGAAGCAGCATCAGAGGAGGAAGTCTAGTTTCGGGTCAAGACCCTTCTTCAGAAATGGAGTAGGGGAATGGGATTCTGAAATAAATGGGGAGAGAGGGGGAGGCGGATAGAAGATGGATAAAGGAGAAGATAGGTGGAGAGATACTGGTATGTTGAATGAGTTCAGCCCTTACTTCTGCTACTCAGTACCCAGCCCATTTACCAAATGCCATTCCATATCCCTTGCTATCCTTTAATGAGCAATGGCCTAACAATTATGGTTTCAAAAATTTCAATTACTACAACATTCACTGTTTATTTTAGGAGCTTTTGTTTCAGTGAAAAATGCTTCCTGATTGTACACCAAATGGCCTATCTATAATTTTAAGATTGTTCTGGATTTCCGGGCCATAGGAAATATAGGATAGACAGAGAGAAATGATCAAATTGCTTTGTCACTTTAAGTAAGTTGATTAGATCATCCTTCAGCCTTCAAAATTCAAAGTATCGAAACCACATTCATGTGATCTACTCTCATAATTTAACCTTTAAAGCCTTGGTTGCCTTCTGATAAATTCTGGGGTTCTGTCTTCAAGCTTGAGGTTCGATACCCAAAACAAAATGCAGTAATTTAGATAGGACAAACCAAGCATTCATAACAAAACACAATTGAATTCCAATAAAAGAAAATACTGCGGACACAGTAAACACAAAGAATGTTGGGAAGCATCAGGTCTGGCTACATTTGGGAGAGAAATAGAGTTAAAGTTTTAATTCTGTTATGATTCTTTTGGGTTCCAACCCTTTTGAGGCAAAGGATCAATATTCCATTATCCTTTTTGATGATCTTTTAGACTTGTGCAGTAGCCTTTGTTCTAAATCCTTAGTTTACAAATTACTTAGGAGCCAGACTATGGTTTCGCATTTCCTGAGTAATTATTTTGCTCAATTTCATTGGAGCCATCCAAAGTTTCCAATTTTTGTGGAGACTTTCGGGGGGTTTCCAGGCATTTAGGAATTTCCCAAAGGAAAATTCAATTTCCCATCACAGGCAATTCCTTTGGAATATGCTATGATGGGGATTCTGCAGGGTTTCCATGTGCAACTCCAATTTATGATGGAATGATGACCATTTGGCCATTGGAAAATCTGTCCTATTGTCTCTAGTTCCCTTGTGTTGACTTGACAGAGATGTTCATGTAAATAGTATGTGTGACATTTCTAGAGAGATCACAAAAGTGTCACTGCGCAGAAGAAGTCAATTAGTTCCATAATGCCCGCACCATTAAATATGCATCATTACCTAGTGCCAATCTCCTCTTCTCCCATATCCTTGCACACCTTTTTTAAATCCAAATAATCATCTAATGCCCTCTTGAATGCCTCAGTTGAATGCATGATTCATGTCTCAAGATGTTGGCTCTTGTCCTGATTATTGCTGAAAATGTTTAGAAATGGTCAACTTGCCTTCTGTTTAATAACAGTCATTTTAAACCCAGTAAAATGGCATTTTAAAAAAAATTAACAAGATCACATAGTTTAAAACAAAACTTAAGATCTTTCTTGTTGTTTTCTGGCTATAACAGTAAGAACTGTTACGATTTCTTTAATTCTGCTCTTGTGTGGTCTTGGCTTGAAAATATTTGTTTTGCTCTTTATCGGTAATAATAGATTACCTTTATCTAAAGACTTTAGAATTTTACCAGTGAATCTTAATTTTAGTATTTCATTTGAAGAAGTTTGTTTGAATAGTATTGGAAGTATTTTCAGTGTTTGCAGAGGTCCCTCCAGAAATGTACACTGGTTGTGATTCTTTTAAGTTGTGCAAGTTGATGAACATGGACATCTTTGGAGGTTTTTAGATGGGCTGTTATGTAATTCAGTCCCAGCTTATAAGGTTAAACTATCTAGTCCATGTAAATTAAGCTGTTAGCTTCCCCCTGTTTTCAGTCAGTTTCCAGGCTGAACTCCCTCTTGACATCATACTGTTTTGCTCATTCCTCATCTCACCTGCTACTTTGTCAGATTATTGAACATGATTGTATATTATGGCAGGAGCTCTCATAATATTATGACTATTTAACTATAGTGTCCAGCTACATTGCAGGACCAATACCAGCAGAAAAGAGATAATAATTGAGAAAGGAGTAACTGGAAATATGACCAAGAATAAAAAAGTTCCAATGCAGAGGAAGTAATGATGACTATTGCATTAAATTGGAATCCAAAATCATAAGGATATGAGAAGGTTACAAAACCTTAGATTATCCTAAGTAGTTTCCCATCATCAATGTTATATTGCTTTTACATTGAACCCTTAACTCACTGAGTGCTTCACAAGAAGTTGTTTTGTTCTGTTACTTAGGTTTACTATTTTAAAATGAATCCAGATTCTACTTGGATGTTAAGCTAAAGTATTCAAGTAAATCTCGCTTCTCATCATGTTTAAACGAACCATCTGCTCACCTTTTTTTGTGGCCTGAGATGTACTTCATAATGTAACAGTTCAGTGAATTGCACAAAGTTAAAGACAACAAATTTGATGTTGGAGGACACAAAAGATGGATAATGACTTTCTGGCATTCTTTTCAGCCATGAGCACAGAACCAGCTTGTTCTTTGATGAGCCAAGGAACCACCAAGATGTACAAACTTCCTATTGAACACCTGGATTATAGCTTTGTGGAGAAATGCACTGATGTGAAGTATCTGGAAAAAATTCTCATTGTGCTAAGGTACAGCCACATTATGAATATTTCACATCTGTGGCATGAAACAATGTTGTCAGTTATATTAATTGGCATTTTTGAAATCTGGGAGGATTCTCTGGAAATTGATTGTAAAAATGAGCTGTTAGCACTGCTGCCTCACAGCTCCAGGGACCTGGGTTCAATTCTACCCTTGGGCGACTGTCTGTGTGGAGTTTGCACATTCTCCCCATGTCTGCGTGAGTTTCCGCCACGTACTCCGAATGTGGATATATTCTGCTGTGACATATCACAACTGACAACGTGACTCCTAAAACCACTAAGAATCATGCTAGCACACAAGCCCACAGCCACTCTACGACAAACGCTTACAAGGATTAAAGACCCCATTCCCACAACAGGCAGAACCAATGTGGTTTACAAAACGACACAACGAACTTTCCTTAATGTCAATAAACTTGGACAATGAAGGCCATCAGTTTAATTGGGACAAGGTAATCATAGTACCCAAGCCAAACATAGACACACTTAGGAATTCCTAGAGGCATGATTCTCAACCCTTAATGCAATCAACAAACATCTAGAATTGGACCCCATATACAAACACGTACAGAACAAAACTGGAAATGACACTACTCACTATAACAGACCGGATAGTATAAATTCCAAGCAAAGTAGAACAACATTGTTTCATCGGAGGCCTCATTGATGATGTCACCTAGCATGGTGACAAACATCTGAACGAAAACAAGCCAGCTCAGCGAGCAAGTCAACAACATCACCCACAACCCAAGCTACAAATCTTTGCTAAAACTTTAAACACAATTCTGTTTAGTTATATCTGTTCAATAATGGTACCCCGGAAATTTGCACAGAAATTTGCTTGACTAAAATCTTATTTTCTTCATTTTTATTCGGTATCATGTAGACTTGATTGTATCAGTTTATCGAATTTGTTTCAAAATGGTGATAAACAACTTGGTACTTATAATACCATGTCATGGTGAACCTTCTTACAGTCTACGAGCAGTCAGTTGATTTTGTGTTTGTCTTTGTTTCACATGTATGAACATGATTTATGTAACTGTCAGTTTAGTATACTGTTCAAGACATCGATATTGTTACTATCTTTGTGTACAATATTCAAGATCAGGTGAAGAGGGATATTATCCTGATCTTATATCATTTTGTGAGAAGAAGATTGAGAAGTTGAATCCTAAAAGTCGTGTCCTTCGAACAAACAACCCACCAGCAACTGCTGCGAGCTTCACCAAAGAAGAATGGCAAGAAATCACCAGTGACCTGAAGGTATGCATTGACTTTAAGTGATTAACAAATGAATATTTCATACTGAGTTGGTGTGGAACTAAAGACATTCACTAGAATTTAGTAAAAATTGTTTATTGTATTTGCTATCACTATAAGTCAGTTGGTTAGTGCGGTCATTGTCAAAAGAATCAATTCATTTTACTGTAATCCCATTAGACGTCATAAATGTGAAATTCCTTAATGCCATCCAACTCATACAATCCACAGTCATGATTTTGCCTAATTACTACTGATTTACTTTGTCTTCTGCTCTCCTTTATCAAGTTATGAAAAAATTTGCTCAAGAAAATTGAGTGTCACTGATTAGGACAGCTTGAGAAGGTCACGATGAGCTGTCTTCTTGGCCCACACCAATCCACGGGTATAAGTACAACCATGACTGTTCCTGGATTTTGACCTAGCAACAGTGACTGATTGGTGATATAATTCCAAGTCTGGATAGTGTGTGAAAATGAGGGGAACTTGCAGATTTTGGCACCTCCTTTGTTCTGCTAGATGGCAGAGATCATGGAGTTGCTGCTAAAGCAGCTTTGCTGCACCTGCATTTTATAGAAAGTGTGGCATTATGTACTATATGTCGATAGTGGAGGGACTAGATGTTTAAGATGGTGGTTGGGGGTGCTAGGCTGCTTTGACCTGGATTGTGTCAAGTTACTTGTGTTACTGGAGCTGCACTGATCCGAGAAGAGGAAGAGTACTCCATCACACTCCCGATTTCTGCCTTGCAGATGGTAGGCAGGCTTTAGAGAGAGAGAAAAGATGAACAGAAGCAGTATTACTCGGATGGGTCTCGGGATTCTACAAAACAATTTGCCGCTGAATTCCCAGCCTCTGACCTGCTCTTGGCTACAGTATTGATATAGGGTTGGTCCAGTTTCTGGTCAATTGTGGTCATCAGGACATTGTTGTTGTAAGATTGAGTAAGAGTAGTGTGATTGAATCTCAAAGGAAGATGGTTAGATCGCTCGCTGGAGATGGCCATTGCCTGGCATTTAATGTCATAGTGGCATAGAGTTATACAGCATGAAAACAGGCCTTCAGCCCAACTCATCCATGCCGACCAGGTTTTCTAAACTGAACTAGTCCCATTTGTCTGCATTTAGCCCATTTTCCTCTTAAACCTTTCCTATCTGTGTACCTGTCCAGATGCATTTTAAATGTTGTAATTGTACCTGCCTCTACCACTTCCTCTGGCACCTCATTTCATACATGCAGCACCCTCTGTGTGAAAATCTTTCCTATTAGGTCCCTTTTAAATCTTTCTCCTTTCACCTTTAAATTATCCCCTCTAGTCTTGGACTCACCTACCCTGGGGAAAGGACCTTGGCTGTGTATCTTATTTATGCCTCTCATGATTTTATAAACCTCTATAAGGTTACCCCTCAGTCTCGTACACCCCTCCAGGGGGAAAAAAGTCCCAGCCTATCCAGCCTCTTCTTAGAACTGAACCCTTCCAGTCTCAGTACCATCCTTGTAAATATTTTTTGCACTTTTTCCAGTTTAATAACACCCTTCCTATAGCAGGGTGACCAGAATTGTATGCAGTGCTCCAAATATGGCCTTACCAATGTCTTGTACAGCTGTAACGTAACATCCCAACTCCTGTACTCAATGCTCTGACCGATGAAGGCACTCGTGTGATATGACTGTTACTTGCTGCTTATCAGCCCAACGACGTTATTGGTGATGTCCTCTACTGTGGAACATAATCCTTTTAAACAGAGTCATAGAGGTGTACAGCACAGAAACAGACCCTTCGGTCCAACTCGTTCATGCCGACCAGATGTCCAAAATTAATCTAGTCCCATTTGCCAGCATTGGCCCACATCCCTCTAAACCCTCCCTATTCAGATACCCAACCAAATGCCTTTTAGATGTTGTAATTATATCAGCCTCCACCCGCTTCCTCTGGCAGCTCATTCCATACATGCACCACCCACTGGGTGAAATATAGATAGCAGTCTAATCTACCAATACAGAATTTATACCTTTCATCTACTTTTTATTTATTGAAGACAAGATCAGTAGTTTTCTGTAGTAAATATGTTCTTGAAATACAGGCATAAATAATAACTGAATACTTAAAATCTCCTATTTTAGAAGAAAATAACAACTATTTGTATAATTTGAGATGATTAGTAGTCTCTGATGAGTTATGTTGAATTTATATGAATTAGCCCCATGATAAGTAAGATATATTTAGCAATGCACATGTACTAATTTTGACCTGATGTAATTACTTCGAAGAACTTGAAGAAATATGGTTTTCAGAGAGTGTTTTTACTGGACCATTGAATAAAATGTCCATCTTTGAATTTCAGTATTGGCTAACCTATTTCCTGAATTGCTGATCTTTCTCACATATTTATTAAATGGTAAAAGAACTCTCTAATTGATCTTGAAGGAGGGGGTGTGGGGCAGGGTTCCAACCACCTATCACAATTAATCAAGAAATTATATTGGCCATATCCTTACAAAGGATTAGGATGCAAGTTTGGTTGAAAAATAATTGATGGAATAGAACGGTGGTATAATTGCTCCATTGTTGCTTTTATGAATGAATATTACTCAGTCAGGTCTCAGGATCTTTAAAAAAATCAATTTGCTGATCTGTATTGGGAAGCAGCGATCTTGTTAATAGCACAGGCTTTATCAGTCAAAGTACTCAATCTCACCAACTAATTTAAGGCCTTTTAAACATTTTATAGCACTGCACATGCTAGAATTTTAAACAGCAGTGCTGCCCTGATAAGAAGTTTAACCAGATGAGTGCTGAATAATTTCAAAACACCAATGTGACACACAAAAGTGTTCTTAATTATTTATTTTAGTTTTCCATCATCAAAAATCTTTAAATGTTTGCCTGTTCCACCAATTAGTAAGATAGTAGTTTATCTGGAACTTAGCTTCAACACTAACCTTTTGTACACTTAACTAACAAAATTCTATGGTTCTCAGATTTAAAGTGATTAACGAGCTGGTATGAACTGTTCTTTTTGTGGTACAGTGTTATGTACTTTTTCACCTTTGGCACAAAGCAACGTTTCCCAACTTTGCTACTAAATGGCCTGGCTTTCTTTTTATTGTTACAATTTCTTGACCTCGACTCCTCTATCAATGGAGAAAGTTTCTTTCTCTCTCTACCCTAAGCATTGCTTCAAAAATTTAATGATCTTCAGGTAACTGCTTAAACCTGTATGCCAGGGAGTTCAAAACTAGTTTGTCGTCTTTCTTCATAATCTAATCCTCAGAACCTTGGTAACATTCTGATTAATTTAGCACCCCAAAGCTAATGTAGTCTTTCTAAAGAATAAGCAGGATAAAGACTATTCTAGATGTGGTTTTACCTGGGTTTTGATCAGCTGTAGAAAAATGTCTTCCTTTTATATTCTAGCCCATTAGTTTTGAATGCTAACAACCCATTTGTGTTTCTGATCAGTGTAACTGTAGTGGTCAAATGAGCCAATTACATTTTGAGTACAATGTATACAAACATGTATGCATCATGGACAACAAATTAACGTTCAAAAATAGAGGTTTATTTCTGATCTCAAATTTAAGTGGGTGATTGTGTACAAGTTGATTCTTTGGTAAGAATACTGTAGATCTATAGTCTTTCAAAATCAGGAACTGGCTGTATCAGTGAATCCTGTTCTAGAAATTTGCCATGTTTTTAAATTTCCATAGCTTTCCATTCTGAAGCTGTATTAACATCCTGGGTAGTAATTTGATTGTACAATTGAAGACCAATTTTAAAAAATTGGTTTGCCAGATTTAGAATCATGGACCCGCTAAATATAACGAGGTGGTAATGAGCTGAGGAGAGTGTTTGCAAGGGTTTCTCTGGAAATCCAAACTAAAGAGTAGGCTCCTTCCACCCCAGCTGTGGGGTTCAGCACTGCACTTTGACGTAGTGGGAAGGAGAAGAAGCAAAAAACTTACTGGGGAGGGTACCATCCAAACTGGTCTTCACTTCCGGGGTCAACTATAAAACAGAATTGTCAGAGGTTTTAGAGAAAGGTTGCAGTCCATTCTCTTGCCTCAGCAAATTGTATAGTAGAGGAAATCTCTAGAAAAGGAATGTGTGAAAATGGGAATGCCTTTAATTTTTTCTTAATTTTGTTTTACTTAATTAGAAATTTTGTTTCATGATGTGCATCAATATGTAATGTGTATTGAAATATTTGAATTAAACTGAAGTATTCAATTACATTGCATCTTTACAAATTTTGCACTCATCTCTTTTTAAGAATGAAACTTTTCTGTATCTTTTCCTATTGTAGATTGAAGTGAGCTGCACTCTTGTTCTAACTCTTCTGCCATTCCCCTATTCTTGCCTTTTTTTGACTAGAGTTGGACAGATGAAATGAAGCAAAAGGAAAATGAAGTAAAATATAGTAAAACACAAGTTGAATGTTTTAATTCAGAAAAACAAGCACCTGTTCGTGGTGTTAATGCCTCAGTTCTTTCCCAGCAGGTAAAAGAGAACATTTTCATATTCCTTCTTCCACCTCCTTCTTGGCTCCATTTTCTTCTGAAAAAAATGACTATTCACTGTTTTGTTGCCCCTATTATGAATGTCACTTTGTATTCAACAAACTCAATATTAATACTTCAAGATTCAGATCTCTCTAGTGCAAACAGAGAGAGATATGTCACTTTCCTCCCCACAGGCTGTAAGGGAGAAGAAGCTTGGTGAATGCCTGTAAACAAGTAATCTGTTTCCTGTTATTTGTAAGGATGCAGTTTGTTACACAAAAGATCAAAGGAAGACATAAACGTAATATTACAGTGATGTACAACATTGTTTTGCATAAGAAAGAATAATTTTCACAACAGCCTGCATTTATAGGGTCCCTTTAATATAGTAAAATATCCCATGACACTTCAAAAGAGCTGTGTCAAACAGAATTTGATGCAAAAATAACCTTGTACACTGCCAAAAATGGAAAAACAAAATGAAGGTATAAAGTACTTGATTAGAATTTACACAACAAATATAAAATTACCTGAGTTATTGCTGCAGTATATTATATAAATATAATTTACAATTGATATGTTAAAATTGAAGTTCACTGTGGTTTGGTTCAGTCAGAAACCTAACTGGTTAAAACAAACCTGTAAGATTAGTTCCAGAGTTGATGGATATTATTGTTGGATATATCCAGGTTGTAGATGGAGAGTCTGTGAGAACATTGTCATTTACTTTTCAGGGGGAGAAGTTTCATGACAGTACAAAAGACACAATATTATCCCAAGGCAGAATTCATTTGAAATTAGGGCATTTGCCAGATTTAACTAACTAATTGAACCTCTTAAGCTGTGTAGATATCAGATGGCAAAAGCAAAAAATAAAATCATGCATAAACACAGTTTAGAATTTGAAACTTTCCATGGAACATATCTTTATAATTTCTCTTAAATATACTTTTCAGGAGGGAAGATTTTGAGCTCAGTCCATAGTCACTGCCATTTGTTGATCTCATTAGGGCTCACTTACTGCAATTAATCTCAATGTCCCTGGGCTCAGGAGAAAAAAAACTCTCTCCATCCACAATTATTAAGTGCCTTCAGTTAGCAGATTCCAAACTTCTACATATGATGCTGATGAGCTTTAATGAAAGTGTTTTATTTATATGTCTGACAGTTATACTGTTTATTTCACAGAGTGGCTTTGGTGATCAAAAATCAACAAAAAGGAAAAGAGTTATCCCCAGAGATTACGGAGAATGGGATAAGTATGTGAACTAAGGACTCTGTTTAATACCTGTGCCTAATGAAAGATTGACATTAGCAGGAAATATCATTGAACATATCCCAAAGAACTTCTAAAAATATGCATTGTAATTTAGGTAATGTCTCAGCTTCTGACACTCCAGGGAAAATAGCCCCACCTATTCACCCTTTCCCTCCAATGCCAGCAACATCCTTGTAAATCTTTTTTACACCCTCTCAAGATTAACAACATCCTTCCTATAGAAGGGCGACCTGAACTGTATGCAATGTCCTTACAGCAGCAACATGACATCCCAAGTCGTATACTCTAGTGCACTGATCAATTAATGCAAGCGTGCCAAACATCATCTTCACCACTTTGACTGCTTGTGACTTCACCTTTAAGGAACTATGCACCTGCACCCCAGGGTCTTTGCTCAACAAGACTTTGTTGACCATGTAAAGTGCATTCATAATGTGAACAAACAGGATTATTGTCCATCTGTAAATCCTGATAACTGTAAATATTGAAGTTCTGAAGAAGGGCCACTGGATCCGAAACACCAACTCTGACTTCTGTCCACAGATGCTGTCAAAGCTGCTGAGTTTTTCCTGCAATTTCTGACTTTTGTTCCGGATTTCCAGCATCCATAGTTCTTTTGTTTGTTTTTTTGTTTAGTTGCAAGTAAGTGAATTGGCATGAAGAGTATGAGGGGACATCAGTGAGGGCAAATATTGACACTGCACTGAAATGGAAAGAACATAGGTAAAACCTTTTGAACTTGCTTTTCAAAAGATTTGAATCCAGACCACCGCTGAGGAGTTGTGAACCAAGCCCTTGAGGACCTGGACTATCTGAATTCATGAAAATTCTGGAGGACTAGAAGATGCTTACCCCCCACATTAAAGCAAACCAAGTCATGAGGAACAAGCTTGTTACTTATGCCTTTCACTGTGAATGGGCACAGGAATTCCGGTATCGGATCCCACCTAGCATTTTTATGTAATCCAGAGTTGTTTGAGTTCTACGATTCCTGGTATAATAGTCTATACATCATCATCAACACAGCTGCTTTGGTAATTGTTACAGACATGAACACGTTGCCCACTTATTCCCAGTAAATCAATATGGGCCCCCCTTTAATTGTTTAACAATCAAGTTGCCCAAGCTTGTGAACAGCAGAATCCAGAATTGGTCATGTGATCCCCTTCATCCTCAAATTTACTCTAAATGAAAGAGAGTGCTAAAGCGTGACAATCTTATGAAACATTGCACTTGTGGTACTGTAAATAACTTGAGTGAAACAATATCATACATTTTGAAATTGGGCCAAATAACACAACTGGTCAAAATAGAAGTAGAGAACAGTTCTTGAATAGTATCTTAAATGATTCATATACTGATCTGTTTTTTAAAGTATTAATGTGATTATGCCAAAGTTAAATTTAAATGAAAGCTATAATGTTCTGAATGTTGATTCCAGATTTGATGTAGAGAAAGAGTGTTTCAAAATTGATGAAGGAAAGCAAAAAAGCAGTTCCAAAACAATTGTCAATGATGGCGCTTCTGGAATAGGGAAGCAAATTGACACAACAGGTAATTATGGTCTGGTTATAACAAATCATGAACTTTTGTGTTATATATCTTATATTGGTTATCTTTGCCCTTCATCTTCAAAGACATTAAGAGAGACAGTACAGAATCTGGAGGTGGGAGTAAGAAAATGAGACTTTACTTTGTGTTGGCCAATGTTAACAGTTTCTCCTTTACCAATATTGTCACAGGAACTTGTGTTCGTACCTGCCATAAAAGCAATACTCAAAAACCTGGGAGCAATTAACAGAAGGATGTAATGTTAACCTTATTAATATACTAGCATTGCCATTCATTTAGCGAAGGTTACATCTGAGTGAACCTTGTACTGAAACAGATTTGATTGTCATGTTTTTATGTCAGGAATGACTGATCAAGAAAAGATGGTTTTATCTGACCGAGAAAGGGAGAAGGGAAATGAAGCTTTCCGAGCTGGTGACCACAAGGAGGCTTTGCTTTACTACACCAGGTACTTTTCTTGTGTATAATTTTTGATGTATTTTGAAGAATGATTTTCACTTGTATGGTACATTGTTACATCTCTTAGAACACTCACCAACCCTTTCACATGCAAATGTTACTTTGAATAGCAATGACTATTGTTGCACAAGCAAATGCAGTATCGTATTTTGTGAACAGTAAGATCTTGTAAACAGCCCTGAAATGTTTTCTAGGCTATGGATTGGCTGTATACCCAATTTTGTATTTGTAAGTTACTAATGGCTGAGCTGTGCTATTATTCTGCACGACCTGCAGCCAGTTCTGGCATCAAACAAGTGCAACAAATGCAGTATTTCCTTGCCCTTCCAAAGAGTTCCTTGTTGAAATCTTTAGATGAGAATCAGAAGGTAAGAAGTAGGAGCAAGAAGACCGCTTTTGACCCATCCATTCTGTCATTTAATAAAATCATGGCTTCCACGCCACATTCCTCCCTGTCTCCCATAACCCAAGACTCATTTATAGATCTAAAATTGGTCTAACTCGGCCTTGGTGATGTCATTAAATGGAAAATTAGAGGTGCATGTAACAAGAGTGATACAGTAATTATGGGCAATTTTAATCTGCGTAGAAACTGGTCAAATCAAATTTGCAATAACTCTGTGGTGAATGAATTCCAGGAATATGTAAAAGATGGATTTTTAGACAGATACTTTGAGGAACCAACTTGAAGACAGGCTTTCCTGGATTTGGTTTTGAGAAAAGATTAATTATTAATAATGCTGTGGGATATCCTTTAGGGAAAACTGACTATAAAGTGATAGAATTCTTCGTTGGGATAGAAAATGAAGTAGTCCAATCCAAAACTAGGATCCTAACTCTAAAGAAAGGAAACTCCGAAGGTATGAGGAGTAGGTTGGCTGTGATAGACTTGAAAACTTATTAGAAGGCGTAACAGTAGATAGGCAATGGTTAATATTTAAGGAGCTAATGCATAAATTGTAGCAGTTAAACATTTGTTTTGAGTGAAACAACACAACAGAAAAACCATGTTTAACAAAATAAATTGTGACTTGTATTAGGTACAAAGAGGAATCATATAAAGTTGTTCAAAAATTAGCAAGCCTGATGACTGGGAGCAATTTAAAACTCAGTAAAGATGTTGATTGACAGGGGAAAAGTAGAATATGAGAATAAATTTGCAAGGAACATAAAGGCAGACTATAAGAGTTTCTGTAAGTTTGTAAAAAGAAAAAGATTAGTGAAGACAAATGTAGGCCACTTGTAATCTGAAACTGAAGAATTGATCATATAGAAAATGACAGAGCAATTAAACAACTACTTTTGTCTGCTTTAACAGAAGAAGAGACACAAAATTTCCAGAAGTACTAAGGAATCAAGCATGTCTGGGAGACGGAAATTGAAGGAAATTAGTATTAGTAAATAAAGTGCTTCAGAAAGTGATGGGACTGAAAACTGATAATTCCGCAGAACCTAATAATCTATATTACAGGCACTAAAAAAAGGTGGCTATGGAAATAGTGGATGAATTTGGTTGTCATCTTCCAAAATTATGTAAATTATGCAGCGGTCTGAGCAGATTGGAGGGTGACAAATATAATCCCACTATTTCAAAAATGATGGAGGGAGAAAACTAGGAATTACAGACTAGTTAGCCTAACACAAGTAGGATGGAAAATGCTGGAGTCTGTTGTAAAGAATCTGGTCACTTAAAAATGCCAACTGTATTATATAAAATCAACATAGTCTTATGGATGGGAAATTGAGTTTAACAAACCTACTGGAATTTCCTAAGATGCACTTAGGAGAATAGATGACAGAGAACCTATCGATGTGGTGCGTTTGATTTTTCAGAAAACTTCAGTCCCAAATAAGAGGTTAGTGTGCACATTAATGAACAAACATGACGGGGAGGCAGTGACATAGTGGTAATGTCACTGCACTGGCAATCCAGGTTAATCCTTTGAGGACATGAGTTTTTATCCCGTGATGGCAGATGATACAATTTGAATTCAACAAAAATCTAGAAATAAAGAGCTGGTCTAATGGCAACCATACTGATTGTAACCATTGGTTGTTGTATAAACCCACCTGGTTCACCTTAAGTAAATTTGCCATCCTCATCTAGTATGGCCTATGTGATTCCAGACCCACAGCAATGTGATTGACTCTTAACTGCCCTCTGGGCAATTAAGGATGGACAATACTTGCTAGCCTAGCTAGTAACACCCGCATCCTATGAAAGAATATTTTTTTAAAAAATCAAAGTACATGAGATTGTTGGTAAAAGTATTGGCATGGATTGAGATTGTTTCCTGTGTGCTAAGCGGAATAAAAATAAATGGGTTGTTTTCAGAGTGGAAGGTGTTGACAAATGGGTCACTGTAGGAATCAATGCTTGGGCCCCAACTATTCACAATGAGGGAAGTGCATTTAATATTTCCAGATTTGCTGATAAGACAAAACTAGTTGTGAGTGAGAATGGTGAGTGGGACATAGAGGCTTCAGGGCCATTTAAAGAAATGAGTGAATGGACAAATACATCGCAAATGCAGTATAGCTTGGACAAATGTGAAATTGTTTTCCCACTGAAGTAGACGATGTCAGAGTATTATTTGAAAGGTGATAAATTGAGAAAGGTTAATAGAGAAAGGGATCTGGGTGTCCTTGAGCACCAGTCATTGAAAGCAAACATGCAAGTGGAGCAGGCAGTGAGGAAGGCAAATGGTATGTTGCCTTCATTGCAAGAGGATTTGAGTGCAGGAGCAAGGAAGTTTTACTGCAGCTGTACTGCTTCTTAGTTAGACCACACCTGGTATATCCGTACAGTTTGATCTCCTTACCTAAGAAAATATATACTTGCCGTAGAGGAAGTTTGGTGAAAGTTCATCAAACTGATGGAGGAGAGATTGGGTCACATGGGCCTGAATATACTGGTGTTTAGAAAAATGAGAGGAGATCTCATTGAAACATGTACAATTCTGACAGACCCCTGGACAGATCTGCTGCGGGATGATGATTTATCTGCCCAAGGCATTCAGGATAATGAATCATGGTCTCAGGATATGTTGTGGACCATTTCACACTGAGATAAGGAGAACTTTCTTCTCTGGGGGTGGTGAACCTGTGGACTCTCTACCACAGAATGAGAAAAAAATAGATGCCTTGGGATTCTAAAAATCCTACAAGTGGAATAGAACACTTTTTAGAATGCTTTATTATTTCTTTTTATATTATTTGATAATTTGACTTGCTAAGTTCATTTTACTATCATGATTTAGTTGAATATCACTAACATGAACTTGTCACATTATTAATTATGACTGTAAAAACTCTTGAATAAGTCAGATAGTCTTGAAAGATGTAGAGCATTGTTTTTAATGATGTGCTACATCATAGTTATGACAAACTAACCTGTTTGGCCCTGAAAATCTAGTTTTATATCCAGGGAATGCTCTCCATTATGAGGTAAAACATCAAGGAGACAGGGTGGTGGTGGAGGGTAGCTTCTCAGACTGGTGGTCTGTCATCAGCAATCTTCTGCAGGGATCAGTGCTGGGCTCACTGTTGTTTGTCATTTATGTAAACAGTTTGAATGAGAATATAGGAAGTATGGTCAGTAAGTTTGCAGATGGCACCAAAATTGGTGGTATGGTGGACAGTGAAGAAGGTTGTTTAAGAGTACAACGGGTTCTTGATCAACTGGGCAATTGGACCGAGGAGTGGCAGATGGAGTTTAATTTAGATAAATGTGAGGTTTGCATTTTGTTAAGACAAAAAGGGCAGGACTTACACAGTTCATGGAAGGGCCGTAGGGTGTGTTGTCAAACAGAGAGACCTAGGGTTTCAGATGTATAATTCCTTCAAAGTGGCTCCACAGTTAGACAGGGTGGTGAAGGAGGCATTTGTCACATTTGCCTTCTTTGGTCAGAGTATTGAGTATAAGGGTTGGGACATCATGTTGCAGCTATACAGGGTTGGTGAGGCTGCTTTTGGAGTACTGTGTACAGTCTGGTCATCCTGCAATAGTAAAGACATTACTAAATTGGAAAGGGCACAGAAAAGATTTACAAGAATGTTACCAGGACTGGAGAGTTTGCATTTGCAGGAGAAGGTGGATAGGCTCAGACATTTTTTCCCTAGAACTTGGGAGGTTGAGGGACTACTTTATAGATGTTAATAAAATAAAGTAAACAGCAAAGGTCTTTTCCCTAGGGTTGGGGAGTTCCAAACTAGAGAGCATAATTTAAAGGCGAGAGGGGAAGATTTTAAAGGGAACCTTTTTCACTCATGGAAAGAACTACCAGAGAAAGTGGTAGATGCGGTTACAGTTATAACATTTAAGAGACATTTAGATAGATATTCGAGTACGAAAGGTATGGAGGGATATGGACCAATTGCAGGCACTATTTTAGTTTGGGGAACCTGGTTGGCACGGACAAGTTGGACTTAACTGTCTGTTTTTGTGCTGTATGACTGTCACTCTGACTCAAAAATGATAAAAGTTGGGTTTTTTTCCCAGTTTATTCATGATATGTCAGTTTCAATCTCATGTGCAACTGCTGGTCTTTATTTTACTTGGTGTAAAATTAATGGCAAGCCCCATTTATTACTTGCAAGTTTGTTATCTCTGGGAATTTGTCAGTATAATTGTCTGCTTAAAATACTTGATAGCACACTTTCTAAACACCAGTGAATAGCTTGGGTCAGATGGAATTAACATTAGGAAAGGGGAAATTATAAAATATAAGACATTAGGGAAAAGTTATGTTGTGCAGTCCTTTGACCCTGTTCTGCCATTCAGTATGAACATGGCTAATGTTCCACTTCAGTTCACTTTCCTCATAATTTCCAATTTCTTTTGATTCTGTTAGCAAGACGGAGAGTTCTTCATGCTAACCTCAACTAATGTGGGAATTAAACCCATTGTTGGTATTGCTGTGCATTATAAACCAGTCATCTAACCAATTGATCTAAATCAACTGCTGTTATGCTTTGTAGGCAATTCAGAGACAGTTTACTAGGTTGATTCCTGGGAAGGAAATATATTATGAGGAATAGTTGAGAAGCTTGGACCTATATTCCTTACTGTATATGGGACTGAAGTATGATCGTCTTAACACACAAGATTGTGAGAGGGCTTAACAGGCTGTATACTGAGAAATGACTTCATGCAATTGAGGGAATCTGAAGCTCCTGGCAAAAGTTTCAGAATAGAGGTAGCCAATTAAAGAGGAGATAAGGAGCAATTTCTTCCCTTAGGGTCTTAAATATTCATTAAATATATTCAAGCCTGAGATAGAAAGACTTTTGAACTAGAAATAGTCCTGGGTTATGGAAAGCAGGCAGGAAGTTGGCAATCAGGCCAAGATCCAATCAGCCATGATTATTTTGAATGGTAGCGTAGTTTCAGGGGCCAGTTTCCTGCTCCTATTTCTTGTTTGCGTGTAAAATTGATCATTACCTCTTTGCATTAATACTGCACTTCCCAAAATGCTAAGGCCGCTTAACAGTTTTATCATGTGCATTTGTATTTTCAAGGAAAAATTTATTTGTGCCCAAGATTGCTCCATTTTTCACATCCTTAAGCCTTCACTTAACAGTTTACACTTGTATTATGAAGGGACAACAGAGAGTTCAATACCTTAAATTTAATGGTATAAATTACATCTGCAATCTTATTTGTCCATTCTAATAATCTGCCTTTGTCTTCCTGATGTATTTTGTAGTTATTCTTCTTTCCAAACTCCTGTTGTATGATCATTAAATTTTGAATATTTTCCTCTTTACCCAGGTTCAAATCAAATTTGAGTAACAGGAACAGAAGTGAATGTAGGCATTATCCTTTATTTTGTCCTTCCGCCAACTTTCTGTTCAGATTTCTACACTTCTTTGTGGCATATTGCTAATTTTTGGAAAATGTTTCCCCAAGACTACTTATCAAAGCACCTAAAAAGACACCTGTTGCATTGCCAATAAGTTATCCATCCAATCAGTAACTCCAAAATAACTTTTAAAAAGTTACCACATAGAAGTTTCCTTAAGAGGGCACTTAGCTTGAAGTAGATAAAACTTAAATTTTTGAGATGCGTTTGGTTCATATCTATTACACAAATATGTCAATCAATACATTTCAAAGGCGAGCTAGACAGGAAGATTTATTTTCTTATTTTCTGATGGCAGTCTGTTGCAACTTGGTCAGCAAGTTTTGACTTCCATGTATAACCAAACATCTGTTCTTTCCTTAAGTTGTTGTAGCAGTTGAGTGTCATTAACTTCATTGTTGTTTTAACACGTTGTGACTCAATCTAATTCAATCTAACATCTCCATTTGTTATTCTAAAGGAAGAGGTTTCCTCTACCTCTAAAAGGTGAATGCTCATCTCTTACTTTAATCTGCTTTCCGCCCCTTCCCTCTCCTCAATCCAGAAGTATATCAGTCATACCAAACGTGGCTGCTTTTAATAACCGAGCTCAAGCAGAAATTAAGCTTCAGAACTGGCAGAATGCCCTTAATGATGTTGAAAAAGTGTTGGAGTTAGACCACGGCAACTTGAAAGGTGAGTAGCTATGTATTGGTACAACACCGTTAACTGGTGTTCTATTCACCTAGACGGAATCTAGGTGGTTCATTTCGACAATCGTCTAGTCCTCTTCCTGCCTCATTCTCACTATCCCTTTCATTCTTCAGTGTGCTTTCTGCCTAGATACCTACATCCTCCTCCTGACAGTGGTATTGCTTAAACATAATGATATGACAGCCTATTCTTTTGCCACCTACGTGGGGTGTCAATCAAATAATTTACTTTGCCAATCCCATTGACCACTTTTGAAATATTAAATTGCTGTTACTTAGAAACTAAAGCCTTCGGATTCCATGGTTTTAACCAAATAGAAGAGCATGTTTTGTCGAAGATTTCTGTCTTACATGCATCAGGACAAATTGCAAAATACTAGTTCCAGGGGAAAAAGACATTTATACTGCTTGAGAGAAGAACGCTGATTGATTGACAGGGAGACTCTGATTAATAGAGCATTACCTTGGAGAGTGGAACCAGTCACTATGACTCACAGTCAACTGCTATGCTTTATTTAAATTTGGCTGGTTTCAAATTGGCTACGCCTCTACCAAACGGCAAACTCCTCTCTCGCACTATAAATGTTGGTATCCTTGTGAATTGCCCTGACGAATGTCAGGTGACAGCTTCAGTGAAATGTGTCTATTTCAGCAGCACTCATGTACTATACTACAAAATGACTTTTTATAAACTGAAGAACTTCCATGATACATTAATTTAGAAAGCAAACAGTCAATATGTTCTTATAGTTAGTAACATCCAGAATTAATGTGAGTTAAAGGTGAAACAACTGGAGAACTCTGATGGAAGGCATCACAAACTACAGATCTAATGCCAACCAAGACAGGTCCCCCATATGTTCTCAGTAACCCACCTAGGCATCAGTGAGTTGCAAACATTCTTCGAAGGCTGTCTTGCTACTGAGGATTTTAAGTTTCTCTCCTCAAAGGCATTCTGATCCCCAGCCAAAAGCCAATGCTCTACCTAAGCTCCACAATTATAATCCTCATTCTAAAAGCACATTATTCGAGGACCCGTCAAATCTGCTTCCAGGTCCAGCTGCCTTGGTCTTTTTTTCCAGCCAAGCTGACCTTTTAATCATAGATCATAGAGCATAGAATCCCCACAGTGTAGAAACAGGCCCTTTGGCCCAACAAGTCCACACCGACACTCAGAGCATCCCACCCAGACCAACCCCCTAATCTACACACCCCTGAACACTATGGGCAATTTAGCATGGCCAATCCACCTACCCTGCTCAGCTTTGGATTGTGGGAGGAAACCGGAGCACCGGGAGGAAACCCACACAGACATGGGGAGAATGTGCAAACTCCACACAGACAGTTGCCCGAGGGTGGAATCGAACCCGGGTCCCTGGCGCTGTGAGCCAGCAGTGCTAACCACTGAACCACCATCCCGCCCCGGTGAGACTCTAGTGAGACGCTGTGACCGCCCACCATGTTGGCCAGGCTACACGCTCCTAACTTCTCAGCAATGCTCCTGCCATCTTAGCTTCCTTGAGCCCCAAACTTAGCTGCACAGAAGTATCTGTTCCCCCCAAAGTTTCTGAGCGCCCTAGCCCGGTCATCAACATCATAACTCATGGCAGCACATGAGCTGCACAGAGCGTCATTGTCTGCTCCCAACTGACTTCACTTTCTGCTGTTCGTTGCTCCTTGTTGTGATATATGTGTTTATATATCCAAACAGGCTTCCACCCTGGTCCTAGGTAGATTCAAATGGACCAAATCTGGGTGCAGTCTCAACCTCAAATGTTGTTATAATCGCCAGTCAACTATATGTGATCCTGTCTGTGTGCTGATGTAGAAAACACAGATACAAAAAAATTAAAAATGATTTTATCACAATTTATAAGGGTTCCTCTAAAGTGCAGAGGAGGATTTGTGTTACAAGAAGGAGTTATGGTAGCTATAGGTGAAAAAAGAACATTAATAGGAACGCATACAGAAAATAAACATACTTCTGAATTTCAATAATCTTCAATTATTCAAAGAAAACATCCCAGTTGCTGCATCATTTCTACGGAATATGTACAAAGTCATGAAGAAGTAAGTTATGGTATATTTAGGTATGTCTTAAGTAAAATATTTAGAAATGGCTGGCAAAATATGTTCATTCAATATGAAATAAGCATGTTACATTAGTCCAAAGGGATTTATTGTGGGTTTCTAACAATGTTTATTGATGTGCTTATTGCATTGTCCTTCATTGTGTTACAGCACATCTACGTCGTGCCACTGTTCATAAACAATTGGCTCATTATCAAGAAGCAAAAGATGATTTGAAGGTGGTGTTGCAAGCCGAACCAGACAATGCTATAGCAAAGGTAAGAACTTACTTTTTGCAATACAGATTGGGAAATTAAGCAATATAGCAATATAGTATTTTGTACTAAATTGGGGATGTATTAGCTGGTTTAAATTATGAAGCAAATAGTCAAGCAGAAACAAGTTAGCCATGGCTCAGTTGGTAGTACTCCATAGAGAATGGTGAAATGCAATCCATATCCTATTACAGTTCTGTAAACCTGAATTAACCTTCCTATTTCCACCTGATGGTGCATGTAAACCATTTGATTTATGAGCAGTGTAATGACTTTTCTAATTTAAATAGTGAGTTAGTTTAAGCTGTTTTGTAAAAACAAATTATTCATAGCACTGCTTGACTATCTTTATCATTGACTAAAATAAATACATTGCAACTTGAACCTGAGTAACCAAATGTCCATTTTCAGAATTTGCTTGAGCAAGTTGAACAAAAGCTGAAAGCTTCTCCGCCTCTGGAGAAAACACAGAAGAAGGGAAAAAAGATGCAAATCAAAGAGGTAGAGGGTTCTGATGATGAGAAGGAAAGAGCATTCACGAGTAAGAATAAGGGTGAGAATGACCGTCAGATCCTTGCAATTTTTGATTCTGATTTTTTTTGTTACTTTTTTGTCATTATATACCAGTCATCAAGCCAAAATAGCTTTCTGTTTGACTAATTAGAAATCCGTGTTATATAATGCAGCGTTGATAGTACAGCAGAGGATCAAGCGGAGTACAAAAATACCAAAGAAACCATAAAAGAAAGGGGAAAATGGGGCAAAGCTAGAGTACACGAATGGATTGTTAACTAGCAGAAATAGGAAGCCAGACATCTTTCATAAATACATAAATACATATTATAGTGAAAGAGTTACCCAAGTAGGTATTTTGCCAAACGGGGACCAAAAAGCAGAAAAACTTGTGTAAAGTATCTGACTGTGATACCAAATGAGTTCTATGCACGTGTTTTCGTTATGAAGGAGGATGTTGTCAATGGCACAGTAAATGAAGAAGCAGTGACATTATTAGATAGAATAACTTAAATATAGAGAAAGCACTTACAAGATTGTCAGTCCTCAAAATAGATATGACATCCCACCTAATGCTACCTAGATTATTGAAGGACATTCTTACACTAATTTAAATACTACTTTGATATGGAGGAAGTGCCACAGGCCTGAAGAATCGTCAATCTTATACACTCCTGTTTAGAAAAGAGGATTAAGCCTGGCAATTACAAGCCAGTTACTCCAATACAGATTGTGGGGAAACTTTTAGAAACAATATCCCGAGACAAAATCAATTGTCATTTGGACAAGTATAATGAATAAATAAAAGACAGCATTGGTTTGTCAAGGGCAAGATATGTCAATTAATTTGACTGAGCACATTCATACACAAATGGAGTGTGATTGGATGTCATGAACTTGAAATTTCAAAGTTGTTTTACAAATACCACAGAACAGACTTGTTGGCAAAATTAAAGCCCATGACTTAAAGGGCAGTGGCATAGATATAAAATTAGCTAAAGGGGCAGAAACATAATGTAGTTATGAATAGTTGAGACAGCAGTAAAGTATACTTTATTCCTGTGTATTTTCTGTTTTTCTGATATATATCAATGCATTACATTTGGCTCTACAGTTTGGCCACAGTTCCAAAGTTAAACTAAATAAGAGGGTATAAGGGATTAGTCTTGGGTAGATGTAGCAAAAGAAGAGGAAAGGTCAAGGCAAGAGAGCAACATAGTAATATGGCAAGTAAAAGTCACAGAATTGCAGAAAGGGACTAAGAGGAAAAGAAAGTAAGCAAACAGACTACACGTTGCAAAAGACAAAAGTAAGGGTTCTGTATTTGAATGTACATTACATCCATAACACAGTAATTGAGTTGATCGTGCATCTGAAATAAATAAATATGATCTGATAACCATTACTGAGGTATAGCTGCAGGATGACAGAAATTGCATCCTGAATATTGAGGAGTGTATGATAGCCAAGAAGAATAGAAAGCTGGGTTAAATTTAGAGCACTAGTACTTTTAGTCAATGACAATATTGTTGCAACAGTTAGAGATGATCTTTATTCATGAGAGTAGGATGTAGAATCAGTTTTGGTGGAGATGAGGAATGATAGGTGAGAAAAGTCACCCATGGGTGTGGTCTACGTTAACCCCTAACATTAACCACAGTGTGGGACAAAGTTTACAAAAATAAATATTAGGTGCTTGTGATAAAAGGATAACAACAATCATGGGTGATTTTAATTGAGATATAAACTGAAAAAATCAGATTGACAACAGTATCCTGAATGAGAAATTTGTAGAATGTCCTTGAAAGTTTCTTAGAGCAGCACATTGTGGAAACAACCAGAGTGCAGGTTATATTTGACTTTATATTATATTATGAGTCAGAATTAATTATTGACCTCAGAGTAAAGGCCCCACAATGCAGCATTGATCACAACACAATTGAATTTTAGTTTGAAAGGGAAGAGAGTAAATTTATGGATTGTGTTCTGAACTTATAAGGGCAACTATCAGGCATGAAAACTGAGCTAGCTCAAATGTCCTGGGATACTAAACTAGGCAATAGCTCAATAGAGAAGCAGTGGCAGACATTTGTGGAAACATCTCAAAATACTCAGAACAAATACATTTCTACTCTAAAGAAAAAAATCCAAGGGACAGACCTACCATCTGTGCTTAATTGAATAAGATAAGGAAAACATCAGACTTGGAGGGGGAGGAAAGAATACAACAGTGTGTTGCAGCTGCCCATGGCTGAATGTGACAAAGTGGCTGCTTGTATTTTTAAGCTAACACAAGATGGTTGAAGAAAATTGTAGCAGACGCAGCATTTCACATCGCTCAAATCATGGCCTTCACGGACAAACAATAAAATGCCTCCAAAAATCACAATAGAATCTTCGTAAATTGAGGCTAGAATGCAGACAGTAAGACCCTGATAAGGCAGATCAGATTAAAAACCATCTGATTTTAAATTTCTAATTTATTATGAAATGGAAAGAGGATGCTTGACCCACCATAGATAAGGCCTTTTAAATAATTATAACTACATATTAGAGTAGACACTTTTGTACAATAATATATTAGACACTGGAAAATTTCATTAGATTTCTGTAGGTAGGCAGTGTTGGACACAGAGACTGGTTTCGAAAAAATCCTTGGAGAACCTTGATAAGGGCCTGGTACCAGCTAGTTCAAAGTTTGTTATTTAGTACCAATTGGAAGAAAAGTCTGATCCCATAGTAGTAAAGACTTTTTAAGTAATTGTTACTACATGTTAAATACACAACCAACAAAATAACATGAAGGGATTTAGCTGAATTTTCTTTAAATAAATAGTTGTAGGCAGTGGGGAGAAACTTTCACCCCATCAGCAAGGCAGTAGAGCAACAAAAAAGCATAAACAGGATAATCTTGTAAGAGTACCAAGAGACAACTAACATAGCACGAGGTTGGAATCAATTGTGAAATGGCCACCATGACCTCGAGAATAAATAATTGCCGTGTTGCAACCTAACAAACACCTAAAGAACTCAGGAAGAATGACAGAGGAAAACTATAAGACTAGGGTGAAAAAGAAGTCCTGTCCCCTAGATCCTTAAAAAATCCTAATAAACTTCTTTTAATAATTTGATAGAGCTATGAAAGTGATTAAATTTCATTCCTATTGATGAGATTTGAATAGGTGCTGTATGAAAAATGTTTAAAGTTAATGATAGTAGTCTATCCTGTTAACAAATTTGTTTTAAATTATTTTGCAGCATGCAAATAAAAGCTGTAAGTGATAGTCACTCTGTCTTGCAGCTATGTTTGTTTCACCTTTTAAAGTCGAGTAAGAGGGAAACTACTCCTAAAATTGTTAACATTGACACAGAATTATAGTCTTAGGTGTAACTATGTATAACTTTGTAAGTAACTTTATATTTGAGCTGATATCACAATTGGTAGAAATTATAAAATAAAAGTTTCTAATCTTCTAACTAAGGTTAGCAAGGAATATTAATTCCATGACAGAATTTGAAAAGTCATTAATAATAAGCAAGTACATGATGCAACTGACAAAGGTCTAGGAAGGGACATAACAATCAATATTGGAATGTGGTCAATAAGATGCATTGTAAGAGCTAAAGGACAGGTGATTGGGGGTCTGGCAAACATCATTAGATGATGGGAGGATCTAAGATTGGCCATGAAGTTGTCCATCATCGATTGTGTACTCGCAGGATTAGATGTGTAGTTGAATTAACCTTTAATGTCATATGCACTAGAATAAATGTAATGTCACCGCTTTGGTGCCATCTTAGGTGCAGGGTACCTAGGTACAGATACTTAAGTATGTGTTTCAGACTTGAAACAATCATAAATAAAAGTTCAGCATAAAGAATAAAGAAGTTTCCTTTTTTAAAGATTACTTGAATTTTAGTCTTTTCACCAAGTCTGTGCCAGCAGTAAGCCCTCAGACTGCCCAGTCTCTAGAACATGCTGGGCTTCAAACCTCCAAGCCTCACTTCCGGTCCACAAAGGACTCGCCTCCGGTCCAGGATAACAAGATGTGGGGCTGGATGAACACAGCAGGCCAAGCAGCATCATAGGAGCAGGAGCCTCCGGTCCGGGACTTGTCGCTTCCGGGCTGGCCTCTGCTCTGGCACTCATCGCCCCCGGCACTAGCTTCCGCGCTAGCAGTCACCTCTGGGACTCACCACCCCCACATCGGTCTGGCCCGGGACTCATTGTCCCCGCAACAGCCTGGCCTGGGACTGACCTGCAGGACTTGTCAGCGACAACCTTTGGGTCTCTTCCATTCGCCTCTGAGTATGTTAAAGTTAAAAGTTTGGGAAAAAAAAGAACAGGCATAGCAGAGAAGCTTTGGCTGGAGCGTCTTACTGTGCTACCATCAGAGGGGGATGTGGCAAGCACATTAATATTGCATGTAATCATTGTAATGTTGTGTATATAAATATCCTGCACCTTATTGGGAAAGGTGGAGTGTCCTGGAGACCTTTCTCACGCTGTGATAGTAAGCAGTTCTGAATAAAGGTTGGTTTGTGCTGTTGAACACGGGACTCAGACTCCTCTTTAAAATCCCTCTTCAGCACAGTGCAAAGATGAGTGGCTGGTCCAATGATTGGTCAGAATGTAAAAAACAGCTGAGAATGACTAAAAGGTTGATCAGCAGAAAGAAATTAGAGTGTGATGGGAAGCTAACTAGAAATTTAAAAATTGTCAGAGTTTCTGTAGGTATCTAACAAGTAACAGTAAATAAGATGTGTTCATCCTCTTGAGAGTGAGACTGGGGGGCTTAGTAGATGATAATAAGGAAATGGCAGAATTCTTCTATTCAAGAAGGAAGGGAGGTCAATCAATTTGCAGTTTTATTCAGATGGTCTGAGAATTCATAATTAAGAATGCTATAGCTGGGCATCTAGAAAAATTAATGGTAATTGGGAAGAGTCAACATTGTTTCTTCAAGGGAAATCCTGTTTAACCAATTTATTGGGTTCTTTGAAGGAGTAGCGTGCTGTTGATGAAAGGGAGCCCATTGACTTAGGTTTCAGGAAGGCATTGACAAGGTGCCACAAAAATTGATTGAGCAAAGCAGGAAGTCCTGGTGTTTGAGTTTCCATACTAGCACAGAAAGAAGTTAGCTGAGTACAGAAAACAGAGTTTGCATATAAAGGTCTTTTTCTGGTTGGCAGTATGTGGCAAATGGGGTCCTGCAGGGATCTATGTTGGGGCCTCAAATTTTATAACATATATCAATTACTGGGATGAGGAGAGAAAAGGCTAAATTTGCAAGTCATAGAGGTATACAGCACCAAAACAGACCCTTCAGTCCAACTCATCCATGCCAACCAGATACCCTAAATAAATCTAGTCCCATTTGCCAGCATTTGGTCCATATCCCTCTAAACCCTTCCAATTCATATACCCATCCAGATGCCTTTTAAATGTTGTAATTGTATTAGCCTCCACCATTTCCGTTGGCAGCTCATTCCATACACGCACCACTCTGTGTGAAAAAGTTGCCCCTTAGGTCCTTTTTAAATCTTTCCTCGTCTCACTTTAAACCTAGTCCTCTGTGTCCTCTAGTTTTGGGCTCCCCACCCTGGGGAAAATACCTTGTCTTTTTACCCTATTCATGCTCCTCATGATTTTATAAACCTCTATGAGGTTACCCTTCAGCTTCCAACACTTCAGGAAAAATAGTCCCAGTCTTTTCAACCTCTTCCTATAGCTCAAACCCTCCAACCCTGGCAACATCCTTGTAAATCTTTTCTGAACGCTTTCCAGTTTCACAACATCCTTCCTATAGCAGGAAGACCAGAATTTCACGCAGTATTCCAAAAGTGGCCTAACCAAGGTCCTGTACAGCTACAACATGACATCCCAACTCCTATACTCAATGCAGTGACCAATAAAGGCAAGCATACTGAACGCCTTCTTCACTATCCTATCTATCTGCGACTACACTTTTAAGGAACTATGAACCTGTGCTCCAAGGTCTTTGTTCAACAACATTCCCCAGGACCTGGTGATGCAAAGGTAGGTAGGAAAATGTGCTAAAGAGGACTTGAGACTGCACAGCAATATAGATACGTTGAGTGAGTGGGCAAAAATACAAGATGGAGTGTAGTTTGGGAAAATGTGAAGTTGTTCATTTTGACAGGAAGAATAAAAAGGTGGAGTGTTAGCTGAGAAAGACTGCAGAATTCCAAGTGCAGAGGAATTGAGGTGTTCTAGTGCATGAGCCACAAAAGATTAATGTGCAAGTACAGTAAATAATTAAGAAAGCTAATGAGAAACTTTCCTTTAGTACGAGAGGAAATTAAGGTAAAATTAAGAATTGTATCAGGCATCAGATCGCATCTCGAATTCCTAGTGCAGTTGACATCTCGTTATTCAAAGAAGGATCAAATGCATTGAGGTTATTTTAGTGCAAGTTTACTAGATTGATACCTGCAATGAGTGAGTCCTATGAGAAAATGTTGGACAATCCAGATTTAATTTTCATTGGGATTTAGAAGATGAAGGCTGACATGATTGAAGTATGTAACACCTTGAATGGTTTTGATAAGGTGAACATGAAAAGGATATTTCGTCTTGTGGGTCAGTCCAGAATTATCGGGCAGTGTTTTAAAATTAGGAGTCATCCTGTTTGGGTAGAGATGAGAATTCTTTTCTCTGACAGCTTTGGAGCCATCTGACTTAGAAAGCTGCGGAGATGGAGTCATTGAATATTTTTAAGACAGTGGTAGATAGATTCTTGTTAGGAATTATAATCAATGGTTATTCATGAGTATGTGGAAATCAAAGCACAAACAAATCAACCATTATCTTATTGATTGTGAAGGAAACTTGAGGGGCTGAACAGGCTACCTCTACTCCAAATTCATATATTTGCAGATGTGGAATAGCTGGTGAACTGAGCAGATGCATGGCAGATAAAATTTAGTGCAGAGATGTGTGGAATTATACATTTTGGTAGGATGTGTGAGGAGATGCTAGAAACAGAATGATATTCTTTTAGAGAGTGTGCAGGAACAGAAGGCCCCGGGGGTGCACGTACACAGACCCATGAAGGCATAAGGATAAATTGAGACAACAGTGAAGAAACTATATTGGATCCTTGGTACTATTCATAGAGAATTAAAAGCTAGGATGTTAGACCGGTAAGTTGGAGATGATGTTCTCTGGCCATATGCTGCAAAATGAGGGGAGATGTGTCTGTAATATTTGTGTATACAAATTTTTTTGTGTACACTTCACATGTTCAATTCATTGAAGTTAATTTATGTAATATCAGATGTAGTTTAATTGTTTTTCACATGGTGGCACTGTCAACACTGAAAAAAAATTGAATTGCTGTATTTGCTCACTTCTGAGGTATGTAATGCTAAAACCTGAATCAGCCTTTTATTTTAAAAAGTGCGATCACAACTTTCTTCTAACAAACGACTAAAAAATCAGTAACAAAATATTTTAAAGTAGCTTCAAGAAGACTTTAAACATAATTTCCATTTTTTCAATATTTCTGACATTTCCCTATCTCTTTTAATACAAATTATTATTAAATTATAACTAAATATAGATACTTCTAGTTGTCACCTTGGCTCAGTCGTACCACTTAATTTTGACTCGGAGATTGAGACTTCAGATCCAATTTCAATTATTTGAGCACATAACCAGGGTTGATAAAGCAGTAATGACGGAATGCAGCAGTGTCACAATATTGAGGGCTAACTTGGATAGCCATTAAAAATTGATACAGAGATCACCATATATGAATGACCAAAGCACATTTAATCTAAGTGCTGCCTGCTAATTAATATAATTTCTGTGTGCAACTGGTGCTGACTTGCAGTATTGATTGGACGTATCAGCAGAGAGCCAATCTTAATTTATAATCTCTACTTGAAACCTGCCTGTTTCTTTAAAGGGATAGGAAATTTTAAATACTGGAAGTCCTTTGTAAGTTGAACCAAATCCAGGGGGAAAGGATTTTCATTTATATTGTGTCTTTCAGGACACATTTCAAAAACAAAGAATTGAAGTGGCTGTGGAGGAGGCTGCAGGAGGAGTAGGGATGTGAAGATGGCTCAAGGAAGGATACAGAGAGAAGGAGAAGCTGCAGGAGGGGTGTGGGGATGGGAGGGAAGCTGCAGGAGTGGTACGGGGGTGAGGAAGCGGAGTATGGGTCAGAAGGAGGCTGCCAGGGCTTTGGGGGAAAGAGAGAGGTAAAGTGAAATTCAGAGGCTGCTAAGGAAGTGGATAGGTTCGAATGGGAGAAGAAGGATTCAAGAGGTATAAGAATGAAAAAGAAGACTGCAATGGAGGTTGGAACAAGGGTCAGACTGAAAATCAGGGTGAACAGTTTCAAAACTACCAACCAGGGAGTATTCAGCTATCTGGGATCTGAGAAAACATCCAGTCAGTAAGGTGATGAATTCCTTGCAAATGAACATGAAATGTCTAATGCAGACCTGTGCAAGTTCAGGAGCTACTATACTTGGAAAAAGTGTGTCATAGAGTTGTGTCACAG
>JAHRHZ010000051.1:8366308-8418533 GCA_024137785.1 Ginglymostoma cirratum
GCCTAAACCCTTCATCAAGGGTTTAGGCCCGAAACGTCGAGTTTTCCTGCTCCTGTGATGCTGCTTGACCTGCTGTGTTCATCCAGCCCCATGCTTGTTATCTCGGATTCTCCAGCATCTGCAGTACCTTTTATCTCTCATAGAGTTGTGTGTGAGGTTGTTGACTTGCTCGCCAAGCTGGCCTGTTTTCGTTCAGACTTTTCATCACCATGCTAGGTAACATCATTAATGAAGCCTCAGGTGAAGCGATGTTGTTTTGCTCCGCTTGGAATTTATGCAGTCTGCTCTGTTGTGGTGAGTAGTGTCATTGCCGGTTTTGATCTATATGGGTTTGTATATGGGGTTCAATTCTATATGTTTGATGATAGCATTATAGGTTGAAAACCAGGTCAAGCATTGACACGCACAGGAATTCCTAGAGGCATGGTTTTCAACCTATAATGCTATCAACACACATATAGAATTGGACCCCATGTACAAACCCATACAGATTAAAACCAGAAATGACACTACTCACTACAATGGACCAGACAGTGTAAATTCCAAGCATGGTAGAACAACGTCGCTTCATTGGAGGCCTCACTGATGATGTCATCTAGCACGGTGGTGAAACGTCTGAATAAAAACGAGCCAGCTCGGCGAGCAAGTCAACAACTTCAGAATGCAGTAGAGTGTAGCAGAATGGGGTAGCACGGTGTCACAGTGGTTAGCACTGCTGCCTCACAGCACCAGGGACCCGGGTTCAATTCCAGCCTTGGGCGACTGTCTATGTGGAGTTTGCACATTCTCCCCTTATCTGTGTGGGTTTCCTCCGGGTGCTCCAGCTTCTTCCCACAGTCCGAAGATGTGCATGCTAGGTGGATTGGCCGTGCTAAATTGCCTGTAGTATTCGGGGATGTGTAGATTAGGTGGGTTATAGGGGGATGGGTCTGGGTGGGATTTTCTGAGGGTCGGTGTGGACTTGTTGGGCTGAAGGGCCTGTTTCCACACTGTAGGGATTCTATGATTCTATGATAGATTCTACAGCAATGCACACTTGTCAGTATTTACATTTAAATCTGGATTGAAATCCAAGGTGCAGTATGCAGGTTTGTAACAGGCTGGTTAAAATGTTCCAGCTTTGTTCATGTGCGATGGAAATGCATTAGCTGAGGCCTCCACCAGTTCATGCAAGATCCTTAGTGTGGTGGCATTTCATGTGTAGATGTGTGTGTCTGTTAAATTTGAGGAAGAACATCTTTGTTGGTAACTTAGGGCTGTTATTTTGTACCAGTTCAAATACTGTGGTGCCTATGGAATTAATGTTTTCATTCTGCAGCTTTAGGTTTAGTAGAGAATTGATTATTGAGAATGTTGGTGAATTATTCTGACTTGTTTGTGTATGAATCCAACTACCCATATTTCAGCCTAAGTACAGAAGGTCTTGTTACTAAATGAAATGTCATCAAATAAGTGAGTGGTAATAGTGAAGAAGCTGCCCCCAACAATCAAAATGTAGCCCTTGAGAAAAACTCAAGAGGAATTGGAGCAAGTTATGTTTGTTTTCCAACAAGAAAACTACCTCAAACTCTCATTTGCCAAATGGCACCCCCTCCCCACAAAGTTTCCATTGTAGTTGCCTCTCATCTTTCCCATCCCCATGAATAATTTCCTAATGTCTCATGGGCTTCCCTGGACTCATACACACATACAAAATAGATGTGAAGGTAGAAAATTCAGCCCTTCAAACATGGCTGATCTGTTGTGTTTCAAATTCCACACTCCATTGTACCATTACACACCTGTAGAACAAGAATCTATCTACCAATGTCTTAAAATATCCAATGACCCATTTCCACCACCCATGAAGCAGTGTTTCGGGGGGAAAAAAATTCCACTCATTTCTGACTTAAAAGGACGACCCCTAATTTCAAAATAATGCCTCTTAGCTCTGCGCTTACCTACAGGAGAAACATCCTATATACTTTGACAAGACCAGTCAGGAACTTGCAAACTTCAACCAAGTTACCCCTGACTCATCTAAACTCCTGCAGAAATCAGCCCAACCTGATCAAGCTATCCTTGTAAGATGGTTTCCTCATCAGATATCAATCTAATAAACTGCCTCTGAACCACCTCTATCACATTTGGATCTCCCTGCTATTGGAAGGAGATCATCAAACTTGAAAGAGTTCGGAAAAGATTTACAAGGATATGCCGGGGTTGGAGACTTTAAGTAGGGAGAGGCTGAATAGGTTGATGCTATTTTTCCTGGAGCATTGGAGGCTGAGGGATGACCTTATCGAAGTGTATAAAATCATGAGGGACGTGGATAGGGTGAATAGCCAAGGTTTTTTCCCCAGGACAGCGGAGTCCAAAACTAGAGGGCATAGGTGGAAGATGAGAGGGGTAAAGATTTAAAAGGGACCCAAGGGGCAGCTTTTTCATGCAGAGGGTGATGTGTGTATGGAATAAGCTGCAAGACGAAATGATGGAAGCTGGTATTATTACAACATTTAAAAGGCATCCGGATGGGTGTATGAATAAGGAAGGTTTAAAGGGATATGGGACAAATGCTGGTAAATGGGACTAGATTAATCTGGTCAGCATGAATGAGTAGACCAAAGGGTCTGTTTCTGTGCTATACATCTCTAACTCTTTTTTCATCCTTCCTCAAATAACGACATCAAAACGACCCATTGTATTAAGATGTGGCCTCAACAATACTCCGTATAACTGAAGCATAATATATTTCGTCCCATGGAAAACGATAACATAACATTAGCTTTCTTGATTTCATGCTTTACCTGTTTACCAACTTTTTGTAACTCATGCATTGTGGGTCCACCTACAGAATGTGGTCTGCAGTGGTTCAAGACAGCTCACCACCGCCTTCTCATGGACAACTTGGGATGAGCAATAAATGCTGGCCAGCCAGCAACACCCATATCTCAAAAGTGAATTGAAAACAATTGCACTAGAACACCTAGATCTTTCTGTATCTTAGAATTCTGCAGTTGTTCTCAATTTAAATAGTGCTCGTTTTTTTTTCATTTTCCTTGCCATAGTGAACAACTTCACATTTTCTGTCATTAGACTGTATCAGCCAGATTTTTACCCACTCATTTAAACAATCTATACCTAGCTGCAATATCCATATGTCGTCTTCACAACATACTTTCCTTACTATTTGGTATCATTTGTGACTTTAGCTACTATGCCTTTGCTCCGTAATCTAACTCATTGATATAAACTGTAAAACGTTAAGACCCACCCCAGTCCCCTGCAGGATTCCTGCCAGTTAGACAAACCCCTATTTATACATAGTGTCTAATTATGATCAGCCAGCCAGACAATCTTCTATGCGTGCAAATATGTTACCCTCCACACCATGAACTTTTATTTTCAGTAATAACTTTATTAAATACTTTCTGGGAATCCAGGTACCGTATGTCTATAGGCTCCCCTTTATCCACAGCATATTTTATTCCTTTAAACAACTCCAATAAATTGGTTAAATGTAAACTCCGTTTGAAACCATGCTAATTCTTCCTGATTACCTAGGAACAGGAGTCGGCAATTCAGCCTTCAGGTCTCCCCTGCCATTCAATACGATCATAGGTGATCCAGCACTTCAATGCCTTTTACTCACAACATCCCCATAACCTGTTCACCACTGGGAATTGTAAGTCCATCAATCTCTGCCTTGAACATACTCAAAGACTGAGCTTCCACAGCCCCCTGTGGTTGAGAATTCCAAAGTTTCACAACCTTCTGGGTAAAATCATTTCTCGAAACCACTGATCTAATTGGCGTTCTGTGTATTTCTAAATTGCGTCCCTGGGCTTTAGACTACCCAATCAGAAACATCTTATCCACATCCATCCTTTGAGGTATTTTGTATGTTTCTATTAGATCGATTTTCATCTTTTGTAACTCTAGAGAATGAAAACCCAGTTTGCCCAATCTGTCTTCATAAGACAGTCCTACCAACCTGGAAACAATTTTGATGAACCTTCATTACATGCCCTATATGGTAATAATATCTTTCCTGAGATAAGGAGACCAAAACTGCACACAGTCCTCCAGGTGTGATCTAATCAAGCTGTTATACAATGGCAGCAAGACTTCACTATTCCTGTACTCAAATCCTCTTGCAATAAAAACTAACACTTTGTCTTCCTATAACTTGCTGCACCTGCATTATAGACTTCAGTGACATATTGACAAAGTCACCCAGGGCCCTTACATCTACACTTAACCAGCTCCTTATCATTTAAGAAATAATCTGCAAATCTGTTTCTCCTACCTAGTGGATAACCTTGTATTTTTCCACATTATATTCCATCCCCCATGTTCTAGGCTATTAATCAAGCCTGTTTAATCCTCCTGAAGCTGCTTTACATTTTCATCACTGCATTTATTCCTGCTTAGCCTTGTAATCATCTGCAAATTTGGAGATATTACATTTTAGTCCCCAACTCCAAATCATTAATATATATATTTTGAACAGCTATGGCTCAAAAATTGATCCAACAAGTTTGTCAAATACATTTTCCCATTCGTAAATCCCTGCTGACTATGCCCAATCAGATTCATCCCATTTCTCTTCAATAGATTCTAGCATTTTGCTACTACTGATGTAGGACTAACAGGTCTGTAATTCCAGTTTTCTCTCTTGCTCCCTTCTTGACATTTTCCATCTTCCATCCACAGGAATCATTCCAGATCTGTAGAATTTTGAAAGATAATCTCCAGTGCATTGACTGTCTCTACAGCCACATCCTTCAGTGCACTGCAATGTAGAAAATCAGCTCTTGGGGATTTATCAGCTTTCAGCCCCATTCATTTCTTGAGTACAGTCTTCCTAAAAACAATTACTTCCTTCAACTCCTCATTCTCCCTAGCCACTTAGATCTCTAATTCTAGAAGATTTCTTGTATTCTCCTTAGTGAAAACAGGCACAAAGTAATCAATTAGCTTCTCTACCATTTCACCTCTTCCCATTATTATTTTACTGGATTGCATTCATATTCTATTCTCCCTTTCCTTATCAGCTTCTTATTTCTCATGAGGTTTTCTGAACACACAAATATAACCTTTTTTAAAGAACACAGTGGTTAGCACTAACGCCTCAGTGCCAGGGACCAAGGTTCAATTCTAATCTCGGGCGACTGTCTGCGTGGGTTTCCTCTGGGTGCTCTTGGTTTCTTCCCACAATTCAAGATGTGCAGATTTAGTTGATTATGGCTATGCTAAATTGCCATGCAGTATTCAGGGACGTGCAGGCTAGGTGGAATAGCCATGGTAAATGTGGGGTTATGGGGATGTGGGTGGGATGCTCTTCGGATGGTCGGTGCAGACTTGCTTGGCGGAATGGTGTCAATTTTCACTGTAGCAATTCTATGACTATGAAGCGGGGCAATGTAGAATCAAAGTACTGGAGCAGAATCCTGGTGGCATGATATTGGGTCTTGATCTACTAGTGGTGGGAAGCCTCCAGGGCAGCGCTATGGCTAGGATGTGGCAGAGCCGGTTGTACCAGTTGTGCATCCAGTTGACTCATTTAAATGCCACAGATTGTGATTAAGTGCTTGCTTTTGAATTGAGCACAGGGATTATCAATAGCTGTCTCAAGTAAGCCTGTGGACGTTGGCCATTTTAGGAAGAAAAGGGAGAGAAGGCCATGGTTGGAGTGAAATGTGAGGCTTTGGTAGATGGGAAGTAGCCAATGATCCATCTTAGAGGAGCTGAAGGAGAAAGTTATTGTTATGGCTTCTCAACAAGGCATTCATAATGTTCCTGCAGTTGGGCCGAAGGGAGTGACCTGTCCAGGGTCCAAGCGGGAATATCCTTCGAGGATAGTGCACAAAATGGATCAGACCAATAACCTTGTCTATCCAAAACTCATGGGTCCCTTGTGGAGGAAGAATAGTGCAGAGGGGGACAGGACTAGGTGCTAGAAGCTAGGCGCAAAAGAAGATTGTTGCGTTGTCGAAGATCAATCATCACAGCTCATTAGGTAGAGTCCTTCGACAAAGCTGCTTTAATAGGACATGACCTTCCTTCCATAAGGTCAGAAGTGGGAATGTGCAATCATCAGTAGACAATGTGTTCAGTGTCATTCATGACTTTTCAGAATTGGAACCTGTGCAGCAGTACCTGGACAATTTACAGGCTTGAGCTGATGATTGGCAAGTAACATTTCTGCCTCACAACAACAACCTCCAACAAGGGAGAATGTAACCATCTCCCTTTGACATTCAATGGCATTAATATCACTAAATACCCCACTCAATATCTTGACTGTCACCATGGCTAGATACTAAACTGGAATGCCATACAAATACTGTGGCTACAAAACAGGGAATTCAGAGACTGGGAATTTTTCAGTGAGTAACTTGCCATGAGACACTGCAAACCATGTCAACCATCAATGATGCATGAGTCAGCATTATGATGGAATACTCCTCACTTCACTGGATAAGTGCAGCTTAGGCAATATTGAAAAGCTTGACACCATCTAAGCAAAAAGCCAACCACTTGACTGGCACCATATTTACCATGTTAAATTTTCACTTTGTGTAGCACCCACACATGATGTATTGCAGAGGCTCCTCCAACAACATTTTCCTAACCTGCAACTTCTTTCTTCTGGAAGAACAAGGACAGTAGACACATGGGAACAGTATCATGCTCCAAGCCACACACCATTCTGATATGGAAGAAGCACAATTCCTTCATTGTTGTTGGTCAGAATCCTGGAGCTTCATTCCTAATAGCACTGTGGATGTCCCTACACTCCAAGAACCTACAATGGTTCAAGAAGGCAGCTCATCATTACTTTAAGGGGAGTTAAGAATGGGTGATAATGCTCGCCCAGTCAGCAACTTTCACGCCTTGTGAAGGAATAAACAAAGCAATTGTTGCCCGATGCTAAAAACCCAAACTTTCATAACAGCTCTAGTTCTCAGACATGTGATCTTTCTAGGTGTCTTAACATATATGGACAGATGAGGAATAATATCAGAATTAAATGGCCACTTGAGAGAAATGAAGTTAAAGGTCTATATTGATAAGAGTAGGGGAATGAGAGTGACTAAACTGCCCTGCAGCGAGTTGGCATGAACTAAATGGTCTCCATGTATGTCGTAAATGGATAAGGTCAGCATTTTGCCTGTAGGTCTTAAGTCTGGATTAAATTGCATGATATTTTACTATTTCCTATTGCTTTATTTTACCCTTGGATAGTATAATATATTTCTAAGTCAAAATAATTCCAGATAATATTTTGATTAATTCCCATAGTACTATGAGTTTAGAGATCTAAATCATTTATTTCAGTATAGTTTTGACCTCTGCTTTTGTAATATCAAACACGCCAGTCTACCATCTCATTGCCAAGAGACAAACTCTTAAACCACCAAGAAATTGATCATGTATTGCTTTTTATTTCAAACAAAGCTGATATAAATCAACAGACAGTTCATGAACTTCAATTGTAGTCCGTGGCCCAAGACACATTAAGAGCATGGTTCAACTATTTGGTGTTAAGAAAGTAAAATAAAATTAAAAGATGAACCATTCTTTAGAGGAGAATGGATGAGTAGCACCTGGGCACTAAGAAAGTAGCTGACATAGGGAGATGGATTGAGGGGTGGTAGGGTGGGGATGATGGTAATTTACTATAGTACTGGTCTGTGTTCTCTTTTGTGATTTACAAAGCTTACAATGTCCCTTTTGTAATAAGGCTGTGTTTGCAGCTAACACTGCTATGAGAAATCACTCCAGTTTTGGAACAAGTGAAAAGCCCTGAGATTTCATAGCTCTGGTGAGATTGAGAAAGGAGCTTTGATGATTTTGCTTCTAAATCATGTCTCTCCTGATATGTTCATAAGCTGGATCGCTTCCTTCTCTATTGTAATAACTCAGGTGTCAGAACCTTGTCACCTGTGACATGACGCGCATGGAGGCGAGAAGGGCATATAAATTTGGTGGGGAGGGAGCAAACCTGAAACATGCTGCCTTCCCACTTCCACCAGAATTAAGATCTGGGTGGAAAGATTCATGGTTGTCTTTCCCACCAGTTGGGCTCTTAAGATGCCAATTAAAGATTACAGAAGAACCTCATTCTGCCAACAATGGGACTGACCTAGCAGTAAGTGGGCCTGTGCAATGCAGTATACCCGACGGGTAAAACTGTGCTAACAGGTTGTCCGCTGGTGTAGTGACTACTTTACCAAAGGCAATCAGTGCCTGATCGAGGGGCTGGGTGCCTGCTGGAAGCCAACCACATGCCCTTGCTTTCAGCACTCCCTCTCATTGGCTGGCAGCTCTTGCTGGGTGGAACCTCTGTCTTCAAGTCCTAATTCCAGGCAAAGGCACATTGATGGCTTTGCCAATGCCTGATCCACATCAGATCAGGTGGGTCTTGTCTTAAGCATTGACCCAGGTCGCTACTGGCTTTCCAGCTGGCTGACAAGACTTACACCTCCACCACAAGACATGCCTGATGGCACTAAATTGAAATTAATTTTCTAAATGTTATCGAGAAGGAAAAGCTTTTCAGTGTCCAAAGGGTTAACGATACAATTAAAGATTCATGCTGAAGATCATACAGGGGCTGCTGAAGCATTTTACTCTTAGGGTTAACTTGGAATTCATTTTGGAATGCGCTCAGTTTTTGACTCACAATTTTAAACCAAATTGTTCACTGATTATGCTGATAAAGGGGAATGCACTGTATTACCATTTAATTAAGTATGTGTTTACTCATGACCTTCTTTCACAAATCAACTGATTGTATATCTTGCCTGAGTTTCTATAGTTCTGCTATTGTTTTCAATTTGGAATGTTACTTTGTTTCCTCACTAAGCTTTGAATGTAATTTCCTTACCTCCCCCTGCTTAGACTGCAGTAGTTCTTTCCACTGATGCAATTTAGCCTATAAAATGTTCACTTCCTTACAGAATCTAGTAAGCCGGTGGGTGGAAGGACATCAAAAGCAAAGACTGTAATGGGGAATACACAGAAAAAGTGTTCTCTCAGACAAGAAAGTCAGACTAATGAAAAGAACTGGACGAAAGGGAAGGATACTGGCAGTACTACAACATGGAACAACACTAAAAAATCTAAAGCTAACTCAACAGCACTGAACAAAACTGAGCCAAGTAAATTTGGGCATGAAACTAAGGGTGAAAATGTCAAGAATGTTACAGTTCCTGAGGCAAGAAAAAGTCATGATCCTCCGAGAATTGATTCGAGTCAGATGTTTCCACCTGGGTCAAGTTCAGAGATAGAGAAAGCAAAGAATAACACATGGGCCTTGCCCCCTGCTGTGGCAAAGCTTAAGAGTGGAGGAAATGAGCTGTTTAAAAATGGACAGTTTGGAGACGCAGTGATCAAGTACACAAAAGCCATTGCAGAGCTATTTGAATCAGGTAAGGCAGTGGCGTTCTAATGTATTGATTTCTGTATGTGTATGCACCTATGCATTCAGTCCGTTTTTACGATGTGATATAGAAACCTGAGGGCTAAAATGTCTTCAACCTTTTGGTGCTATAAAAAACATTACTTTTAATCTGTTTTAAGATTCAATTTTGTAGATGTGGTGTGAGTAGAAAAGGGATTCAAATTGAAAGGTATAATCAATGTATTTGTTAAGCCAGATCAGAATTCACTTGAAAAACATTTATTATATCATATTGCTGACCATCTCATGTACTCTACACACCGTAGAAAAACGGCATATAAGCTGCAAAGATTGACAGTGAAACCAAATTATTGTAAAATAAATGCGACAGTGGAGGCATTTGTTCCTGTTGTTTAGTTGTAAAAATGCATCAATTTTTGCCTTACCTATCATCAAGGATGTTTGCAAGTGCAACAAATCTAATTTTAAATACGTAGCAACTCAAATTTTCAAAAAGTCTCCAGTTTTAATCACTGATTTGTAATGAGCAAGTTATTCTTGGACGGGTGTGGATTGGCCACGGCGTCTGTGTTAAAAAGGGGAAGAAGTGAGTGATGTCTGTTGCTTTTGCTCCAAAGCGCCAATCTACCCTTGATTTCTTTTTTAAACAGTCTGTGGATCTGAATGTGATGCCCCTCAAAGTAGAACAACCAACTAACAATCTATAAGAACAGATGCCCATGGAGTGGAGGGGAGCCAATAAAACGTTGGATCACCAGCTTCAAAGAAAAGGAGAGAAAATTGTAGATGGAGGAGAAAATAAAAGCATACTTGCCTACAATTTGACAAAGAAAATCATGGCTAAAATTTATGAGAGTTCATTATATTGGTATTAGAATTTTAATGCATGAAATTGCAAATCACATGTTTGCGTAAGAAAATAAAAAAGAAACCCTGATGTAGCTAATGTTACATTAATCTGTTTTGTCACACACTGACGGTCAAAACAAAATTTCCACTCCCATCCCCAAAGTGAACGTCTGAGCTCAGCTGAAAAATCTACAATGTAATTTAGTAGAATGGAAGGAACATTACAAGAAGAGTCATTTTTTGATGCAGAGATGATGCCTGTGACACCTGCAGTGGTGTTGAAAGAGGGATGGGAATCAGATTGCCTGCCACCTTTCTCAAGGATGCAAGGGATGGTTGAAGAAGAGAACAAGAGAACTTCAAATACATATGTTCATTTATTTTTCCTCCATCTCATAGTATGAAATCGGAGTAATTATGCGATGAGATAAGGTGTAGAGCTGGATGAACACAGCAGGCCGAGGAGGAGGAGGAAAGCTGACGTTTCGGGTCTTCAGAAGGGTCTAGACCCGAAACATCCGCTTTCCTGCTCCTCTGATGCTGCTTGGCTTGCTGTGTTCATCCAGCTCCACACCTTGTTATCTCAGATTCTCCAGCATCTGCAGTTCCTACTATCTCTAATTATGAGATGCCTTTCTTCACATCATCCTCCAAATGACTGGCTAAATACACTCCATAGAGACTGATAACTTTTAAAAAGAATTTTGAACTTGCAGTTAATAGCTGAAAGAATGTAAAGATTTCACTGACATTTACTGTAATAAATGGCTAAAAGTGCTGTTGACTGAACACCATTTGCCTGTTGCAGGCAGCTTATACTTGATGAACATTTTCCTTTTAATAGTTATTACACACTGTACACTCAACAGAATTCCTTTCCTTTTGGCAAACTGTGTTTTAGATTACTGAATCCCTGTTTCTCTGAGGAATAGTTTCAAGAGACAGTCTCCAGGCGTTTCACTCACTTTTGTTAAGTTCCTGAAATTCATTACCAGCAGTAAAGCGTATTTTGATTATTCTGCATACCCCAGCTAAGCTGGAAAGGTCTGCTAGGATCTGTAGAAAACTGTAGGATGCATCATTTTGATGAGAGAACTTCTTTCCAAATGTGACATAGCTCACAAAAAGAAGCAGCTTCTTACTCTGTTGGCTACACAGGATCTCTGTCTTTCTATGATATTTGTTGATTTGTAGAGAAGCCTGTAACTTGATGTCATAATTACTTTGCCCTTAACACAATGACATGAAACGCATTATCTTGCGTGCAGATAGAAATGCTGATTAGCACTTTTTTATACCCGAAATCTCTATTCATCTGAAAAATAAATGACTTTTCATAACACAACTTTTTATAACCCAGTACCTTTAACAACTTTCTGGGACTTTGCAAGACTCAAAATTTAAATATTGCAAATCACTATTAGTCAAACTTCAGACCAGGCCACACAACTCCTTTAATTTACCATAAATTTAAAGCAAGATGCCAAAATATAATAATCTTACAAATCTCATAATTGAAACAACTGACACATAATTGAAGAAATTCCTGTGTCCAGTCTGTTGTCAGTGCTATGCTAGAGATCAGTGAGAGTACTATAGATTGCATTGATATCCTTGGACAAGGGGGAGAAAATTAGCCAGGATCTCAACTCCTGTTATTTAACAGTGTCCTCTGCTGCACGTTCATAGATTAGAAATTGTCTGACAGCAATTCCTGCCTCGAGTTTTTTTTTAAAATTTTCCCATGGGAAATGGGCATTGTTGGCTGACCAGAATTTATTGCCTGTCCCTAGTGGCCCTTGAGAATGTAGTAGTGAGCTACGGCCTCGAACTGCCGCAGTCATGTTCTGTAAGTGGACCCGCATTGCCGTTAGGGAGGGAATTCAACGATTTTGACCCCGCGACAATGAAGGAATGCCAATATATTTCGAATACAGAATGGTGAGTGGCTTGGAAGGGAACTTTCAGCTGGTGATATTCCCATACATCTGTTGCCCTTGTTCTCCGAGATGGAAGGTGTCAAATGTTTAGAAGATGCTATCTAAGGATCTTTGGTGAATTTCTGTAGTGCATCTTATAGATTGTATGCACTGCTGTTACTGAGGTTCGGTGTTGAAGGGATTGGATGTGGTGTCACCTGAGAGTGCGGCGTTGTCCTCAGTGCTGTCAAGCTTCTTGATTGTTCTTGGAACACATGCATCCAGGCAATAGGGAAGTATTCTATCACACTCCTGACTTGTGCCTTGCAGATGATGGACAGGCTTTGTAGGAGTCAGGAGGTGAACTACTCGCTGCAGTATTCCTAGCCGCTAACCTGCTGTTGTAGCCATTATATTTATGTGTCAATTCCAGTTGAGTTTCTGGTCATTGGTAACCCCTAAGATGTTGATAGTGGGGTATTCAGTGATGGTAACACCATTCATTGTCAAGGGATGGTGGTTAAATTGTCTCTTATTGGAAATGGCCATTGCCTGGGTTTAATGTTACCTGAGAGCTCGTAAGAACTGCAGATGCTGGAGAATCTGAGATAACAAGGTGTAGAGCTGGATGAACACAGCAGGCCAAGCAGCATCAGAGGAGCAGGAAGGCTGACGTTTCGGGCCGACCCTTCTTCAGAAATGGGGGAGGGGAAGGGGGTTCTGAAATAAATAGGGAGAGAGGGGGAGGCAGATAGAAGATGGATCCTTAAATGATACCTGCTGCTTTTTAGCCCAAGCCTCGATATTGAACTACTTCAGTATGGTGGCTCTCACTTTGAAGTAGATTACTGGCCTGCAAATGGAATTGTATCCCAGCATACATTCAAAAAAGAAGTAAGAGAGTAAGTAAGTGCTCTTATGTGTTATTTCTTTTCATTAGGGGTAGAAAGTCCACAAGACCTGAGCATCTTGCATTCAAATCGAGCGGCATGCTATCTGAAGGATGGAAATTGCACAGAGTGTATCAAGGATTGTACCAGGTGAGAACGTATATGTTTGTTTTTCTTGACAGAACCGTGTTTTCAAGTTAATACAATAATGTGCTAGGTATGAAAATAATACTGCACACGTATGCGTTTACTCCAGCAAAATACTAGTTTAAAGAACATATGTTGAATTGTGGGAGTAAACTTAATTTTAAAATTGATGGAACAGGAAAGCTTATAAGCTATGATTTATGCGTGGTAACCCCCATACTCAAGATTCCTAAATATGCTTGCCATGCACAAAGCCCTGCACAGCTTGTAAATTGAAAAATCACTTGTCCTCAGGGTCAGAAGCATCAACAGTGTGACTCACTGGGAGTAGCTCACCATTCAGTTCACTGAACAAAAATATTGAATGACCTGACCTAGGGTATCCCAGGACTTTATGGGAAATTAGGAAGGAAATTGCCGGGTCCCTTGCAGAAATATTTATATCATCTATAAATATGGTGGTGAAGGACTGGAGAGTAGCTAATGTTGTGCCTTTGTTTAAAAAGGGAGGTAAGGAGAAGCCTGGGAACTATAGATCTGTGAGTCTGACTTTGTTGGTGAGTAAGTTGTTAGAAGTGATTATGAAAGATAGGCATTGTGCTCATTTAGAGAGGTAAGGAATGATTAGGGATAGTTAGCATAGTTTTGTGTGAAGGAAATCATGTCTCACAAACTTGATTGAGATTTTTGGGGAAGTAACCAAGAAGATTGACGAAGACCAAGCGATAGACATTGTTTTGATAGACTTGGACACGACTAAAGCCATTGACAAGGTTTCACATGGTAGACTAATTAGTAAAGCTGGATCACATGGGATTCAGGGTGAGGTTGCTGATTAGAAACAAAATTGGTTTATGGGCAGTGATGGTAGGGTTTGTCTTTCGGACTGAAGACCTGTGATTAGAGGTGTTCCACAGGAATGAGTGTTTGGTCTACTTTTGTCAATTATGTAAATGATTAAGATGAGAATATTGAAGGCATGGTTAGTAAGCTTGTGGATGGCAGCAAGATTGGTGCAAGATAGTGAAGAAAGTTATCTAAGATTACAAAGTGATCTTGATCAATTGTGTCAATGGGCTGAAGAGTGGTAGATGGATAATTTAGATAAATGCAAGGTATTTTACTTTGGTGAAACAAACAAGGAAAAGACTTCTGCAATTAAAAGTAGGGCTTTGGGTAGTCATACAGTTGTACAGCATGGAAACAGACCCTTTGGTCCATCCTAACCAGATATCCCAAATTAATGTAGTCCCATTTTCCAGCATTTGGCCCTTATCCCTCTAACCCCTTCCTATTAATATACCCATCCAGATGCCTTTTAAATGTGGTAATTATACCAGCCTCCACCACTTCCTTTGGCAGCTTATTCCATACACGCACCACCCTCTGCATAAAAAAATTGCTCCTTAGGTGCCTTTTAAATCTTTCCCCTCTCACGTATGGATAGGGTGGTTAAGAAGGCATTAACATACTTGCCTTCGTTGCTCAGACCTTTGAATATGGAAGTTGAGACATTATGTTGAGCTTGTACAGGATGTTGGCAAACCTTCTTCTGGAGTACTGTGTCCAGTCTGATCTCCTTGGTTATACGAAGGATATTATTAAGCTGGAGAGGGTTCAGAAGAGAATTGCCAGGATGTTGCTGGGAATGGAGTGTTTGAGTTATGAGGAGAGGCTAGATAGGCTGGGATTTTCTCACTCATGCGAAGGAGGTTGAGAGGTGACTTTGTAGAGGTTTATAAAATCATGAGGAGTATAGATATGGTGAATGTCAGGTGTTGTTACCCTAAGGTGGGGGACTTCAAGAATTGGGGGCATATTTTTAAGGGGAAAGGAGAATAGATTTAAGAAAGACATGAGGAGCAATCTTTTTACACAGAGCGGTTCATGTGTGGAATGAATTTTCAGAGAAAGTGGTGGATGCAGGTACGGTTACAGTGTTTAAAAGACATTTAGATAAGTACGTGAACAAGAAATGTTTGGAGGGATACAGGCCAAGCGCAGGCAGGTGGGAACTAGTTTAGTTTGGGTTGTAGTTGGCATGGACTGGTTGGACTAAAGGGTCTGTTTCTGTGCTGTATGACTCTGAGCTATGCATAGCAATCAAAGTGGAGATTAAAATTATGTTGAAGATTTGTAGACTTGTGCTGTTGTTTCTTAAGTTACTTGATGTAACTTTGACTTGGCTCAGCATTATCCATTTAAAAATTACAGGCAAATTACAATGTGGCTGCAACAATATGAATTCTGCCATGTGCACTAATATTAGTAGACAATACAGGTAAATGTACTTCACATGTATACCTTACCAACCATTTACCACAATACAATGATAAAGTTAATCTTTTATTTACACTAAAGTTTGAAATTCTATCACTAATTTATCAGACGTAACTTATTTTTCTATGATTGCTAAGAAAGTTGACTTAAACACAAAGATGTGTCTGACCCATCCATCCAGATGGTGGTTAGATGCTGCTTGCCTTTTGCCCTGAGAGGGCCCTCTTGGAATTGCCTGTTATTGGTTGGGAGTATTTTCTTGCATTGGCTTGGAGTGGCTCTTCTAATTTATTGAGCAGAACACAATGACTATTCATATTCATGACATTATGTTATTGCTATTTGTGCTGTTCAATCAGGCATTTCATCCCTTGTTGCATATTGTTTTTGGAGCTCTAATGACGAATATTTTGGATGCTTGAGCTATAATTCTCCAAAATTTACTAGCTCAGTTGATACTATCAGAGAATCGGAAATAGAAAACGTTGCACTTTTATTCAACAAAACAAGAAAAAACTGCAGAATCAAGTTGGCTGGGGCCGAACCAGACCTTTTGCAACCTTTGTTTCGTAGTTGACTCAGACGAGTTCGAGGCCTCATGTTCACTGCATCACCCTGATCAGTTAGCTTACCTTCAAAAACGTTGCCTGAGCTTACCTTTGCCTCTGCCCATCTGCTGCTGAAACCCTCATTGTTCTTTTATTACCTCTGGATTTGAATATCATAGTATTCTACTTGCCAGCCTTCAATCTTACACCCTATATAAACTTGAGTTCATTCAAAACTCTACTGCCCGTTTCTGATACACACGACGTCCCTTTTTCCCAACTCTCCACTACCTGCTGATGTATGCCTAAATTAATACGGCAAAGTCTTCATTTTAATATTTGCATCCTTATTTATAAATCCTTCCATGGCCTCACTGCACCCTGCCTCTGTAACCTTTTCAGCCTTCGTCTCTTCAAACTTCTGACATTTCAGTGCACTCTAATGCATGCTTGATTGTAATCACCACCATTGGTAGCCATCCCTTCAGCTGCCATTGCCCTAAGCTCTGGATTTCCTTCTCGAAATCAATCTCCTAATTCAAGATACTGCTTAAAACCTATCACTTTGAACAAGCTTTTAATCATCTTACCTACCACCGTGTGGTTTGGTGTTGAAGTCATTTTGATACTGCTACTGTTAAGTGCTTTGGAACATTTAATTATGTTGAAGACTCATTGTCAAAGTAAGTTGTTGTTGAAACAAATCAAGTTTCAAGTAATTAATGCATCAATAAGTTTAATGCCGCCAGTTGGAAAATTTCAAAAACTCAGCAGCAACAGAAAAACTGAGCACTTGATAAAGTTTAGAATCATGAGGGAGAGACAGTATAATTTTTTGAAAAATAGATTATATCTAACTCTTTGATAGATATACTGATTGATTTATCTACATTCTTCTGTAATTTTCTACTCCCTTCAAAACCAAGTTTAAACATCTGGTGAATTATAAATTCCCCAACATTAACCTTGAGGAATCAGGACGGCTGGGAGTTTGGATGCGTGATGTCAAGATAAAAGAGAAATTGACAGACAGTAACAGGTGACATTCCTTAGGGGGTATTCGGAGGTTTATCCGAGTAATCAGATATTCACCATTAACCAAAATTAACTGTTTGTTTTCGTTCTTCAGGAATATGAAGAAAGGGGCAGAAAACTATAGAAGAAAGTAGATAAATTAAGCAATTTTTATTTTGGATGTAAGAATCATGATAGGAATCCAAATGGGGCATTATGGTGGGTAATGAATATCGGATTGTGCATCATTAAAAACTAGCATGTCACTTCCAGGCTTTTGTTGCCGATGTACTCGCCTTTTTGCCATCCCAGCTGCCATCTTTCATAAACCTTAACTTATCTAATATTCACTGTTTGTTCCCTTTCCCACCAAGCCCTCTTTGTTCAGTCCCTCTTATTGATGACTTGCGCAATGTCATCCTATTAAGTTGAGTCATGTATCATTTGTTCAGTAGTTGCACTTCCTGTTTAGGTCCCAAAGTATGAAGTCTGCATGGAATTATGGGTGGAAGTGAATTCTGCTATAGGAAGGATGTTATTAAACTGGAAAAGGTGCAAAAGAAAAGATTTACAAGGATGCTACTGAGACAGGAGGGTTTTGAGTTATATGGAGGGACTGAATAGGCTGAGATCTTTTTCCCTGGAGCATAATGACATTATGAAGGGAATAGATAAGGTGAATAGCCAAGGTATTTTCCCAGGGTAGGAGAGTCCATAAGTCAAGGGTGTAGGTTTAAGATTTAAGAGGGAAAAAAATTTAACAAGGATCTAAGAGGCATTTTTTTCACACAGAGGGTGGTGCGTATATGGAATATGGCTAGAGGAAGTGTTAGAGGCGAGTACAGTTACAGCATTTAAGAGATATTTGGACAGGTACACAGAAAGGGGTTTAAAAGAATATGGACCAAATGCAGGAAAATGCAGTTCAGTTTAGGAAACCTGGTTGGCACGGATGAGTTGAGCCAAAGGGCCTGTTTCCGTACTGTATGACTCCACAACAAGAGACATCCTTTATTCCAAAAAAAGTTAGATACTTTGCGTATGTAGATAAGAAACAGAACTCCTGCTTGATAGCTTTGTATCAGAGATAATGGGAATTGCAGATGCTGGAGAATCCGAGATAACAAGGTGTAGAGCTGGATGAACATAGCAGGCCAAGCAGCATCATAGGAGCTGGAAGGCTGACGTTTTGGGCCTAGACCCTTCATCAGAAATGGGGGAGGGGAAGGGGGTTCTGAAATAAATAGGGAGAGAGGGGGAGGCGGATAGAAGATGGATAGAGGAGAAGATGGGTGGAGAGGAGACAAGCAAGTCAAGGAGGCAGGGATGGAGCCAGTAAAGGTGAGTGTAGGTGGGGATGTAGGGAGGACATAGGTCAGTCCAGGGAGGACGGACAGGTCAAGGGGGCGGGATGATGTTGGTAGGTAGGAAATGGGGGTGCTGCTTGAGGTGGGAGGAGGGGATAGGTGAGAGGAAGAACAGGTTGGGGGGGGGGGAGGAGCTGGGATGGTTTTGGGATGCGGTAGGGGGAGGGGAGATTTTGAAGCTTGTGAAATCCACATTGATACCATTGGGCTGCAGGGTTCCCAAGCCGAATATGAGTCGCTGTTCCTGCATCCTTCGGGTGGCATCGTTGTGGCACTGCAGGAGGCCCAGGATGGACATGTCGCCTGAGGATTGGGAGGGGGAGTTGAAATTGTTCGCGACTGGGAGGTGCAGTTGTTTATTGCGAACTGAGCGTAGGTGTTCTGCAAAGTGGTCCTCAAGCCTCCGCTTGGTTTCCCCGACGTAAAGGAGGCCACAACGGGTACAGCGGATGCAGTATACCACATTAGCAGATGTACAGGTGAACATCTGCTTGATGTGGAAAGTCTTCTTGGGGCCTGGGATGGGGGTGAGGGAGGAGGTTTGGGGGCAGGTGTAACACTTCCTGCAGTTGCAGGGTAAAGTGTCCAGGTGTGGTGGGGCAGGAGGGGAGTGTCGAGCAGACAAAGGAGTCACGGAGAGACTGATCCCTTCGGAAAGCAGACAAGGATGGGGAGGGAAAAATGTCTTTGGTGGTGGGGTCGGATTGCAGATGGCAGAAGTGTCAGAGGATGATGTGTTGGATCCGGAGGTTGGTGGGGTGATATGTGAGGACGAGGGGGATTCTTTTTTGGTTGTTATTGCGGGGACGGGGTGTGAGAGATGAGTTGCGGGAAATGCAGGAGACACGTTCGAGGGCGTTTTCGACCACTGCGGGGGGGATGTTGCGGCCTTTGAAGAACGAGGACATCTGAAATGTACGGGAGTGGAATGCCTCATCCTGGGAGCAGATGCGGCAGAGGCGAAGGAATTGGGAATAAGGGTTGGCATTTTTGCAGGAAGGTGGGTGGGAGGAGGTGTATTCTAGGTAGCTGTGGGAGTCGGTGGGCTTGAAATGGATATCGGTTTCTAGGTGGTTGCCCGAGATGGAGCCAGAAAGGTTCAGGAAGGTGAGGGAGGTGTTAGAGATGGTCCAGGTGAACTTAAGGTTGGGGTGGAAGGTGTTGGTGAAGTGAATGAACTGTTCGAGCTCCTCATGGGAGCACGAGGCGGCGCCGATACAGTCATCAATCTAACGGAGGAAGAGGTGGGGCTTAGGGCCAGTGCAGGTACGGAAGAGGGATTGTTCCACGTAACCTACAAAGAGGCAGGCATCGTTGTGGCACTGCAGGAGGCCCAGGATGGACATGTCATCTGAGGAATGGGAGGGGGAGTTGAAATGGTTCACGACTGCGAGGTGCAGTTGTTTATTGCGAACCGAGCGTAGGTGTTCTGCAAAGCGGTCCCCAAGCCTCCACTTGGTTTCCCCGATGTAAAGGAGGCCACAACGGGTACAGCGGATGCAGCCCATGCGGGTACCCATGGCCACCCCCTTTGTCTGTAGGAAGTAGTGGGAATTGAAAGAGAAGTTGTTGAGGGTGAGGACGAGTTTGGCTAAGCGGATGAGTGTGTCAGTGGAGGGGGACTGGTCAGGCCTGCGGGATAGGAAGAAGTGGAGGGCCTTTAGGCCATCTGCATGGGGAATGCAGGTGCATAGGGACTGGACGTCCATAGTAAAAATTCGGTGTTTGGGACCGGGGAATTGGAAGTTCTGGAGGAGGTGGAGGGTGTGGGTGGTGTCACAGACGTAGGTAGAGAGTTCCTGGACCAAGGGGGAGAAAATGGAGTCGAGACAGGTGGAGATAAGTTCGGTGGGGCAGGAGCAGGCGGAGACAATGTTTCAACCAGGGCAGTCAGGTTTATGGATTTTGAGAAGGAGATAGAAGCGGGCGGTGCGGGGTTCGAGAACAACGAGGTTGGAGGCTGTGGGTGGGAGGTTACCTGAGGTGGTGAGGTTGTGGATGGTTTGGGAGATGATGGTTTGGTGCTCGGGGGTGGGGTCATGATCCAGGAGGTGGTAGGAGGAGGTGTCGGCGAGTTGGCGCCTGGCCTCAGCGATGTAGAGGTCAGTGCGCCATACTACAACTGCGCCTCCTTTGTCCGTAGGTTTTATGGTGAGGTTGGGATTGGAGCAGAGGGCTGCACGTTCTGTGGGTGAGAGGGGTGGAGAGGTTGAGGCGATTGATGTCTCGACGGCAGTTGAAGATGACGAGGTCAAGGGAGGGTAGGAGGCCTTGGGGTGGTGTGCAGGAGGAGGGCTTGTGTTGGAGGTGGGAGAAGAGGTCAGTCGAGGGAGGGTTAGGTTCACGGTTGAAGAAGTAAGCGCGGAGGCGGTGGAAAAACTGTTCGAAGTCCAAACGTGACCGGTATTCGTTGATGTGTGGGTGGAGGGGGACAAAGGTGAGCCCGTTACTGGAATGACTCTTCGTCCTCAGTAAGGGGGAGGTCTGGGGGGGATGGTGAAGACTCAGCAGGGCTGGGTGCTGCTGTCTCCTCTGGAGCTGCTGACTGTGGAGGCGGTAGGCGGAGCGATGTCAGCGTCGGCTGTGGGCGGAGATGCACGGCAGTGGTGGGCGGAGTTGTCGGCAGTGGGCGGGATTGTGTCGGCATCGGCGGTGGGTGCAGTTGCATCGGACCTCTGTTTCCATCTCGGGCAACCACCTAGAAGCCGATATCTGTTTCAAGCCCACCGACTCCCACAGCTACCTAGAATACACCTCTTCCCACCCGCCTTCCTGCAAAAATGCCATCCCCTATTCCCAATTCCTTTGCCTCCGCTGCATCTGCTCCCAGGATGAGGCATTCCACTCCCGTACGTCTCAGATGTCCTTGTTCTTCAAGGACCGCAACTTCCCCCCCCCTGCAGTGGTCGAGAACACGCTCGACCGTGTCTCCCGCATTTCCCGCAACTCATCCCTCACACCCCGTCCCCGCAATAACACCCAAAAAAGAATCCCCCTCGTCCTCACGTACCACCCCACCAACCTCCGCATCCAATGAATCATCCTCCGACACTTCTGCCATCTGCAATCCGACCCCATCACCAAAGACTTATTTCCCTCCCCACCCTCGTCTGCTTTCCAGAGGGACCACTCCTTCCGTGACTCCCTTGTCCGCTCCACACTCCCCTCCAGCCCCACCACACCCGGCACGTTTTCCTGCAACTGCAGGAAGTGCTACACCTGCCCCTACACCACCTCCCTCACCCCCATCCCAGGCCCCAAGAAGGCTTCCCACATCAAGCAGATGTTCACCTGCACATCTGCTAATGTGGTATACTGCATCCGCTGTACCCGTTGTGGCCTCCTTTACATCGGGGAAACCAAGCGGAGGCTTGGGGACCGCTTTGCAGAACACCTACGCTCAGTTCGCAATAAACAACTGCACCTCCCAGTCGCAAACCATTTCAACTCCCCCTCCCATTCCTCAGACGACATGTCCATCCTGGGCCTCCTGCAGTGCCACAACGATGCCACCTGAAGGCTGCAGGAACAGCAACTCATATTCCACTTGGGAACCCTGCAGCCCAATGGTATCAATGTGGATTTCACAAGCTTCAAAATCTCCCCTCCCCCTACTGCATCCCAAAACCATCCCAGCTCCTCCCCCCTCCCTAACCTGTTCTTCCTCTCACCTATCCTCCCCTCCCACCTCAAGCAGCACCCCCTTTTCCTACCTACTAACCTCATCCCGCCCCCTTGACCTGTCCGTCCTCCCTGGACTGACCTATGTCCTCCCTACATCCCCACCTACACTCACCTTTACTGGCTCCATCCCTGCCTCCTTGACTTGCTTGTCTCCTCTCCACCTATCTTCTCCTTTATCCATCTTCTATCCGCCTCCCCCTCTCTCCCTATTTATTTCAGAACCCCCTTCCCCTCCCCCATTTCTGATGAAGGGTCTAGGCCCGAAACGTCAGCCTTCCTGCTCCTATGATGCTGCTTGGCCTGCTATGTTCATCCAGCTCTACACCTTGTTATCCTGCTTGATAGCTCTTGAGTTCTGAGGAAGCGTCTCTGGACCTGGAATTTTAACTCTGATTTTTTTTCCACAGGTGCTGCCAGACCTGCTGAGCTTTTCCAGCAATTTCTGTTTTTTTTCTCTGTAATGATTATTGATTGCCCTGAGGAAGTCAGTGCTTATCACCTGCAAAACAAGAAAGGGAGTATTTCAGGTGGATATGGAGTTGGGAGAAACAGGAGTTCTCCTACTAATCCTACATTAAAGCCAGTGCCTGATCTGGCACCCACTTTCTGGCTCTTGCCTTTGCCTTGCCTAGTTTATATGGCAATGAAGTTTGCAGGTTTTGTCAAGAGCCTCACTCATCTAGCACAGCAATGATCATTTCTGAATGCCTAACATGTCAGATTCCTAGGCCAAAATGTCTGTTGGAAAAAACCTGCCTTTAATCTATAAATCTCATAAGAGTACCCCATCTCTCAATTGACTCCAGGTCTAAATATCCTCACAAGTTTCCAGTACTGTGACTCCAGTCTTCTATGCATCTTCTCCTGTTCTTTTTATCCCACCTTAAATTGCAGAATTTAAGCCAGTTGAGACTTATTCTTTGAAATTCCCCTCATAAACTTCTTCTCCCTGTTTTAACCACCTGAAGATCCATGTGTGGAGTCTTTGCACTTAGTCCCTATGTGCTTTGCTGCAGTCTATTCCAAGATAAAGTGTTAGAATCCCCCTCCCAGAAGTTTTCTCAACTAACCAAGGAGAGTGGTTGGGATAATGCAACCATTCTGTCAAAGGAAGGATTTCTAAATAACAAGACCACAATTTGTGTTATGATGAACGATCTTCACATGGAGCTTTGAGGCTGCAGCAATCATAGAAATGCAGAAAGGACTTTGAAAGGCTGTTTCCCAGGTTTCTCGCTATTACCTGGTAGTGCTGTAATGGAGTCTCAGGAGCTGCATGGAGATGAGCTGTTCATGGGCTGAGGGGAGAGGACAGTTGTTCTAGCTCAGCAAGCATTGATGAGGGAGTAAACAGGGAATGTGGTCACTTCAGCATGGAGACAGTGCACCAAGAGGATTTGGAACTTCAGGAGGCCATGATGGACATGTTGCATAATACTTTAATGTGCCAAGTCCTAAAGTTTGACTTTCACAGTTTTCTGGTGCTCAAGTGAGTGAGTTCCAATCATCCTTCTTTCTACAAACCCCTCTGAGCAGCCAAAACTCTCACACAAGCATTCCATTGCACCTTCACATCTGTGGCCTCTCAGTTAGCCTCCACAAATGATGTCCTTTCTTCTCCGCACAACTTACTATGAATACTCTGCATTTCTTTGTCTTTACAAGAGAAGAGAGCACATAACTTATGAGGCAGAGACAAAGCTGAACAAGCCCTTCTTGTTCTACTGTTGCTTCGGTGACTCAGATATTTGCTGGCATTTCGGGAACAGGTGCCCTGACCGGGAGATCCAGATTACAGTAGATTGGATTAAATAAATTCTTAATTGGGTTGGAAACAATTTTAATTACTAACCAAAAAAATTTAGTGGGTTTCCTCACTTTCAATTTTTAGCTCACAGAAATCCTGAATGGGACTAGATGATTTCAGGATTCTGATTTGATGCTAATTTTGGGGATGTAACTCCTTCATGCACACAGACATGCCTGTCCTTCCCAAACTGGAATGTCTTCAGTCAAGAGATAGTAGGAACTGCAGATGCTGGAGAACCTGAGATAACAAGGTGTAGAGCTGGATGAACACAGCAGGCCTAGGATCTAGGCCCAAAAAGTCAGCCTTCCTGCTCCTCTGATGCTGCTTGGCCTGCTGTGTTCATCCTGCTGTACACCTTGTTATCTCTGTCTTCAATCAAGCTTTTGGATAAGCCTCACCCTAATATTTCCTTTTGTCTCTTGCCTTCTCTTTTTCTTATGCTGGTTTCTGAATTGCTTTGTTATGTGTCTTTGCATTAGCAGTGTTATATGAAGATTGGTTTTTATAATAATTGCATCATGGCATTGTTTTTGACTTTTCAGTTTCTATGAGTAAGTGCTGATGCTCCAAAATGGTGGTGAAAACACACTTGGTTTATCTTAGACTTGTGATTACTAATGTTAGTTTCAAATCCACTCATAATTCCAACTCAGTGCTGACACTTTTGTATTAGGAAATGAAAGTCTTAACTGCATAGCTTGCTGCCCTGTAGAATTTATGTGTGTGTGATGTGTATTATGCATCATGATTCATTGTTTGCAAACAAGAGCCTTCTGAAACAATGCTATTTTGAAAAATTGGCATGGGTTTAAGCTTGATGTATCACCTAGTAAAGTGATTTCAGGAGTCAAAGATGAAATTAAGTTTGTAGTGGGAGGCTAATATGAAATCTTATAATTTATATTGCCTTTAGTTTCAGAATGTTTGTGAATAGATAAACTTATCACAGACCACATAATCTGCAAAGTCCCAAAAAATGTCCTATCACGTTTTTAATTCAGATTTATTTCAAAATCCATCTGAAGAAAATAAATTATTTTTATTAGAGTGTATCTTATATTTGTAATGAAGTGCAGAAGTCATTGGTTACATATTGACAAAATGCTATGGTTGCACACTGCAGTGGACAAAAAAAATTGATTAACACAGCAATTCTTGAGCTGCTGCAGCTGCAGAATTGGACACTACACAAGACAGTTTTGTAGTGATCAGTATATTGTAGAGTATGATACAGCGCTGTGCCCTGTTTGGTTAACCCATTTTTATAAAGTGAACTTAAAATTAAAGGCAGTGAACCTGTTCTTTGGTTTAGTATCGTGCATTTCTGTGAACTTAAATGTTTATATAGTCCTCCAGCTAACCACCTGATACCAGGAGGGAATATTGGTACAGAAGTATTTTGCACATTCAGACTCTGAAGGAGATAGCTGAGGAGATTGTGGAGGCATTGGTGGTAATCTTGCAGGAATTACTGGAGTCACGGAAGGTCCTAGAGACTGAAAGATGGCTGATAAGACAGCCCTGTTTAGGAAAAGTGGGAGGCAGAAGTTAAGAAACTATAGGCTGGTTAGTCTCAACTCGTTCATTGGTAAGATTTTAGAGTCCATTATTAAGGGTGAGATTGTGGTGTGTGGTAAAACAGGCCCTGACACAGCATGGCTTCACTGGAGGGAGATCATGTCTAACAAATCTGTTAAAATCAGTGTTGGGACCTCAACTATTCATGTTATCCATTAACGATCTGGATGAAGGAACTGAGGGCATTCTTGCTAAGTTTGCAGGTGACACAAAGATGGAGGAACAGGTAGTGCTGAGGATGCAGGGAGGTTGTAGAAGGACTTGTACAGGCTAGGAGAGTGGGCAAAGAAATGGCAGATGAAATACCATGTGGGAAAATGTGAGGTTATGTACTTTGATAGGAGGAATAGAGGCATAGACTATTTTCTAAATGGGGAAATGCTTTGGAAATCTGAAGCACAGAGGAAGTTGGGAGTCCCTTCAAGGTTTCATAAGATTAACATGCAGGTTCAGTGGCAGTTAGGAAGTCAAATGCAATGTTAGCAGTCATTTCAAGAGGGCTACAATACAAGAGCAAAGATGTACTGCTGAGGCTGTATAAGGCTCTGGATGGACCATTTTTGGAATATTATGAGCAGTTTTGGTGTCTAAGGAAAGATATGATGACCTTGGTGGACGTCCAGAGACGATTCATAACAATGATCCCGGGAATCAAGGGCTTGTCATGTGAGGAGCAGTTGTGGACTCTGGGTTAATACTCAATGAAATTTAGAAGGATGAGGGGAATCTCAATGAAACTTACAGAATACTGAGAGGCCTGGATAGAATGGACGTGAAAAAGATGTTTCCACCAGTAGGCGAGACCAGGACCTGAGGGCACAGCCTCAGAGTGAAGGGGTGACCCTTTAGAACTGAGATGAGAAGGAATTTCTTCAGCCAGGGGGTGGTGAATCTGTGGAACTCATTGCCACAGAAGGCTGTGGAGGCCAAGTTATAGTGTGTTTAAGACAGAGATGGATAGGTTCTTGAGTAAAGAGATCAAGGGTTATGGGGAGAAGTCAAGAAATGAGATTGAGAAGCACATCAGCCATGGTCGAATGGCAGAGTGGATTTGGTGGACTGAATAGTCTAATTCTGTTTCTATATCTCATGGTTTTATGGTCTTCACACATTCACATTTCTCTGCCCCACCCCTTCTTCCCTTGGTAGGGACCTTGTCTGTCTGTCCTTTAATGCAATCTCAATATATTTATGATTCTGTTTCAACAATGCAGAAAAGGCAAGACTTGGAAAGTATACTAATCATCTTACTACAAAGTGATATGTATCCTGACTTCGAAATATATTGCTGTTCCTTTTGTGTCGTTGGATCAAAATGCTTAAACTCCCTCCTTAATGGCATTGTGATCCACCTACACCAAATGGATCGCAGTGGTTCATGAGGCAGATCACCATCTTCTCAAGGGCAACAATGGATGGCAGTAAGCGCTTGCCCGGCCAGTAACATCCAAACACGTACTGCTAATCCACAGCCTAGACTGGTACTGGAATAATAGTACACTGTCTTTAAAACTCACTCTGCCATTTAAGATGATGCAGCAAATGTTTTGTTGCAGTGCAGGACTTGCCTTTGTTACAGTGGCAGGAATTCCTGTCTCAAGTGGTACATGGTTCGGTAACCACCTAGTCAGGCCCAGATATCTAAAATACTGTTGTAACTTCTAAATACACTCTGGCATATCAAAAAAAAAGTCAGCCTGGAATTTGTTCAACAGGAAATATCATCTTATACCCATTAATTAGATATTTTCTCATACTTTGGCTTGCAAAGTATTTACCTCATAAGTTGCTGGTGTGCAAACAAATAATTTGGCCAACTCTTGGACCTTGGTGGATGATCGGATCAACAGTCTATCATTGAGGTTTAAGGATTGAGAAAAAAAGCAAAGGAATGACAGAAAATGAAATATAATGAATAAAACTGAGGAGTTATAGTAAATTTGGGTAAGGCAAGAGAAATAAGGAGATGGAAATAAAATTGAGAAAGAATAAAAGACAGAGATTAAAGTAAGAAATAATTAAACATTCACGATTTGAAAAAACTTCAACAGCATCTTATTAAGCATAGAAATAAGATTTCTTGGATTTAAATTCATCCCTTTCCAGACCTGGAATACATGGCCAGATTTTCATCATTCAGGCAGTTAAAAGGAGTTGATTAAATTCCTGGCTTCACATGCCCCCTTCGGTGATTTATTGGCTCTTCTGGTGTGATCTCCATTGGCGACAGGGACCAGCAACAGTTGGGCTTGCTGACCCTGGAAATATTTGGGCACACACAGAGGGAAATTGAGGACAATCTGCTGTCTTTGTGAGGCTAACTGAGAAGAAGCACAATGTTCTTTTTTAAATTATTCATCCACAGGATGAAGACATCACTGGCCAGGCCAGCATTTAGAGTCCTAATTGCGCAGAGGGCAGTAAAGAGCTAACCACATTCTTCCCTAAAGGACATTAGTGAACCAGTGCGGAGCTTGAGGAACACAGCAGGCCAGGCAGCATCAGAGGAGCAGGAAAGTCGACGTTTCGGGCCGGGACCCTTCTTCAGAAAGATTTTCTAAGAAGGGTCCTGGCCCGAAACTTCAACTTTCCTGCTCTTCTGATGCTGCCTGGCCTGTTGTGTTCCTCCAGCTCCACACTGTGTTATCTCTGACTCCAGCATCTGCTGTTCTTACTATCTCTCATCAGTGAATCACTTGGGTTTTTCCAACAATCAACAATGGTTTCATTGCCATTATTGGACTCTTAATTCCAGATTTTTAAAATTGAATTCAGATTCCACCATTTGCCATGCCAGGATTCACACCTGGGTCCCCAGAACATTATCTGGGTCTCTGGATTAACAGTCCAGTGATAATACCAGTAGGCCACCCACTGTGTGCAATATGTGACAGGTCACAGTTCGGAAATCAGTTTTTTGTCATAAGCTACTGGATGATTTCCACATTAATAAGAACAAGTAGCATTAAACTTGCTACCAGTAGAGTCAGGGCCAGCATATTTCTACTTTGTACAAGGAGAAAATATGATAACTGTACATATACTCTTATGTGGATTGGAACTGTATACCATCTTCAGGGAACATCAGGAATGTGTTGGGATACTTTCCAGTTGCAGTTTCAACAATATTCAAAAACTCAACAACACAAGAAAACAGCCTGCTTAATTTGAACTCCATCCACTATCTCCAATGTTCACTGTCTCCACCACCAAATATACTGTAGTAGCTCACCAGATCTCTTTCAATAATACATTCCAAACAGCAGATGCAAGTGACTGACGCCACATTTCAAATTACACACAATCCTGGCTTGCAACTGTATCAGTACTTTTTCTCTTGAGTCAAAATCCTGGAACTCACTCCCTGACGGCACTGTGGGTGTACCTACACAACACGGGTTGGTCCAAGAATATAGCTCACCTTCATAACAGCAACTAGGTGATTGGTAAGATAGCAAGGTCCATGATCCATAAATGAATAAAGTTTTGATTTAGTAATGATAAAACAGAGTTGTTACCTTCAGATAAATGCCAGAATAACCTTCATTATCAGCATCATTGACCTTTAAACATTTAAACACAAATGTTCATTTTGATAAATGACCTGAAGTAAAATATTTTTCAGTCAAATTGAGTGATTATTGCTTCTGAATAGCATTAGTTACTACTCATTTCTACATTAATGACTGTGTAGATGAGGGCAGTACATTTGATTATTGTATACTGGGACTTCACGAAGGCTTTTGATAAGGCCCTGCATGGGAGACTCATAGCAAAGGTGAGGGCTGATCAAAGCTAAGGAAATTTGGCAAATTGGATCCACAGTTGGCTGAGTTGCAGGAAGCAGAGGGTGATGATTGAGGGGACAAGAGGATAAAATGTTTCAGAAGACATTTGGAAGATTTGCCTTTACTAGCCAAGGCATAGAATTTAAGAGCAGTGAGGTAATGCTGGATCTGTAGAAAACGCTGGTTACGCTAAAACTAGGGTATTATGTGCAGCTCTGGAATCCACATTTTAGTGGGGGGGAGGGGGGTGAACATGATTGCACAAGAGAGAGCCCAGAGGAAATTTGCCTGGGCTAGAGAGTTTTAGTGATGAAGAGAGATTGGATTGAGTGGGATAGTAGGAACTGCCGATGCTGGAGAATCTGAGATGACAAGGTGTAGAGCTGGATGAACACAGCAGGCCAAGCAGCAACAGAGGAGCAGGAAAGCTGACGTTTCGGGTCGAGACCCTTCTTCAGAAATGGGGGAGGGGAAGGGAATTCTGAAATAAATAGGGAGAGGGGGAGGCGAATAGAAGATGGATAATGGAGAAGGTAGCTGGAGAGGAGACAGACAGGTCAAAGAGACAGGGTTGGAGCCAGTAAAGGTGAATGTAGGTGAAGAGTTGGGGAGGGGATAGGTCAGTCCAGGGAGGACGGACAGGTCAAGGAGGTGGGATGAGGTTAGCGGGTAGGAGGTGGGGGTGGGGGTGGGGCTAGAGGTGGGAGGAATGGTTAGGGAAGCGGGGATGAGCTGGGCTGGTTTTGGGATGAGGTTGGGGGAGGGGAGATTTTGAAGCTTGTGAAGTCCACATTGATACCCTTGGGCTGCAGCGTTCCCAAGCGAAATACGAGGTGCTGTTCCTGCAGCTTTCGGGTGGCATCATTGTGCCAATGCAGGAGGCCCAGGATGGACATGTCGTCCAAGAAGTGGGAGGGGGAGTTGAAATGATTCGCGACCGGGAGGTGTAGTTGTCTGTTGCAAAACAAGCGTAGGCCTTCCACAAAGCAGTCCCCAAGCCTCCGCTTGGTTTCCCTGATGTAGAGAAGGCCACAACGGGAACAGCGGATACAGTATACCAGATTAGCAGATGTGCAGGTGAACATGTGTTTGACGTGGAAGGTCTTCTTAGGGCCTGGGATGGGGGTGAGGGAGGAGGTGTAGGGGGTGTCAATTCCTCCCACTTCCTACAAACAAAGGGGGTGGCCATGGGTACCTGCATGGGCCCAAGCTATGCCTGCCTCTTCGTAGGATACGTGGAACAATCCCTCTTCCGAAGTTACACTGGCGCTATCCCCCACCTCTTCCTCCATTACATTGATGACTGTATCGGCGCTGCCTCGTGCTCCCACGAGGAGCTCAAACAGTTCATCCACTTCACTAAAACCTTCCACCCCAACCTTAAGTTCATTTCTGATACCCCTCTCTCCTTCCTGGACATCTCTGTCTCCATCTCTGGCATTCACCTAGAAACCGATATCCATTTCAAGCCTTCCGACTCCCACAGCTACCTAGAATACACCTCCTCTCACCCACCATCCTGCAAAAAGGCCATCCCCATCCCCATTCCCAATTCCTTCGCCTGCGCCGCATGTGCTCCCCAGATGTCCTCGTTTTTCAAGGACCGCAACTTCTCCTCCACAGTGGACCATTCTCTCCGTGACTCCCTTGTCTGCTCCAACTTCCTTGTCTGCTCCAACTCCCCACCAGCCCCACCACACCCGGCACTGTTCCCTGCAACCGCAGCAAGTGCTACACCTGCCCCTACACCTCCCCCATCACCCCCATCCCAGGCCCTAAGAAGACCTTCCACATCAAACAGATGTTCACCTGCACATCTGCTAATCAGGTATACTGTATCCATTTGTCCTATTGTGGCCTCCTCTACATCGGGGAAACCAAGCGGAGGCTTGGGGACCGCTTTGTGGAACACCTACGCTCGGTTCGCAACAAACAACTGCACCTCCCAGTCGCGAACCATTTCAACTCCCCCTCCCACTCCTTGGAAAGCATGTCCATCCTGGGCCTCCTGCATCGCCACAATGATGCCACCCAAAGGCTGCAGGAACAGCAACTCATATTCCGCTTGGGAACCCTGCAGCCCAATGGTATCAATGTGGACTTCACAAGCTTCAAAATCTCCCCTCCCCCGACTGCAACCCAAAACCAGCCCACCTCGTCCCCGCCTCCCTAACCATTCCTCCCACCTCAAGCCCCACCCCCACCTCCTACCCACTAACCTCATCCCACCTCCTTGACCTGTCCGTCCTCCCTGGACTGACCTATCCCCTCCCTAACTCTTCACCTACCTTCACCTTTACTGGCTCCAACCCTGTCTCTTTGACCTGTCTGTCTCCTCTCCAGCTACCTTCTCCTTTATCCATCTTCTATCTGCCTCCCCCCTCTCCCTATTTATTTCAGAATCCCCTATTTCTGAAGAAGGGTCTCGACCCGAAACGTCAGCTTTCCTGCTCCTCTGATGCTGCTTGGCCTGCTGTGTTCATCCAGCTCTACACCTTGTTATCTTGGATTGACTGGGGTTGTTTTCCTTAGAGCAAGGGAGATTAAATAAACATGATTGAGATGTATAAAATTGTAAGTGACATAGATAGGGTAGACATGAACAAATTTTTCTCTGATGGAGGGATTAGTGACCAGGGGGCATGTGCATATATTTAAGGTAAGGGACAGAAGGTTTAGAATAGATGTGAGGAAAAGTGTTTTCACCCAGAGAATCATGGGAATCTAGAAGTCGCTGTCTGTAAGCATAAGAAATGCAGAACCCTCATAATGTTAGAGAAATACCTAGATGTACACTTGCAATGCCAAGGCAAACAAGGATTTTGGCCAAGTGCTTGAAAATGGGATTAGGATAGTTAGATGGTTGTGTTTGACTAACATGGACATGGTGGGCCAAAGGACCCTCTTCTATGTTGTAGATCTCAGATATTTAAACTACTGGCTCATAAAGATTTTAGATGACTTTTCAACAAAAAAATTATTGCTTTTGTTCTGATGATGCTGACGATACTTCCAAAAGTAGACCTAGGTTTTCTCTTCTGGATGATTTGGAACAAAATTCTAGCATACCAAAGTTCCCCCTGTCACAGGCCCCTGGCAACTAATCTTCTGTTCTTGATGGATCTAGCTTTTCAATCACTTGGAGGTTGTAGATACCTGGAACCAAGACAGATTTTTACATCTTATTGGGTTGATTAAAAATATTATTAATTTTACTGGAACCCTAATGCCATGTTATATGCTTCTTCATTAAGGCATCTACTCTAAAGAATGGGTTTTGTAAGAAGTATGTAACTCGGTTGCAGTCCCAAGAGAACCTGGATTGAGTTGGGAGAAGTTGAATATTAAGCAGGAAGCTATGACATGTCTGAAGCTCTGGGATTGCACTGTGAAGGTGAAGGTCCCACCTGTCAGCTTAGAAGCTTACCTCATGAGGTCAGGGCTAGGGCGACCTAGAGTCTAAAGGTAGGAAATTTCAGGACCTTCGCAGGAAGCCAGCCTATGATTAATGCTGATCACTATTCTTAACTGGCTTATGTTAGGTGTGGGATCCAGAATAGAACTTGACAACCTAATTAAAAAATGACTGTTTTCCAATGTAACAGTTATACCAGACTTCCCAGCTTTTTATGCAATGTGTACCTCAGTTTTGCTCCCTTTTCCCTTTCTGTACACGAATAAAGAACCTTCTCCAGACCCCGTAATATTTGTCAGTCGGCTGCAGAGAGTCCTAGTGTGTGCATTCGTGATGTTTATGTCAAGATTGTTGTCTTGAAATTGAGCCAGAAATTGAGAGGAGGGTTCGTTTCCAGGTTATTAATCCACCCCCAAAAGGAAGCAGAAACTTATCAATGTTTTGGTAGAAGCAAAGTGTCATTTGCCAGCCTGTAATTGGTTGTCGAGGGAAGAGGAAAAGAACGGAGGAAGGTCGTGAGAAATGTGGTCAATATCTTGACTTGCTCGGCAGCATTTGGACAGTAACTTTAAATTAAAACGACGGAAAGTACAAATGTATCAAATTTCAGAGGTTACTTGGAAATCTGATACATGGAATTTGAGGAATTAAAATATTTTAATTTACTTTGCTGTGCATCAAAGTACACTCAGCTCTGCTAAGACCCTTTGCTGCCAGTTAAAAGTTGACTTTCTGTATTAAAAACCCTGTCTTTGCCAGCCTTGAGCTGGCCTGCGTTAGGGAGCTCCTGAAGGCCTCCCCTCCCTTTGATTTGAGAAGACTCAAAGATGACCTCCAAAGAGTTCCTCAATTGTCTTAATTGGCCTGATCATTGCTACAGGTGAAATTGCTATCCTACCTTTTACCACCCTCATGAAAACTGCTTGGGTTGGAAACAAAGTCAACAAAAGCAGCACAGAGGCCATTTGTGGCATCTACTTTGGTTGCCTACTTCATTTCTGGCCGTTCTCAACCAAACTATGTTTTGCTTCTTTTAGAATTGTATTGTACATTTTCATTGTGCACTGTACCTCTTCAAGTTCAGATTTTTGTTGAATCTCGGTTTGGTATTCAAAAAAATAATTGTTTCCAGTCACATTTTGGCAAAAGCTACCCCCATTACAAGTATATAGCTGCAGCCACTGTTCCTCCATCAACCCAATATTTGTTGCTGAAATAAAATTGATAACTTAATTACTATGTAATATACAGGAAGAGACTCATAAAACATACCTAGAAATATTATTTGTCCTTCACTTCCGTTACCGTTCATAACCCATTCTGATCTCATTTCACAGTTGCTGCCTCACCAGCCAGTTCTTTTTTTCTGGCTTCTAATGGCATGTGAGGCAAATAAAACACCTACTTTCTTCTCAGTCTATAGCTAGATCTCTTTGGCTAAAGGCTGCTACCTGTCCAGTGTATATTACTCTATCTAATTCACTGCAATCATTCTTACTTGCTTTGCAGGAGTTGGGTGGAAGGCAGGAATGAAACTAATTAAGAGTTAATGAAGGAGAAATTGAGGAACTCAGAGAGAAACAAAAAAAAACAGACCAGTAGGGGAAGTCCCAGCCATTGTAGTTTGGCCACATTTGAACATTTAAAGAAATCATGGATGACAGTTGGCCAAATGATATAAAGTGCTAGGTTAATGTTGCATTTTACGAAGGAATGTGTTCAAACACCAGCACTAATTGAATAAGAATTATACTTAGGTTTATTGTCACATGTACTCACATGAGTACACTTAATGACACATAATATTTCATAATATGGAGCTTGACACCACAGTGAGCAGCTGAAATGACTGATATTGATGCCTTAGATGAGGCTGCTTGATGAGCACAAGGGAGAAAAGAACAGAAAAGTATGTTGATGAACTCGGATGAAAGATGTGTAGAGACTTGTGTGAGGCAAAATCACTGGATGAGTTTGTTGGCCTTTTCCTTGTGCTGTGAACACTCTTGTAATAGTTTGATTTTGTTCGCCTAGAGCTTTAGAACTACAGCCGTTTTCGGTGAAACCTCTGTTGAGACGGGCCATGGCTTACGAATCCCTAGAACGTTATCGGCAGGCTTATGTGGATTATAAAACTGTTCTTCAGGTGGATAGCCGGATCCAGCTTGCAAATGACGGTGTCAACAGGTGAGCGCTTTCGCATTTGACTAATGTAATGGCTGATAATTTTTTTGTTAGTGAATGAAGATTAGAGGTAAATATTTCATACTTGCACAATATTTAATCAGACAGTCCTTGGGACTTTATACAAGTTTTTCTCTGCTTCGCCAAAATATTTTGTTTTCACTTTCCTCAATCAACAAAAATGAGTCGTATTTTACATGTTGATGGCCTGCTGGTAATCGAGCTTTTGCAAATTAAAAAAAATCAGATTTTTAACCTATAATGCCCTCATTCATCTATAATTTACACAGTTTCTTCTGGCATTTTACCATAATTTTGGTAGAAGATTTTTGGAACCAAAGGAAGAATGATGTAAACAGATTGTAATCGAGGAAGTTGAAGTAAATGCCAAAATAATGTGAATAATGGGCAATTCAGTAGGTTTCTGCAAAGAGAAGGGACTGAAGAATACGATGAGAAGGTGAAGTTATCCATCAAAAAAAGACCACCTAGTTGACCCTTTTAGATCTTTTAAAATTGAATTTCACTTCTTATGTGAAGGAAAAACTGGAGGATACACATCAACTAGACGCATCTCACCTCACATGGTTTGGCCCATATGACTCTCCAGACCGACAGCAATGTAGTTGATTCTCAACTGCCCCCTGAAATAGCCTAGCAAACCACTCAGTTGTATCAATCGCTATAAAAGTCTCAACAAAGAAATGGAACTGGATGGACCACCTGGCATTGACCCAGGCACACTAGAAAAGATAATGACTCAAACAGCCCTGTCGACCATGCAAAATAGTCCTTACTAACATTGGAGGCTAGTGCCAAAATTGGGAGAGTTGTCTGACAGACTAGTCAAACAATTGCCTGACTTAGTCATACTCACAGAATCATATCTTGCAGACAACATCCCAGACAGCACCATCAACATCCTTGAATATGTCAAACCCACAAGCAGGTCAGACTCAGCAAAGATGACAGCACATTCGTATACAGTGGGAAGGAAATTAGCCTGGGAGTGCTCAACATTGACTCCTGATCCCATGAAGTCACATAGCTTCAGATTAAACTTGGGGCAAGGAAACCTCCTGCTGATTATCAGTTACTGTCCTTCCTCAGCTGATTTTTCGGTACTCCTCCATGTTGAATTATATTTGGAGGAAGCACTGGCCATCACAAGGGCACAGAATGTATTCTGGATAGCAGATTTCAAGCCCACTGCCATGATCAGCTCGGCAGCAGCACTACTTTATCAAGCTGGTTTGACCCTAAAGAACGTAGCCGCTAGACTGAGTCTGCAGTTGGTGTTAAGGAAACCAACAAGAGAGAAAAATATACTTAATCTCATCCTTATCAATCTGAAGATGCAATTGTCCATGACAGTATCAGCAAGAGTGACCACTGCACAGTCCTTGTGAAGACAAAGTCCTGCCTTCACATTGAGAATACCCTCCGTTGTGTTGTGTGGCACTATCGCCACGCTAAATGAGACAGACTTTGAACAGATGTAGCAACTCAAGACTAGGCATCCACAAGGCACTGTGAGCCATCAGCAGCAGAATTGAACTCCAACATAATCTGCAACCTCATGACCTGGCATATCCCCCACTCAATCATTACCATCAAGCCAGAGGATCAACCCTGGTACAATGGAGAGTGCAGGAAGGCATGCCAGGAGCAGCTCCAGGAATACCTAATAATGAGTTGTCAACCTGGTGAAGTTACAAAACAAGACTACTTGCGTGCCAAACAGCATAAGCAGCAAGTGATAGACAAAACTAAGTGATCCTGCAACCAATGGATCAGATCTAAGCTCTGCAGTCCTGCCACATCCAATAATGAATGGTGGTGGACAGTAAACAATTCATTTGAGGAGGAGGCTCAACAAATATCTTCATCGTCAATGACATAAGAGCCCAACACATAAGTGCAAAAGGGAAAGCTGAAGTATTTGCGACAGTCTTCAACCAAAAGTGCCAATGGAAGATCCATCTCAGCCTCCTCCAATAGTCCCCAGCATTACTGATACCAGTCTTCAGCCAGTTCCATTCACTCCACATGATAACAAGAAACAGTTGGAGGCATTGGATACTGCAAAGTATGGCTCTGACATTTCAGCAATAGTACTGAAGACTTGTGCTGCAGAAATTGCCATGGCCAAGTTGTTCCAGTACACTTACAAAACTGGCATCTACTCGACAATGTAGAAAATTGTCCAAGTACGTCCTGTACATAAAAAGCAAGACAATCCAACCCGGGCAATTACTGCTCCATTGGTCTACTGTCAATCATCAATAAAGTGTTGGAAGGTGTCATCAATAGTGCTATCAAGCAGCACCTACTCAGGGACACCCAGTTTGGGTTCCATCAGCGCCACTCAGCTCCTGACCTCATTACAGCCTCATGATAAAAGAGCTGAATTCCAGAGGTGAGGTGAGATTGACGGCCCTTGACATCAAGGCTACATTTGACTGAGTGTGGCATCAAAGAGCCCTAGCAAAACAGGAATCACTGGGTATTAGGGGGCAAACTCTCTGGTGGTTAGAGTCATACCTGACACAAAGGAAAATAGTCATCGTGGTTGGAGGTCAGTCATCTCAGCTGCAGGACATCTCTGCAGAGTTGTTCAGGTTAGTGTTGTAGGCCCAACCATCTTCAGCTGCTTCATCAAAAACCTTCCTTCTTTCATAAGGTCAGAAGTCAGGATGTTCGCTGATGACAGTACATTGTTCAGCACCTTTCGCGACTCCTCAGACACTGAAGCAGTCTATGTCCAAATGCAACAATATCCAGGATTGGGTTGACAAGTGGCAAGTAACATTCGTGCCATACAAATGCCAGTCTATGAGCATCACCAATAAGAGACAATCTAAGCACTGCCCCTTTACATTCAATGGTGTTACCATCACTGAATCCCCCACTATCAATATCTTGGCAGTTATCATAGATCAGAAACTCAACTGGACTCACAACATAAATGCAATGGCTACAAGAGCAGGTCAGAGGCTACAAATACTGCAGCAAGTAACTCACCACCTGACTCCGGAAAGCCTGTCCACTATCTACAAGGCGCAAGTCAGGAGTGTGATGGAATACTCTCCACTTGCCTGGATGAGTGCATCCCCAACAACCCTCAAGAAGCTTGACACCATTCAGGACAAAGCAGCTCATTTGATTGGCACCACATCCACAAGTATCCACTCCCTCCATCACCAATGCTCAGTAACAGCAGTAAGTACTATCTACAAGATGCACTGCAGAAATTCACCAACTATCCTCAGGCAACAAGATCCCGAAACAGGTCTAAGCCCACGACCACTTGCATCTAGAAGGATAGGAGCAGCAGATGCATGAGAACATCATCACCTGCAAGTTCCCATCCATGTCAATCACCATCTTGACTTGAAAATGTATCGCCGTTCCTTGACATTTGTTGGGTCAAAGTCCTGGAATTGCCTACCTCAGGGCATTGTGCGTCAACCTACAGCATATGGACTGCAACCGTTCAAGAAGGCTGCTCACCAGCACCTTCTCAAGGGCAACTAGGGACAGGTAATAAATGCTGGCCAGCCAGTGAAGCCCGCACGACAGAAGTAAAGAAAAAAGGAATATTCATGAAGGTTCAATACATATCCTGATTGAACAAGTTATTTCATCGTTTGAGCATTTTGAAACCTGACAATTGTTCATTGATATTTCTGAAAGTTCTAATTAAGAGCATTGGGAAGACTGCGTATCCTTTGTGTGTACATTTTTAAATTCTAAATATAGCCTACCCGTTAATTTGCTTTAATGTTTCTCCCTTTTAAGTTTCCTGAGATCAGATGCCTATTATTGGCAAGAGGTTGGTCATATGGTGCATCATAAAAGCTATTGCTGAAATCCCACAACTGCCTCGTGTATTTAAACAACCGCCAGCTGAATATAACCAACTTTCCCATTTACAGCTACACCTGAAAATTGAATTGAGAGCTTTTGGCATTGCTGGGATGCATCAACCCCTATATTCAAGAGAGCAAAAATTGATAGAAGTCACTGTCATTCAAGTGAATAGCTAGAAGTTGTTTCAGGAGATCATTATACTCAGGGTAGAGCAGAAACCAGGGACTGGATTGGCCTGGCCCTTTCTTAGACTGTTTCCATAATTTTGACCAGAAAAGACAAATTGTGACCCAAATCACCAGCAGTGAGACAGTTGAGAGTGTAAACTTTAATTTCTGGTTTGGTTTATTCCTAATTATAAGTGAGCCTTGGCACTTAGAAACTGAGCTGTTTTCAAATCATGAGCAAAAGCATACGCACAGTGATGTATATGGATCTAAAAGGGTTAATACTGAGATGAGTCATAAGCACCATGATGATATCATATGTATTTATGGGCAGGACAACTTTAGATCATGAAGGAGTAAGGCCTAACATCTGGTCCTCATCAAAGTCTCTAGCATGTATGATATTAATTTAATCTGTAGCTAGTTGGTAACAAGCAATAAACTGTCTTAGACCAGGAAGTGGCTTGCCACTGTCCGTCTGGAACAAGCAGCCCTAGTAGTTTCCTACACTTGAATGTTGCTAGTAGCATCTCTTTATGATAAGCAGTAGCTCAGACAGCACAGTGTGCTAGCATGTCCACACATACTATGTTTCCTATTTATTAAATTTCCGTAGAAATAGTACATCAAACTTTAAGATTGATATAGGGGGTAAGGAGGTTTGGAGGTTTTGGTGCCTTTAAAACTGGACAAATCCCTGGGTCCAGATGAGTTGTATGCCAGGCTGCTGTAGGAGATGACAGGAAATCACCAGGGCCCAGACTCAAATTTTTAAATCCTCTCTGGCCACAGGGGAGGTGCCAGAGGATTGAAGAACAGCTAATATGGTTCCACTTTTCCAGAAGGGTGAGAAAGATAAACCAGGGAATTACAGACCAGTGAGTCTCACATCACTGGTAGGGAAGCTATTGGAGAAAATTCTGAAGGAAAGAATTAATCTCCATATTGAGAAGCAAGGTTCGGTCAGGGACAGTCATCATGGCTTTGTCAGAGGGAGATCATGTCTAACACATCTGGTTGATTTTTTTTTGAGGAGATGAGGGCAGTGCTGTTGATGCAGTTTACATGTGTTCCATGAAGGTCTATGACAAGGTCCCACATGGCAGGCTGGTAAAGAAGGTACATGGGATCCAGGATAAATTGACAAATTGGATCCAGAATTGACTTAGTGGCCGGAAGCAGAGGGTGGTAGTAGAAGTTTGTTTGTGTGACCGGAGACGGGTGTTCAACAGTGACCACAGGGACCCTTTATTGTTTATGATAGGTAAACGATGAAGATGAAAATGTCAGGGAGATTATAAGTTTGTGGATGACAATAAGATTGGCTGTGTTGTTCATAGTGAGGAAAAAGGTTTTAGGTTACAGGAGAATATAAATGATTAGTAAGATGGGCAGATCCAGGGCAGATGCAATTTAACCCTGAAAAGTTCAAGGCGATGCACCTTGGAAGAACTAACAAGACAAGGGAGTATTCAATGAATGGTAGGACAGAGGAACAGATGGATCTTGGGGTGCTTGTTTACAAGTCCCTGAAGCTGGCTGGGTGGATTAGTAGGATAGTTGGGGCATATGGGACACTTACCTTTTTTATAGATTATAAGAGCAGGGAGGTCATGTAGGAGCTGTACAGAATTTTGGTTAGGCCACAGTTGGGGTACTGTGTGCAGTCTGGTCACTGAACAACAAGAAGGATATGATTGCATTGGAGGAGATGCAGAGGACATTCACCAGGATATTGCCTGGGTAGTTGTGCTTTAGCTATGAAGAGAGGTTGGATAAGCTTAGGTTGTTTTCTTTGGAGCAGAGAAAGTTGAAGAGGGACCTGATCGAGTTGTATTAGTTTATGAGGTGTATGGGCAAAGTGGATAGAAAGAGGTTGTTCCTCTCAGTTTCAGGGGGACGCACTTCTTTTAAGGTGGAAGGCAGGAGGTCTAGAGGGGATTTAACTGAAAACTTTTTTACCCAGAAGGTGGTGGTAGTCTGAAATGCACTGTCTGCGAGGGTGTTTGAGGCCAGTAACCATACAACCCTTAAAAAGTACTTGGATAAGCACGTGAAATGTCATAACATTTAAGGCTATGGGTTTAGTGCTGAAAAGTGGGACTCGTGTAAATTTAACATAGTTTTAGCGGTACAGATTTAGTGGAACGAAGGGCATCTTCTGGACAGTATGATTCTATGATTCTAAGAAGCACAGTACCGTGAAATTCAATTGTATATGTTATCGATTTGAGATTATGTACTTTCTGGCTTTCTTTTCCTCAGTCCACTTAAAGACCTTTCATTTGGCTTTTTTTCTCGTACAATTTTCTTACTGTCTGTGGTCAGGTGTATTCTGCAGCTGTTATTCTGTTACGATTTAGAGTGTGCCAATAATCAAGCTACGTTATTCCGCAACCCTGCACAAAAGTGTAAATACACAAATAAACCATCAAGATGATCAATTTGCCTGGCTGACCTCTATTCAGGACAGAAGCAATTGACACTGGGTTTGATCATCAATAAGAAAATAACTCAATTTATTGTAAACACACTTAACAAATGGCAGATGACAAAAGATATTTTATTAATCTACTACATATCCCTTCAGACACCAAATAAACACAAATTCATTCATGAATAAGACAGAAAAAAGTAGATGGTTTGACATAAATATTCTGGGTGGAAAAATTTAGACAGACGAAGTAAAGTTATTAAGATCAAGTGTCCAGAGCACAGGATGGGCTAAGTTTTCTTTCAGTCCTTTTAACACCAGTGACACACCGTTGTCCGTAGAGTGACAGTCACTCTTCAGTTTGATAGTTGATTGCATGAATCTAGGTCTTTCTGTCTATGAAAATTCTTTCTTTGAAATTTCATGGATATTCTGTCCCTCCACCTTCGTGGAAATAAGCATGAAGGATGTTTTCTTCTTGCTGGCTTGGTGTGGTTCTGGCTGTACTGTTTCCGCCAATGTGTAAAGGATTGCAGCTCGACCAATCTAAGGGCCATCATCCAGATTGTTTTTCCTGAATTCAAAACTCCTGATGCTGCTCTGATTTGATAACGCAACAATTTCACTGCCTTAAAAGCAACATTGTCTTATAGAACTAAAAATGTGTAGTGCTTTTTCCAGATTTTCCAGGTTGCAAAACTCTCGTGGTATTTTTGCTCTCTTAAAAAAAGAAAAGTATTTGGTCCTGTGCATGCTTCCACCCTTGAAGAGATGAAACACTTCATGAATGTGTTTCATCACCAGGTAATCATTTCAAAGATAGAATACAGCACAAGAAAATGATATTTATTCATCCTCATTCATTCCTTTTGCAGGATTTAAACAATTTCTTGTGATGTTCCTCCCAAATTTTAAAACTAGTCCAGTACAATCACATTCTTGATAATATGTGGGCTATTACATTATTTTTTCCAACGACATGGACATTTTTTTTAAATATTAAATGGTTCAGTGAATAAGCTCCATCTCACATTTTTTGTCTTGAATTTCATTTCAAAAGCTAAGGGATTAAAGCCAGTATATTAGTATTTCTTTGCACCTGCTACAAATATAAACTTCATAATGTTGAAGAGGCAGTAATAATTCCAAAGTCATCTTTTCCACTGAACAGTACTTCTGATATTGATTTGATTTCCTTGTAAAGTACCCCATTTGGCCTCTATCCCTGATTCCAGTGCTAGTGCAAGACAATGACTTACCTGAGTCACTAGCGTCAGTCGCCATGCTAAAAGGTTTCATAAAGTCGGGACAGCCAGGATTGGTTCATTTGCTAGGATTGCTGTCTGCTTAGCATTCCGTTGTCCATACCATCTTAGCCTGTTTTCATAACAAAGTTATTGGTACAGCTATTATGCATAAGTTAGGCACAGATTTCCAATAACACCCATACACTCCCAGAAATCTCATGATTTCCTGTTGCATTTTAGGAACAGGAAATTTGATCAGATTCAGTGTTCTTAGCAAAACTTGCTCCTGCCCTAGGTAGGTTACCCTCACTTTCGTGAATTCACTCTTGGTGGAATTTATTACTAAGGCAACTAACTGTAGTTGCTTAAACAGGTCTTCTGATTGCTTTATATGTTCTTCCCAAACATTGCTGTATATTACAACATCAAATTCATAAACTACAAAGTTGGCATTTTAGCTACAACTTGAGTCACAAGTCTTTGGAATTTAGCTCAGAGTTTTTAACCCTAAATGACATGTCTCAACATTGATATAACTCTTTTGGCATCACACAGGCTGGTAGCCCTTTAGCTTTTAATGTTAATGATGCTTGTCAGTACTCTTTCAATAGGTCAAACTTGGAAGGGAATGAGGCACTGCCAAACGAACTACGTATGATCTATTTTTGTTAGTGCATTCATTTTTTCTGTAATCTGTACAGAATCTATTAAATCCATATGGAATCATAGAATCCCTAGAGTGTAGAAGCACGATATTCGGCCCATCGAGTCCACACTGACCCTCCGAAGAGCATCCATTCTAGACCTACATCCTCCATCCCTCTAACACTGCATTTTCCATGGCGAATCCACCCAGCCTGCATGTTCTTGTACACCGTGGGCAATTACGCATGACCGATCCACCTAACCTGCTCATCTTTGGATTGTGGGAGGAAATCGGAGCACCCAGAGGGGATCCGCACAGATGCAGAGAGAATGTGCAGACTCCACAGTCGCCTGAGGGTGGAATTGAACCCAGGTCCACGGCACTGAGGGGCTGCAATGCTAACCACTGAGCCTGTGCACTGCCCCATCTGGTTAACTCCAACTATTTTGGTAGGTTCGGGTGATTTTCCAGAATATATTCAATCTCCATTTTCACCTGAGTTTGTTTTTCCAAGTTTGACTGAAAAGGATGTTGTTTTATCAGTACTGCATCCTCCTGCACCCACAATATTTGTGGTCAACATCGAAAGAAATCTGTAGAGGTGTACAATTTCCGAAGTAACCTCACTAGATCTTCATATTGCCTATCCTCTGATTACAAGAATACATTGTCCAACTGTCCCAGAATTTCAGCCTCGTTAGTTAGATTGTAGGAGATTCACTTTGTGAATTATCTATCTTGCTTTTATCTCACTCTCACTGTTCCTATCATACTCGACTATTCACCATCTGACATACCTGCTCTTTCTTAACTTGCTTTCGATGATAATAAACATTAAACGTGTTTATATGACATAATCGATTGTTCTTTCTGCAATTAGGAGTATCTACCAGATTAGTTACTTTACTAATCCTCCTAACTGCCTTTATAGATCACTGATTTCGTGCTTTCAAATATTCTGGCTTTAGCATGTTTATCTGCCCATTCTTTCATTTTTGCTTGTGTTGTTTCTAAATGCTCCTGTAGTACTTTGCATGTTCCTAAGAGTCTATAAATATGGATTTGATCTAACATTGAGGATTCATCTTTTTTGCCTAAAAACTTTTCCTTAATCAATTTTAATGGAACTCTTAGCACACGACCATAGATCAATTTAAAAGGACTAAACCTAGTAGATTCATTTGGGGAATATCTGGTAGCAAATATGTAAAATATGCAACTCCAGTCTACACTGCTGCAATGACATCTCTCTCACATACATTCCATCTGCCGTTTACTGTTCACCTATGCTTACCTTTACTCTGAAACTGTAGGTTTTTCTACAGGTATTTAACAGTACTATCAGTTTGGTAGTCCAGTGCATAGGAATAAAAGAGAAATTATTGAGGAGTTAGTTCAGAGCTTTGATCTGTTTAAATCTGATGGTTATACTTTTCACAATCTGTCTGCAAGAACTCATTAGTTGTTGGCTACCAGGAATGTATTTTAAAACAAATCACAGTGAGTTACTTTCATCTGTACTTTGGTTTCACGTTCCTAGCTGTCATAACGTGAGAGACGTTGATTTAAATTGTTTATTGTGTTGCTGGAAATTGTCTAGTTAGGGACACATATTTGACAGCATCCTAAAAACAAGTAATGGCTGGTGAAGCAGTGAGAAAACAAGACAAAACGTATATATGAACTTGTTTAAATCAAACAGCATGCACCTTTTGCTAGTTGTGGTTAGTAATTATTTGCTGGGTAAACATCAACTGCTAGCTGTCCCATTTCTACTAGAATGAGGGGCATTCAAGTAGTTGAAATTAGAAAGTGATTGCCTACCTCTGACTGGTATTTTTAAACAAAAGCCGTAAATATAACAATGTACTTTCAATTGAAGTAGGCAAGACCCAGATTCACAATGCAAATTGACAATATATTGCCATTTGTGGGATCCCAGTTGCAATTTTTAGTTTCTAAGTGTGACTCATTAATACTGAGCATTGAGTAGCCTAAACAGCAACTGCTTAGATTTATATAGTGCCTTTAACATAATAAAACAGTTCAAGGCACTTTGCATTAGGAAGCAAAAGCAGGCATTGATGCTCACAAACAAAAACCTTGATCAAAGAGATCAGTTTTAAGCAATGTATTAAAGGGAGAAAGAGAGTTAGAGAGAGAGCTGTAGAGCCTAGGGCCGCAGAATGGCAGATGAAGTTTAATTTAGATAAATGTGAGGTGTTGCATTTTGGTAAGGCAAACCAGGGCGGGACTTAATACGGCAAATGGTAGGGCCCTGGGGAGTGTTGCCAAACAAAGACACCCAGGGTGCAGGTGCATAGTTCCTTGAAAGTGGAGTTGCATGTAGACAGAGTGGTGAGGAAGGCGTTTGACGTGCTTGCCTTCATTGGTCATAACGTTGAGTATAGGAGTTAGGAAGTCATGTTGTGGTTTTACAGGACATCGATCAGGCCACTTTTGGAATCCTACATACAATTCTGGTCGCTCTTCAATAGGAAGGATGTTGTTAAACTTGAGAGGGTGCAGAAAAGATCTCCAAGGATGTTGCCAGGACTGGAGGGTTTAAGCTACAGGGAGAGGCTGAATATCCTGGGTTCTTTTCCCTGGAGCATCGGAGACTGAGAGGTGACCTTATGGAGGTTCATAAAATCATGAGGGGCATGAATAGAGTGAATAGCCAAGGTCTTTTTCCTAGGGTTGGGAAGTCCAAAACTACAGGGCATAGGTTTAAGGTGAGAGGAGAAAGATCTAAAAAGGACCTGAGGGGTATATTTTACACACAGATGGTGGTGTGTGTCTGGAGCTGCCAGAGGAAGTGATGGAGGTGAGTATAATTACAACATTTAAAATTAGGCATCAGGATGAGCATATGAATAGGAATGATTTAGAGGGATATAGGTCAACTCCTGGCAAATGGGACTGGGTCAGATTGGGATAAGTTGGACGAAGGGTCTGTTTCCATGCTGTATGACTCTGACTGTTTGACTCTATTACTGTTACCAGGATACAGTTAATCATTAAATCCTTTCCTGTACCGATGTAGCAGATCTCAGTTGGCCCACACACCTCACGTGTTGTTCCTTGTTGAGATTCGGTGAAGGGTATTGCCCACTGACCATCCCGGGCATGTACGGCTTTCTGCCGAGTCCTGATGTCCATCTGTTTATGATACCTCTGCTCAATCCAAATACATTATTTGAATAAGGATATAATACCAGCTGATCACAGAGTACCTGTGCTGAATCACTACTTTGGGTTCTGAGACCTAGGGATGGGCTGCTGAACGGTACTGTCAAGGATAGTGATAATTTGGTGCTCATTGTGAAACTTTGCCCTGGAAAAGGATGGCTCCCAATTGCATTAAGGGGAACCCTAAAGCGGAACGTCCTAAGGGCTCAGCAGGGGAGAACAAATAGAACCATTCAAGAATATGATAACTCTCGAGTAGGAAATGTAACCACCTCCTCAGTCAACCTGTATATATTCATGCCACACCCTTAGAAATATGCGCTCACTTGCAACACCTTACATTTTTCATGTAACTCTTAACTATGTTGTTTTATGACACCTAATGAACTATGCTACAGAATTTTGCAAGAGCATTTTTAAGCATCATATGCTTAAATTTCAGTGCAACTGGGTTTTTAATTTACCTCAAACAAACTAAGGATGCTGGAGAAACTCAGACTGATGGGTTATATGAGGCTTGACAAAACAAAGTTTGTTTCTCAATTTAGGAGCAAATTACTGCAGATGCTGGAATCTGAACTGAAAACAAAAAATGCTGGAGATCCACCTCCAGTCAGGCAGCATCCGTAGAGCGAAAGCAAGCTAATGTTTCAAGTCTAGATCACTGTTCATCAGAAGTGGGCAGGTTCTGCACAAATGAAGAGAGAATGGAGTCAAGGTACCCTGACTCCACATGTCCAAAATCTGCCCACCTACATCAACAGTTCCTCTGGTGCCCTCTGCCATATTGACAATTTTCAGTTCCCTGGCCCTTACTGCTCCCTATTCACCAGGGAGGTCCAATCCCTGTATACCTCCATTCTCCACCAGGATGGTCTGGGAATTCTCAGCTTCTTCCTTGACCAGGGGTCTGAACAAACCCCATCCACCACTACTCTCCTCCATTTGGCTGACCTTGCGCTCTCACTGAACAATTTCTCCTTTGATTCACTTCCAAGGATAGTGATAATTTGGTGCTCATTGTGAAACTTTGCCCTGGAAAAGGATGGCTCCCAATTGCATTAAGGGGAACCCTAAAGTGGAACGTCCTAAGGGGTCAGCAGAGGAGAACAAATAGAACCATTCAAGAATATGATAACTCTTGAGTAGGAAATGTAACCATGTCAAGAGGAGTCAAAGGAGTGGGCACCCATATGGATCCCAGTTATGCCTGCTTCTTTATGGGGTATACGGAAGAACCCTTGTTCCAGTCCTACACTGGCCTCCTATCACAACTCTTTCTCTGGTACGTTGGCAATTGTTTTGGTGCTGCTTCAAGCTCCTGCCTGGAGCTTGAAAAATTTGTTCATTTTGCCTCCAATTTCCACCCTTCTATAACTTTCACATTGCTCATTTCCAACACTTCCCTTCCCTTCCTTTCCTTGACCATTCCATCTCCCTTTGGGGAAATAAACTGCCCACTGCTATCTATTACAAAGCCACTGACTCCAATAGTTACCTTCACTACAGCTCTTCCCACCCCACGTCCTGCAACGATTCCATCCCATTCCCCTAGCTCCTTCGCCTGTGTCATATCCATTCGGTCAATGCCACCTTCCAAAACAATGCTGCTGACATGGCTTGCTTCTTCTATGCCCGTGGTTTCCTGCCCACTGTGGTTGACAGGGCTGTCAACTGCATCCGACCTGTCACCTGTGTGTTTCCAGCCTTGCCCCTTCCCATCATTCTCAATAGTGTGGTGAGTCCCCCTTGATCTCACTTTTCACCCACCAGTCTCTGCATTCAAAGGATCATTCTCTGCCATTTCAGGCAACTCCAGCAGAATGTCACTACCAAACACATCTTCCCCTCACTCCCCTGTCTGCATTTCGCATGGATCGTTCCCTCTGGGACACCCTCGTCCATTCCTCGACCACCAACATTATTCCCCCCTTTCCCATGGTACCTTTCCATGTGACCACAGAAGGTGCAATACCTGCCCTTTCGCCACTTCCCTGCTCACCATCCAAGGGCCTAAACAGTCTTTTATGGTGAAGCAGCATTTCACCTGTACCTTTCCAATCTTGTGTATTGTATTCACTGCATCCAATTTGGCCTACTGTATTTGGAGAAACCACATGCAGACTGGGTGATCACTTTGCAGAGCACATCCAGCCCGTGCGTAAGCACGACCCTGACCTTCCCGTAGCCGGTCATTTTTAACATTGGTCTTGCTCACGTACCACTTGTCTCTCACCATGCTACAGTACTCCATTGCAAACTGGAGACGCAACATCTCATCTTCAAACTAGGCAGTTTACAAGCTCCTGGGCTTAAAATTGAGTTCAACACCTTCAAATTGTGAATACATTCCTTCCGTTTCTTTTAGCTTTGCTTGTTACATTCTGTCACCCTCTCTGCCCTCCCCCCACTCCAGTAGGACTGTCTTTTCTTTCCAGTCTGGCAGTTAGACACGCCATTGTTCTGTCATTCTCATATTCCAATCACTTAATCTTAACTATCAACATATTTTCTCCCACAGCGCTCAAACCACCTCTCCCCCCGCAACTAAATCTTGCCCCCTTCACTTCAGCTCTGATAATGAGTCATCTAGACTCAATGTGAGATAATAAGCATGGGGCTGGATGAACACAGCAGGTCAAGCAGCATCATAGGAGCAGGAACCAGCCCATGCTTGTTATCTCGGATTCTCCAGCATCTGCAGTACCTTTTATCTCTTAGACTCAATGTGAGCTTGCTTTCTCTTCATGGATGCTGCTTGAACTGCTGTGATCTACAGCATTTTTTGTTTTCTGTTCAAACTTTGTTTCCATCTCCACAAATGCTGCCAGACCTGCTGAGTTTCTCCAGAATTCGTGATTGTCCCAGATTTCCAGCATCAGCAGTATTTTTCCTTTATTCAAGTGTAACAATAAACCTCTCTGGTGAAAGCACACTTTGTTTCTCTCAGCAACTGTGTAAAATGTGAAGTCTTATACCTAGTCTGTCGCTATGTACAAATTTTATCTCTGTATCAGGGGATGTAAGGTGACTGTCTGCTCAGTATGTATGAAGAGGATCAGTTCGTGAAATGTTTTAAATCAAGTCATCATCAAGGCATGCTGCTTGACATGGTTTCCTTGTCCCATTCTAATCCTTCGTGCTCTGAAAGGCATCCTTCTTCCAAAACAGATCTCTGAGTCAAAATAACCAGAAGCTGAGGCAGGCACAAGTTGACACTTCTGTAAGATGATTTCTCTTAATTCTGTAATTTGTGTGGTTGAGTCAATTAAGAACTCTGGGCATGGATGATGCCTGCCCTGTGTCCAGCTCAGGGTCCATGCTCAGAGTTATGAGTCATGGCCATCAACAGAACCAGTGAATTTTTGCAGAGACGAAGGAATAGCTAGAACACCCCGGAAATGGCTGCAAGCTTGTGGAGGATCTCTTGGGAAGAGAATTTTTGTTTCATTTAAACACAGACAAGGAAGGCTGTGAGAAACCAACTAATGCATTATTTTCCTAGGTATTATGCTTATTTTTCATGGCAGTTGAAAATAGGAGGCTGTTACGACTAACTGACGAGTATTAAACAGTACTAAAAAGTTATAAGTTAGACAGCAAGTACTTGAAAGGAATGTCATTTGTTACAAATGCGAATAATTTGAAAATAAAGACTGGGTTTATTACAAACATGCTCAAACAGTAAAATCTCACTTTAGAAGAGACACCTGGAAAGCAAACAGGAATCGACTAATGATTCAAGATGTCCCAGAATTTTTCACGTAATAGATTTCTTTCAAAGTTAATACCATGTGGATGAACACTCAAGTGGAGTGTGAACACTGGCATGAGCTTGTTTGTTGTGTCAAGTGACCTTTCTCTATGTTGCATATCCTATATAATATGTAAAAGCATACAGACATTTTATTATCACAAAGGACAACAAACAGTAGTTAATGCCACGCAGCCTATTTGTTGCAGAATTGCTTGATTTAGTTTATTAAGGTGATCGTCTCCCACCCCCAACCACAAACATGGAATTTAAACTTCAAGAATCTAACACCCAACTCCATTGTACCCACATACAGTTTTCATAATGGAGAATAGGGAAATAATCTGCTCTCTTGAGACAAGTCTGTAATTTAAACATTTTAAGTTCACCGTGTGTGTCAAATTTAATGACTTTTTTTTTAATGCCACTTAAAAATACGGAAGGCCCAGCAATTGGAAGGCATGAAGGTACTGGACCCAGCTGTTAAGCGCCTATATACTGCTGCACGTGGGCCAGGAAAAACCGAAGTATTTCCACTTATTTGAACCAATCTAACATTCTTCCCTTCCTATTTTTGGTCCTGTTACTTAATTCACTAACTACCTAAATTTTCTCTCTGGCTTGTGATCTTCTCTCCATCCTGTGATCTGCTCTCTATCTCTTCCCAACCACTAACTGCTCCAGTTACCCAGGATCTCTCGCTGTTCTCCATTCCCTGACTGTAACCTGGTGCTGCTGTCCTTACCGCCCAACACACCCAGTTTCTTAATCTGTTTGGTTGCTATCCCGGGAGCAAAGATAGTAAGAAAAATGTTTTAATTGGGTTTTGCCATTAAATTCAGCTTGAAATTTCAGTTACAACTGTCTCTCCCTCCCTTTAACTATCAGAACTGTGTTCTTTAAATCAAGGGAACAAAAGCAGGAATTGGAGATGATGTTCACAATGGAGTAATCATTACCAGAGTTTGAATGGAATGGATATGTTGAGTTAAAAAGCTTTGCCTCATTCCTGAATTTTAAATCCATTTTTAAGTGAAAATCAACCAAGAAACGGTACCTTTTTGAAAGTCCTTTTTCATATCTATTGTATTGATTGTACTTTTAAAAATTTATAAGTTACCTTTTCACAGATTTGTCTTTTACAATGTTGGTATTTACAGTCTGTGCAAGACACAGTGAGACAAAACTGGAAGTTGGGAGGAAATGAGATACCTTGAAAGGGTACATCATTAAATAAAGTTGTGAAAAAGCATCAATAAGCTGTAAGAGAACAAGATTCATAGATTCACAGCCTTCCTTGTCTGTGTTTAAACGAAACACAAATTCTCTTCCCAAGAGATCCTCCACAAGCATGCAGCCATTTCCTGGGTGTTCTCGCTCTTCCTTCGTCTCTGCAAAAATTTACTGGTTCTTTTGGCTCATTAAGTCTGCACCAATGTAACTGCCGCTAAAGGTGCACTAATCCCAATTTCTTGCACTGTGCCATATCCCTCAATATTATGATATCTGAAATGCTCCAAATATTTTTTAAAGTTTGTAAGGTTTCTGGCCTTCATTACCTTCCTACGAAGTGCATTCCTGAAACCCACCACATGCTGAGTGCAAAACTTTTTTCCCAAATCCCTTCTGAATTTCCTGCCTGTTATCGTAAGACTATGCCCTCCCGTGATTGACCCATCAACCAAGGGGAATCGCTGCTTTCTATCCACCCCTTCTATACCCCTCATAATTTAATACACCTCAATCATGCCCCCCATCCATCTCCTCTGTTCTAAAGAAAACGATCAAAGCCTATCTAGTGATAACAAGCATGGGGCTGGATGAACACAGCAGGTCAAGCAGCATCGTAGGAGCAGGAAAACTTGACGTTTCGGGCCTAAACCCTTCATCAGAAAACCCTTCATCAATGGAAGTAAGGCTGGTTTTTATGATGGACTGGGCTGCTCTCACAACTCTCTGTAATTTCTTGCGGTCCTGAGCAGAGCGGTTGCCATATCAAGCTGTGATGCGTCCCGATAGGATGCTTT
>JAHRHZ010000051.1:8418933-8445084 GCA_024137785.1 Ginglymostoma cirratum
GTCAAGTTTTCCTGCTCCTACGATGCTGCTTGACCTGCTGTGTTCATCCAGCCCCATGCTTGTTATCTCGGATTCTCCAGCATCTGCAGTACCTTTTATCTCCAAAGCCTATCTAGTCTCTTCTTATAGCTGAATTTCTCCATCCCAGGCAACATCCTGGTGAACCTCCTTTGTACCCCCGCTAGTGCTATCTCATCCTCCCTGTAGTGAGGTGACCAGAACTGCACACAGTACTCCAGCTGTGGCCTGACCAGTGCCCTGTAGAACTCCAACATTACCTCCTTGCTCTTTTACTCTATGCCACAACTGATGAAAGCAAGTGTCCCGACTGTAATTTAGCAATCAAAAGGAAACAAGAGTAGCAGCAAACAGTTATAGAGTCATACAGCATGGAAACAGACCTTTCAGCCCAATGTCCATGCCGACCAGGTTTCCTAAACTGAACTAGTCCCATTTGCCTGCGTTCGGCCCATATCCTTCTAAATCTTACGTACCTGTCCAAATGTCTTTTAAATATTGTAATTGTATCCACCTTCACCACTTCCTCAGTCCACTTGTTCCATATATGCACCACTCTCTGTGTGAGAAAAGTTGCCCCTCCGTTCCCTTTTAAATCTTTCCCCTCTCACCTTATACTTACACCCTCTAGTATTGCGCTCCACATCCCTGGGGAAAAGATCATGGCTATTCACCTTATCTATGCCCTTCATGATTTTATAAACCTCTATGAGGTCACCCCTCAGCCTCTTACGCGCTGGGGAAAAGGGCCCAGCTTGTCCAAATAACTGAAACCTTACAGTCTCAGTAACATTCTTGTAAATCTTTCTTTTTTGCACCCTTTCCAATTTTATAGCAGAGTGACCAGAATTATACGCAGTACTCAGAATGTGGTCTTGCTAATATCTTGCACAGCTGTAACATGACGTCCCAACTCCTGTACTCAGTGCTCTGACTGAAGAAGGCAAATGTGCCGAGCACCTTCTTTACCCCTCTGTCTACCTGTGATTCCCTAGGTCTCTCTGTTTGACAACACACTCCAGGGCCCTGCCATTAATTGTGTCAGTTGTTAGTTATACTGAAATGCAATATCTCACATTTATCTAAGTTAAACTCCATCTGCCATTCCTCAGTCCACTGGACCAATTGATCAGGATCCTGTTGTATTCTTAAATAAAAACCTCTTCACAATCCACTATACCACCAATCTAGGTGTCATCTGCAAACTTACTAACTATGCCTTCTATATTCGCATCCAAATCGTTTATATAAATGACAAACAATAATGGACCGGCACCAATCCTTGCAGTACACCACTGGTCACAGGCCTCCAGTCTGAACAACAGCCCTTTACCATAATCCACTGTCTCCTCCTGTTGTCAAGGCAATTGTGTATCCACTTGGCTAGCTCTCCCTGGATCCGTTGTGCAAGTACTGTATACAGGTTGTAGACAGTAATAACAAGAGAGCTGAGAGAGCCATGGGTACCTTCCTGACAGCCAGAATGTCAGACTGCTGAACTGCTGGTATTGGAAAAATAAAAGGTGAACAAATATCTGCCCTGCCTTCACTTCAGTCTTCTGTTGGGAAAACTGCTTTTTAGATACAAATCAGTTCTTAGTGCAAGAGTAGGAAAATGTGTAGACTTAACCCCTTGTAATCACCAGTAATAAGAATTTTCTGAATCTTGGTTTAATTTATCCTCTATATAAGTAACTGGAACTTTATTCATGTTGCTAACTCTTTTATAATGAAATTATGGTAAAAGATATGTAACATTATAATGTGATTGTGTATTCATTTGTCAATCCATCCATAAACTCGGCAAATACTTCCTGAAGCCTGTGCGTATCTGATTAGAAAATTGTGCAGAGATCGAACATGTTAGTTCTTTGCCCATTTTTACAGCCTGGCTATCGTATATATGCTAGAAAATTGGCATTGCACCACTGGAAAATCAGTACTAAACTCTGTGCTTTCTAGCAATATCCTTTAGATAAGTTAAAACTGTTTTCAGTAACCATGCAATTACCCTTACAGGATAACTAAGACACTAATAGAAGAAGATGGTGTAAAATGGAGAGAAAAAGTGTCAACAATCCCAGTAGTCCCTGTATCTGCACAGCAACATAGGTGGGAGAAAGATTCTGTTTCCTGTGCTGCTGAAAGTAAAACCCAGATGACTAATGAAAACCAACACACATCTCCAAACCATGGTAATGGCAAAACACATCGACTATTGTTGATGTCATCACAAATAATTTTGACTTATTATTATGAAATATTGATCTCATCGTATATTGAAACTTGCCTAGATGACCAGAACGAATATTTACTGTTGCACCTAAAACAAAATGCTCTGAGTTTAGTGCATGTCGACTTCAATCTAACACTTACAGTCAAGTTGGTAACTGGGGCCAGTACTTCTGCATCCCATTGCAAGAGCTGAATACATAATCCAAGTCAATGCATTAGTGTAGTGCTGCGGGACTAATGCATTGTTGGAGGTGCTACCTTTTGAATGAGACTATATCTGATATGTCTGTTCTGATGGACGTAAGATGGTTGTATTCTTTGAAGTCTGATATTCTGTCAGTGACCTGGCCAGTATTTAGCCTACATTCAACAAAAGTTTTTATCTTTCTATTGCTTTTGTGGGACTTTGCTATGGTGAATTTGACTGCCACGTTTGTCAAAACACAATAATAACTACAATTTAAATGCATTTAATTAAGTGTTGTTACCTTGAGATATGTTGACAACATAAAGATATTATAAAACTGCAAGTTATTTCTTAACTTGCTGTCTGGCATAAAGATGATGTTGCAATTTAAAATTTTGCATTTATACAGCATTTTCATATTTCATAGAGACATAATCAGACAAAAAATAAATGGTAAACCTTAAAAAGTGAAACCAGGAGGTATAGTCTAAACAAAAACAGAAGCTGCTGGAAAAGCTCAGCAGGTCAGGCAGCATCTTTGAAGAAAAAATCAGAGTTAGTGTTTCGGTCCCAGTTCTGAGGACGGGTCATTGGACTTGAAATGTTAACTCTGATTTTTAGTTCACAGATGCTGCCAGACCTGCTGAACTTTTCCAGTATTTTCTGTTTTTGTTCCTGATTTACAGCATCAATAGTTCTTTTGGCTTTGATTTGGTATAGTCTAAAACTTGGTCAAAGAAGTGGCATTTAAAGATTGTTCTAAACAAAAGGGAGAGAAAGGCAGAATTATCTATCAGGAAAATCAGGGTGTGGGCCTAAAAAGCTGAAATCCTGGTTACTAATGAGGAATGTGAGCACCTTAAAATAAATTCCTTTGGCATTGTTCATAGCTGTTTATTTTGCACATACTGAATAAAAATTATGAATATTGAGCATCCAAAATAACTCCTGTATGGGTATTGAGACTGACATCTGTTTAACGTTAATGTTTTCCCCACCCTATCATTTTGAGATGATACATAAAATATAATAAAATTGATTATTATTTACTACTCAATAACTGAACACCACAATCATAGGCTCTGCTGTATTCACCCTGAATTCCAAGTATTTCTAAAACTAGTTAGCTCATTGGACCAACGTTGTTGTGTTGATTTTTACACTGACTGAGAACTATTAGCACTGTTGATCAGACAGTTGTTGCCTATCCTGATGAGACTGGTGGCTTGCTGCCTCTGTCGAGCAGCTTTGTGCATCCTTTGGAGAGCATCTCACTTTGCCTTCCTCTTCTGCTCTGTCTAGCATCGACTGTAGCCCATATAAACACACACACAATGCTACATACATGCTTGATATAGTTGTTGTTGCCTTGTAGCATACTTGTCTGCTGTATTGCATGAGCATTGCTTGCCTTTCACTAAACCCAGATGTGCTTGGGCCAGGTTCATCTTCTGGTGCAAGTCTCTGCTGTTGGCCAGGTACTTGTGCAAGAGATGCCTCTGTTCCCTCAGCTGTGAAATTTGCTTACTTGGCCTCTTGTCTCTGAAAGTGCAGCATGGCCTTTCCATCCTTCCTTGTAAGATGTCTCACAAAAACAATTCACACTTTAATGAGATTATGCTTGTGTGTTTTTAGCAAAATTGTAATTTTCCAGGTACTATTTCTAAATCAGCTGCCAAAGATTACTCCCTTAACTAGGTCACAGTGACAGGCCAGCTTAAAAAAAATGCCAAATTACTCATACCTGTAACAGGAAAATCAGGTTGTTGCAGCAGCAGCAGTAGTATTATACTGTCTCAGGTTGTTGTCACTGATATTCCTCCACCTTCTTAATCTTTCTTCATTGCCATCTGGATGACGACTTCAGGTATGCATCACTTTTTTCAAACTTTGAATGAAAAGAGCCCTTTGGGAGAAACAAATGATGCTCTCATTTCCCTGCTTTCAATAATTTTTAAATTGTTTAATTTTTTTTGCTCCTCTAAACCATTCCTGCACTTGGTACTGTTCCAAGTGCAGTACAATAATAGCTAATACAATGCTAAGAAATTGATCAAAGAAATGCTTTTTAAGCGGTGACTATGTTACCTAAGTTTTCATTGGTCTAATAAATTTAAGAACTCATGGTGACCAGTTTGGTGTTTCAAACTCCTTTTTGGAAAACTCCAGTAAAGCCCTGTACTGCTGTACCAAAATGTTCTTGCTGTCCCTTTATTTTGGTTGATTATGTTAGCTGAATTTCAATTAGCCTAATCAAGGAGGTCATGATAATTATTTTGGTGTATCACACCCTCATCAGAAAACTCCAGAAGGGCTTCACAGAAAATGTGCCTCATGCACCCATCAAAATCATTTATAGTAGATTCTGAAACACCTTGATAATTTCATCGCAGACATCAAAATTCAACAGTATTTCATTAGTAAGGAGTCTTGTATGAAGTTCTTAAGCATTGAAGATTATTGAGAAATCTTTATGATCTTTACTCTAACAGGCTGCAAGCAGGAAAGGAAAGCTCTAAGAATTACAGACTGATCAGTTTAACCTTTGTGGTTGACAAATAATAAATAATAATGTAGATGGTCATTTGGAAAGTGTTGTCACCTTGAACAGAAGATAAATAAAATAATTAAATAACTTGATAGAAATTTCTGAGAGAGGTGACCAGGAGGGTGATGAGGAAAATGCAGTCTAAATACATGGATTTTAGCAATGGCTGACTGCTCAGAAATTTAAAATTTCATGGGATCCAAGGAAAACCGGGAAGCTGTATGCTGAATTTGTTCAGGGCAGGAAGAAAAAGTAATAATTGAGAGATGTTTTTGTGATTAATAGGGTTCATTGGCCTCAGTATTTGGTTCCTTGCTGTTCATGTTATGTACTAATAGTTTAGTCTTTAATGTAGGGAATCTCATGAAGAGATTTGTAATCAATAGTAAAGTTGGCCATATGATGTGATGAAGAAAGCTGCATACTGCAAGAACATATAGAAGGATATCAGAGGGGCAGAAGAATAGCAAATGAAATTCAATCACAAGAAGTGTAAGGTAATGCATTTAGGAGAACAAGCAAGGCAAAGGAATATACAATAAATGGTAGGATCCTGAAAAGTCTGGAGGCCCTAAGGGACCTTGGATTGCATGTCCGTAAGGTCACAGGATAGGTAGATAAGGTGCAGGGGTCATTAGTTAGCTCATTTGGCTGGATTGCCATTTGCAATGCAGAGTGGGCCAATAGTGCAGATTTAGTTCCCATTCCCAGGTAACCATGCAAGTCCCACTGGTGGCTGAGGTAGAAATCTTCATTTCATTTAAAAAAAACACTTGGTGCCAAAAACTAAAAGGCTCCACACCAAGAGCAAGAAGGTGAGGTCTGGCAGGGTGACATATTGTTTGGCTGGTACAAACATGATGGACCAAAAGGCCTACTTTTGTGCTTACATTTCTACATATAAAAAATATTCTGATCGTTTTCTAAAGGACAATCACAAATGCGGCATCATGTACTTGAAGAACTTGAATTGCTGAGATTTTTTACTGAAGATTTATTTTAAAAATTTCTGCTCTGCTTGAATTCTTTCAGGTAAAAATGTAGAAGAACATTTTATTTCCTTGAAGCAGGAAGGTAATTGTTTTGTGAAGAAGACTCAGTACAAAGAAGCCATCGCAAAGTACAGTGAATGCTTAAAACTGAAAAACGATGAAAGCACCATTTACACAAACCGGTAAGAAATATAGCTTTATACTCTGTTAAGATTTATAACTTCATAGTACAATATAAAGAAAGGACTTTTATGAATGTAATCACAAGGAAGAAGCTCCCATGGTAGCTGATGCACAGGAATAGTATGAAAACTTAACAAAACACACGCGTGGTATTTGAATTCTTTAAACACCCATTTAGTCTTAAGTACCCTTTCTGTGCAATGGTATGTGTAGTTTGAAGTCAGTCACAGGTGTGTCCCTACTAAAGATTAATCCTCTTATGCAGGGCAGCTTTTTTTCACATTTTATGAAGGAGAACCATATATTTATTGTCATGATTACTTTTGTTGCGATACTGTTATCACTTGTATGCCAACTTGGCATACAAGTAAATCAAAGAAGTATAGTCTAAAATTCCTGGCAGTATAGTGCCTCACACAGGTAAATACAAGTTATAAAATCAGCCCTGGAGGCACATGCACAGTTTTGACTTTATGAAAACAAACAGCTCTCATTTATAATTTCAAACATGACATTAATTGACCCTGTGCCAAATGCTACATTCTGTTGGAAAGTTTTGCACATGATACTCAACTCACCCACATAAAATAAGCATGATGTGATTTAAACCCTTGAAATTGGGTTTGTAAAAGTTAACTTGTGTTGGTTTAGTTAATTTTTTTTCATATAAAATATTAGTTGGATTTTCTACTTGCATCAATCTCTGTTGCATTGGAAGTGATGATTTTGCATCTTCCTTATTTGTTAAAATTGCAACAACGTAGAAGCTCAGAATGGTAATTCATTTTAGGATTCCTGTAGCACTACAAATTTAGGTGATTTAGCAAAGGAACACCAAAGGTAAGATGCTGACTCCTTAAACATAGAGTACTTCAAGATTTACAGACATTCCTAGTTGGGGATATAAAATGAGATTTGTCATGCATGCTTCCACCACACAATTTCTTAAACAGCAATGACCAGTCTGGTAGCTGTGAATGCAAGAATGATGCTAATAATTAGAGCCACCTAATCCTTCCAAGTTTCAAAACAGCCATTGCCAAATCAGGCATGTGACACATACTGCATTTCTCTAATGGAAAGGAAGCATCGTGTGGATTGAGTATAAAACTCTTATCGAGTGCTAAGATTCTTATCTCTTTCTGTAAAACGTGCCATGAGTTTAATTCCTGTTTTTAAAAAAAGGAGAAACAGGTGCCCACCCCACCAGAAAAAAGTCTAATTTGGTATTCTTGCCCCACATGTGCGAAGCAATGCTCATCTTCAACAAGTGAGAATGTAACCACCTGCCCTCTACAATGGTGGACTCAGCAGAGATAGTAACATATTGGCAATATCACTGAAGAGTAACTAATGGAATTTAAATCTAATTGAACCAAGAATTGAAAGCTAATCCTGATACTGGTGATTGAGAAACTATAATTTATTGTTTTAAAAATCTGGTTCACTGATGCCCTTTAATGAAGTAAATCTGCCATCCCTACCTGGTCTCCAAATCCACAGCAATGTAGTTGACTCTTAATTACTGTTTGAAAAGTCCAGCAAGCTGTTAGTCCAAGAGCATTTAAGGATGGACAACAGATGCCTAAATCCTTTCGAAAAATAATTTTAAAAATTATTTATTACCATTACTGAATCCCTCACCATCAACATCCTGTGGGAGTTAGCATGGACTGGAAACTAAACTTAACAGGCATGTAAATACTGTAACTCCAAGAATACATCAGAGGCCAGGAATTCTACAGTGTCTAACTCACCTCCTAACGTCCCATTGCGAGTCCACCATCTAGAAGTCACAAGTCAGGAGCATGATGGAATACTTGGATGAGTGCAGCTCTGAATGCACTCAAGAAGGGCAACATCATCTAGGACAAAGCACCCCGCTTGTTTAATTCCCCCCACCCACCACCTTTAACATTTACTTCCTGCACCACTTGCGTACAGTGGCAACAGTATATACCACCTACCGGATGCCCTACAGCAATTCACCAAAGCTCCATCAACAGCATTTTCCACACCTAAAACCTTCTACCACCCATAAGGATAAGGACAGCAGATGCATGGAAGCACGACTACTTGTATGTTCCCCTCCTAGCTATATATCATCCTGAAGTGATGGACAAGGTAATCAAGAAAGGAGTCAAAATCCTGGAACTCTGTTCCTATCAGCATTGTGATGTAACTATTCCCCACCCTGAGTGAATGTCAGCTCAAGAGACGGCTAACCACCACCTTTTCAGTGAAAGATTAGCAACAAATGCTGGCCTAAACAGCAATGCCCTCATTCTGTGAATGAATAATAAGGATTCCTGATAACAGAAGTTATGTTTCTTATTTGCTCCCAGGTCCAACTATTTTCACTGTCTGTGCAATCTCCTTAGACATAGTTTATAACTTTGTTTTCACAGCAAGGTACCCAACCACCCCTCCCCACACCCCTCCGCCATTGTAAATCCTGCAGCAAGCTTTCCAGGGCCTGTCAGCAATTGCTAGTTATTGCATAAATCAAGTTTATCACATTGAAAAATCATGTCAAGTTTTTAGGTGAAATGAAGTCATGACCCAGCCTGTTATAGTACTGCTCAGGTAGGAGGTATGCTGTAGCCATCCAGCAGTGACTCTTTCTGTGTTTATTTTTACCCCTCCCTCTCTGAAGATGCACTAGACTCCATTCAGTGATGTTCAACACAACTGAGATTATGATCTAGCAGTGTAAATCGATACAGTGTGGAGCTTACTTTATTTTATTCATTCACGGGATGAGGGTGTCGCTGACCAGGCAGCATTTATTGCCCATCCCTAATTTCCCAGCGGGCAGTTCAGAGTCAGCCACATTGCTTGGGTCTGAAGTCACAGGTAGGCCAGACCAGGTAAGGATGGCAGTTTCCTTCCCTAAAGGGCATTAGTGAACCAGATGGGTTTTTCCGACAATTGGCAATGGATTCATGGTCATTAGATTGTTGATTCCGGGTATTTATTGAATTCAAATTCCACCATCTGCCATTGCGGGATTCAAACCCGGGTGCCCGGAACATTATCTGGGTCTCTGGATTAACTGTCCAATGAGAATACCACTAGACCATCACCTCCCCTCTGGAGCTGGAGGTACACAGCAAGTCAGGCAGCATCAGAGGAGCAGGAAAGTCGATGTTTCAGGTTTACACCCTTCATCAAGCAGTAGAAGGATTGAGTGCGATCATTCCGAGGCATTGCATTTTAGTGCTGTCAACAATGAAACCCTGCTCCTCCTCCATCTTTTCAACAGCTGTGCTGCAGTTGAGTAAAAATGTGGTGAAAAATTTATTTTATTTTGAACTAATTTTGGAGGATTTAGTTAGTAAACCTGCTATGGTTGGTTCGCTTGCCGAGCTGGTTCATTAGTTCGCAGATGTTTCATTACCCTGCTGTGTAACATCATCAATGCAGCCTCCAATGAAGCATTATTGTGTTTTCCTGCCTGGTATTTAAATTCTGGGGTACGTTGGAATTGGTTACCTCATTTCCAGTTTTTCTTTGCCGTGGTGTATATATAAGGTCTAATTCTGCGTGTTTATTGATGGCCTTCTTGGTGGACAACCAAGCCTCTAGAAATTCCTGTGCTTGTCTCTGTTTGGCCTGTCCTAGTATCCTGATGTTGTCCCAGTGGAACTGATGGTTCTCCTTATCACCGTGAATGGAGATGAGTGAGTACCAATCATGTCCTTTTGTTGCTAGTTGGTGTTCATGTATTCTTGTGGCCAGTTTCCTTCCTGTCTGTCCAATGTAATGTTTATCACAGTCTTTGCATGAGATATTGTATATCTCATTGGTTCTGTCCATAGTGGGTAAGGGGTCTTTGGTTCGAGTTAGCAGTTGGTATAGGATTGACATCGGTTTGTGTGCCACTCTGATGCCCAATGGTCGTAGGAGTCTTGTGGTCAGTTCAGATACGTTCTTGTTATATGGTAACTTGACAAGTGTGTCAGGGCGTACTGTATCTTCCTGTTGTTGTTTGTGTGATAGGCATCGTCGGACCCAGCTGTTTAGGGATCTGTTGTCCTTAAATACTTGATAGAGTATTCCCCTTGTTTTGGCGTAGTTCGATTGGGACAACATCAAGATCCTAGGACAGGCCAAACAGAGACAAGCACAGGAATTTCTAGAAGCTTGGTTCTCCACCAAGAAAGCCATCAATAAACACATGGAATTAGACCCTATATCTACACCACTCAGAAGAAATACTAGAAACGACAAAACCAATTCCAACGGACCCCAGAGTTTAAACACCAGGCAGGAAAACACAACAGCACTACATCGGAGGCTGCACTGATGATGGTGCCAGCAGGGTAATGAAACATATGCAAACTAACGAGCCAGCTCAGCGAGTGAACCAATCTCAGCATCCACAACCCAAGCTACAAATCTACTCAAGAATCTTAGTTAATAAACCTTACATCAACAGTTTGAATTTATATATCATGGCACATTTAAATAGAAAAAGTCATACCAAACTATTTCACAACGGCACCATCCCAAATGAAGCCAAAGAAGAAAATATTTGAAGATATGATCAAATGCTTGATGAAAGTTGCAAATATTAAGGAATGCCTTAAACGACTGGAAGGTGGAGACACTTTGGAATATCAGAATGTTGGACCCAGATGGCTGAAGGCACTGTCACCAAATTAGGGCCCAGGCGAGGATCAAACTTGCATGAAGATTTCCGGGTTTGTAGAGAGGGTAAGTGTTAAGCTGATAGGCAGTGTTTTCAAGTGTAAGTCCCTCAGAGACCAGATCACGATTGCAAAACCAAACTGAAAGGAACTCATTTTGAAGAATTGTGAGTGTTAGGTCCATTCTAAATCCATCACACTTAGCACAGGAACACAAACAGAAGTTGTTGGAAAAGCTTAGCAGGTCTGGCAGCATCTGTGAAGAAAAAAATCACAATCCGGTGACCCAATTTTTTTTTTCTCCTTTTTTTCTTCAGGGGAAGGGCCACCGGACCCAAAACGTTAACTCTGATTTTTTCTTCACAGATGTTGCCAGACCTGCTGAGATTTTCCAGCAACTTCTGTTTTCGTTCCTGATTTACAGCATCCACAGTTCTTTCAGTTTTCACTTAGCAAGGTGTTCATGCCACAGTGGGTAAAGAGTCAGTGTTGAGAACTCTCAGAGCAATTCTCTCCTGATTGTAATTCGTTGTGCCACCACAATGGTGGGTCTATCCTGAGTGAACCACACTGCATAGGTCTGGAATTATATGCAAGAACACTGGATTTTCTTCTTTGCAGACATTAGTGAATAATGCTCCAATTGTTTTATTACATTTTACTGCATTACTGAAACTAACATTTAATTACGTATTTAATCAGTAAATTTATATTCTACCAGCTGCCATGCTGCAATTTGAACCTTTATATCCTGAGGTCTAGGCTGCGCCTCTATTAGTAGTTCAGTAACATTAGTACTATGCCACCAACCAATTAATCTCCATGGTCTCTAATCAACCATACCAGGATAATCTTTTAGTAAAATGCATGAAACTGAAACTCCACTCCAGTGATCCCAAAGATAGACTTGCAAGGGCTAGATTTTATGGGCAACCTGGAGGTGGTGAAGTAGGTAACTTAGGGTGCTGTGCAATTGAGTACCTACCCTTCTATGATTTTATGAATGGCAGGGGAATCTTCAGGTCTACTACCCACTCAAGGCCAATTAAGGCCCTTAAGTGTGTAATTAATGGAGTCACCCTTTGCTGCTGCTCGGATGCAACAGACAGCCAAAGAGGCCTGAACCCACCCTACCCCACTGGGTTTGTCCCTGTGGATGCTGGCTGTTGAAGGTTTGGGGTGTTTCTCAGGTCCTTTTCTCTCCTTGTGTAGGAATATCTAAATCCCAGGTTTTGTAGTTTCGTTATGAAGGACCTTGTGTGTGAGCAATTTACAATTTTTCTTCCCAATATTTGGGATCATTAGTTAACTAAATCAATGTGAAAATTCCTCAAGATGTCACAATTGAGCATTTTTAAAGAAATGTGATTTATTTTGCTTTATACTTTTCTTAGAGCTCTGTGTTATCTGAAACTGAATCACTATAAGGAGGCTGAAGAGGACTGTAACACAGCTCTGCAGTTGGAGCCCGCTAATATAAAAGCATTTTACCGAAGAGCCCTGGCTTACAAAGGGTTAAAAGTAAGGCACTGGATTAACCACATCAAATAAACACTGGAATTTTATCCATTAGTAAATTAAAGCTGTGCTGGTGTGCAGAGATCTTGGCAACATATAGGATTCTGGAAATGCTGTACTAGGACCTTTCCATGACCACCATGCTTGTTCTTTCATACATAGTCAGGTCAAAATTATTTTATATAAATGGAATGATGACCCACAATGCAATATGACAACTGCGCATGCACAGATACGACCAGTGATATTAACTGGCTGTGACAGGATCTGCCACATTCCATGCGCCTCATAATCATCATCAGCACAAGCACTGCTAAAGAGGGGTCAAGGAGACGAGACAGTGGCTTGGGCCCCAGTGGGAGCAGAACAGAAGGTAGGAGTGGGAAGAGAACAAAGGCTATGAGTAAAAGTTGAATTGTGGGAGGCCAGGATTTGGAGGTGTGATGTCCTGCACCTAGAGCAGTGGGGAACCATCCTCTTGCTTTGGATTGATAGGAAGCTTGGAGAAGATTGGAAGGCTGGATAAGTTGAGCGGGACACTTAAAACAAATTCAGATCCATGCTGTGAAAGGACTATGTTAATTTTAAGCAGCAGAATTTTAGGGATCAGAAGCATGCAACATATTGGCAATGTCTGAAAGATAATGAACATTTCTAAAGGTACTGAGTACAGAAAAGAAAATATTCCTTTGAAGTTACCTAGTAAAAACAGTATATTAATACTCCCATTTTTTAATGGGTGTTGAGCAACAAGTGATGTCCAGATACTTCAGCCACTTTATCAGAAACAGCCTTATTTAGAATATTTAAAGTTCATTACACGATCCTTCGGCATAGATCCCTGTTCTTCAAGGTATTCTTCTTTTCCAGTGCTACACATCTAGTATTGAAGATCTCAAGAAAGTACTGAAGCTTGATGTAAATATTGCTGAAGCTCAAAAAGAATTGCTGGAGGTAACGGAACTTTTGAAAAAGGAGGGAGAAGGAGAACCTTTTTACAAGATCAGCAACCAAGAGAAAACTAGAAAAAACATCGAAATACAAGAGGTACTTTCTTTTTCTAAATCATCTGATAAGGTTGCAGGATATGTTTTTGACATTCCCTAACAGAGGAAACATCTTATTGCATCTACCCTGAGTATCCCTTTAAGTATATTAGAACATAGAGAACATAGAACACTACAGCACAGTCCAGGCCCTTCGGTCCATGATGTTGTGCCAACCTATTTATCCTACTAAAATCAATCTACCCTGCATACCCTACATTTTACTATCCTCCATGTGCCTATCCAAGAGTTGCTTAAACGGCTCTAAAGTATCTGACTCCACTACCACTGCCAGGAGCGCATTCCACATGTCCACCAATCTCTGTGTGAAGAACCTACCTCTGACACCTCCCCATACCTTCCTCGAATCACCTTAAAATTATGCCCCCTCATAATAGCCATTTCCACCCTGGGAAAAAGTCTATCTATGCCTCTCATCATCTTGTAAACCTCTATCAAGTCACCTCATGTCCTTCTTCGATCCAATGAAAAAAGCCCTAGCTCCCTCAACCTTTCCTCGTAAGACGTGCCATCCAGTGCAGGCAGCATCCTGGTAAATCTCCTCTGCATCCTCTCTAAAGCTTCCACATCTTTCCTGTAATGAGGTGACCAGAACTGAACACAATATTCCAAGTGTGGTCGAACCAGAGTTTTACAGAGCTGCAGCATAACTTCACAGCTCTGAAACTCACTTCCCCTACCATTGAAAGCCAAGACACCATATGCCTTCTTTACAACCCTATCAACTTGGGTAGCAACTTTGAGGGATTTATGGACGTGGACGCCAAGATCCCTCTGTTCCTCCATACTGCCAAGAATCCTGCCATTAACCCTGTATTCTGCATTCAAATTCGACCTTCCAAGATGAATCACTTCACACTTTTCTGGTTGAATTCCATCTGCCACTTCTTTGCCCAGCTCTGCATCCTGTCAATGTCCCGTTGCAACCTACAACAGCCCTCCACACTGTTCACAACTCCACCAACCTTCGTGTCATCGGCAAACTTACTAACCCACACTTCCATTTCCTCATCCAAGTCATTTACAAAGATCACAAAGAGCAGAGGTCCAAGAACAGATCCCTGTGGAACACCACTGGTCACTGAGCTCCAGGCTGAATACTTTCCATCTATTACCACTCTCTGTCTTCTATTGGACTGCCAGTTTTGTATCCAGACAGCCAAATTTCCCTTACTTCCCCATGCCTCCTTACTTTCTGAATGAGCCTACCATGTGGAACCTTATCGAAGCCTTGCTAAAATCCATATACACCACATCCACTGCTTTTCCTTCATCAATGTGTTTTGTTACATCCTCAAAGAATTCAATAAGGCTTGTGAGGCATGACCTGCCCCTCTCAAAGCCATGCTGACTATTTCTAATCAAACAGTACTTTTCCAAATAATCATAAGTACTATCTCTCAGAATCTTGTCCAATAAAGTGCCCCCCACAAAAGTAAGACTGACCGGTCTGTAATTTCAGGATTTTCCCTATTCCCTTTCTTGAACAAGGGAATGACATTTGTCACCCTCCAATCTTCTGGTACTACTGCAGTGGATGATGCAAAGATCATTGCCAAAGGGGCAGCAATCTCTTCCCTCGCTTCCCGTATTAACCTTGACTATATCCCGTCTGGCCCAGGGGACTTATCTATTCACATGTTTTTCAAAATTTCTAGCACATCCTCCTTCCTAACATCAACCTGTTCAAGCATATCTGCCTATTTCATGCTGTACTCACAAACGTCAAGGTCCGTCTCACAGGTGAATACTGAAGCAAAGTATTCATGAAGGACCTTCCCCACCTCCTCTGACTCCTCACACAAGTTCCCTTCACTATTCCTGATTGACCCTACCCTCACTCTGGCCATCCTCTTGTTCCTCACGTAAGTATAGAAAGCCTTGGGGTTTTCCTTGATCCTACCCGCCTAGGTTTTCTCATACCCACTTCTAGCTCTCCTAAGTCCATTCTTCAGTTCCTCCCTGGCTACCTTGTAGACCTCTGGAGCCCTGTCCGATCCTTGCTTCCTCAACCTTAAGTAAGCATCCTTCTTTCTCTTGATTAGGTGTTCCACATGTCTTGTCATCCAAGGTTCCTTCACCTTACCATCCTTTCCTTGCCTCAGTGGGACAAACCTATCCAGTACCTGTCGCAACTGCTCCCTAAACAACCTCCACATTTCTATCATGCATTTCCATGAGAACATCTGATCCCAATTGGTGCTCCGTAGTTCTTGCCTAATAGCATTGTAATTCCCCCTCCCCCAATTAAATACTTTCCCATACCGTCTGCTCCTCTCCCTCTCCATGCTATAGTAAAGGACAGGGAATTGTGATCACTATCACCGAAATGCTCTCCCACCGAGAGATCTGACACCTGAGCTCGTTCGTTGCCAAGCACCAAATCCAATATGACCTCCCCTCTAGTCAGCCTATCTCCATATTGAGTCAGAAATCCTTCCTGGACATACCTGACAAAATCTGCTCCATCCAAACTATTTGCACTTAGGAGGTTCCAGTCTATACTAGGGAAGTTGAAGTTGCCCATGAGAACAACCGTATTACTTCTACACCTTTCCAAAATCTTCCAATCTGTTCCTCAATGTCTCTGTTGCTATTGGGGGTCTATAGAAAACCCCCAATAAAGTGACTGCTCCTTTCCTGTTTTTCCTACTTCCACCCATACTGATTCAATGGAGAAAGCCTCCTCTACGACCTCCCTTTCTGCAGCTGTGATACAATCCCTGATTAGCAATGCCACTGCCCCAGCTCTTTTACCTCCCTCCCTATTTCTTTTGAAACATCTACTCTGGAACATCCAACAACCATTCCTGCCCCTTTGTTATCCAAGTCTCCATAATGGCCACAGCATCGTAGTTCCAAGTACTAATCCATGTTCTAAGCTTGTCACCCTTATTCCTGACACTTCTTGCATTGAAGTAGACACACCTCAACCTGTTGCACTGACTGCCACTTTGCCCTATCAATTGCTTATCCTTCCTCATAGTTTCTCTGCTTGCTCTATCTGTCTGTTAACTGGCTACCCCATCCTCTGACCTGTAGCTCTGGTTCCCATCCCCCTGCCAAACTTTGTAGGTTTCAATGAGATCAGTTCATTCTTTAAAACTCTAGAGAATACAGACCCAATTTTAAAAATCTCTCTCCGTAGGACCATTCCAGGAAAAAGTCAATGTATGTAGCAATTCCTCTGGCAAAAATATCCTTCCTGAGATAAGGAGACCAAACTGCACCCAAGTCTTCGTTGTTCTAACCAAACTTCAGTTCAGTTGAAGAAAGACTTCACTACTCCTGTACACAAATCCTCTTACAAAAACGCTATAATTGCATTTGCCTTCCTGATGCTGCACCTGCATGTTGGCCTCTAACTAATTGACAAGGACACGTAGGTTTCTATGTACATCTAGACTTTCCAACTGCTTACCATTTTAAAAAATACTTTGCACATCTGTCCTCCTACCTAAGTGGATACATAACCTTAAAGTTTTCCACATTATATTCCTTTACCATGTTCTTGCCCACTCACTAAATCTGTCCAAATCCTCCTCATGCTGCTTTATAGCTTCCTCACAACACACATTCTTGCTTAGCATTGTATCGTCTGCAAATTTGGAAATATTTTTACATTTGGTACCCACATCCAAATCACTAATAACAGCAGGGGCCAAGTACTGATCAGTGTAGTACCTTACTAGTCACAGCCTACCAATGCAAGAATGGTCCATTTGATCTCACTCTCTTTTCTGTCTGTCAGCCAGTTTTAATCAGTGCCAGTAAATTCCGATCCCACAGGCATAATTTTGCTAACCAATCTCTTGCAGGGACCCTCTATGTATACTTTGTCCATTGACTTGCCTTTATCAATCCTGTTAGTAACTGTCTCAAAAAATGTCCAACAGGTTCATCAAATATGGCTTCTTATTCACAAATCCATGTTGACTATGCCTGATAAGTTCGTTACTATCTGACTGTCCATTTATTACATTCTTTATAATAGATTTCAGCATTTGCCCTACTACTGATGTCCGGCCACCACATCTGTTGTTCCCTGTTTTGTCTGTTGATCCCTTCTTAAACAGTGGGGTGATAATTATTAGCTTCCAATCAGCAAGAATTATTCAGGAACAAGTAGAATTTTGGAAGGTGATCACCTATGCATCCACTGCCTTTGTAGCCACCACCTTCAACAGTCTGGGTTGTGGAATACCAAGGCCTTGGGAATTTATTACCTTTCCACCTCATTAATTTCTACAATGCGTTGTTTTTACTGATACTAATATCTTGGATCTTTGACTCTGGGAGATTTATTGTACCTTTCTCAGTAAAACTCAAGTAATCATTTGGCTTCTCTGCCCTTTCTATACTCTCAGTTGTAAATTCTTGTCACTCTGTCAGTATGGACCCACATTATTCTTAGCAAAATAATTTTTATGTATCTATAGAGGCTTTTAAAGTCTGTTTGTCTGCATTTGTATTCAATTCTCCCTTGTCTTATCAGTTTCTTGTCCCTCCTTTTCTGCATTCTAAAGACATTTCAGTTGTCAGATTTACTAATTCAGGCAACTTTATCAGCCTATCCTTTAATCTTACGTAATTCTTAACTTCCTTTGTCAACCACAGTTGGCTGACCTTTTTTTTTGAGTTTTTGTACGGTGAAGGAATACGTAGATGCTGTAAGCCATGCAAAAGTTTTTTCAATACTACGTATTGTCCATATACATTCATGCTTTTTATTGAATATTCCCAGTCCACCTCAGCCAATTTGTGCATCATGCCTTCATAATTTCCCTTATTAAAGTTTAACATCTTTGCTTTGGATTGAACCGCTCACTTTCAAACATAATATAAAATGTCTATGGTCATTCATCCATAAAGATTCTTTTACAACAGGTTAATTCACCCTTTTTCATTACACTGATCCAAAATAACACATCCTCTATTTAGCTCTTCAACGCATAGCATGAGAAAATAATCCCCGGTGTTACGGAGAGAGAATAGCCGAACCCCTCTGATAATTAAACTAAAACACAAGCCCCAATCTGTTATGACAGGAGTAGGGGTTGCCCTGTAATAATTACCCTGAAAAACCCAAGGAAGCCCATCTTTCCCCTCGTTATCTATTAAAAGAAAGAAAATCCTGATTTCCACTTTACAAGTAACAAGGAGCAATTTATTGTTTAACCCAACAATGAACAAATTAACAAAATTACTAACAAACCAACAATTCCTCCTTAGACTACCAAGTAATCCCCAACTGGTCTGAATTCTACTGGAATGCTGTTTAAATAAAGACAAATCCCACTAATATAAACCCAATTAGTAAAAAGCAATAAATTATAACTTAATCTCTCGAAGTTCGCACAGAATGTCTTCTAGAATATTCTGTCTTTTCCGCTCACTTCACAAACACCTTTCTTCCATTAATTCTGCTGTCAGAGACGTTTTACCTCTGTAATTGCTTCAATGAGGACTGAGCTAAAATACCGTTGTACCATTGATTAATTAGATGGCTTTCTTTGAGAGCTGAAGTGGTGCTAACTCTGGCATGTGGCGGATGGCTGTTTCTTTCAAATGGCAGTTGCCTCTCCCAACTTTCCAAATGCCCTCATCTTATATACCCGTAATGATATATTCAAATTCTTATAATGTGCTTGGTTTCAGATTGTCAACACCGTCAGATTTAAATTCAATTGGCTTTCTGTATCTGGGTGACATTCTTGACCCTGGCTCCATCCTGGAGTCAAGCTTATTGCCACGGAAATATCTGTCTGATCCCTTCCATTCTTCCCAAACACACAAGCACATGGTACAGCTGAGATGCCCGTGATGCCACAGCCTTAGCTCTGGTTGTATTCTCCTGAAGAGTAATCACCAATTAGCAAGCAGAATCCAGGGATGACTCTTCTACCTGGCTGAATCACCTAGACTGGCTAGTAGTCACCTATTTTCACATGCACACTGTTAATCTTCATCCCCATCTCTTTCTCTATTCTAATTCTCTTGACTGCATATTTTTGACATCTAGTCTTGGATAAGCCATTACTTCCTCCAGTTCAACTTTGGAAAAACTGAAGCTGTTATTTTCAGTGAACACCGCACAAATTTACTACTAATTTTGTTGTGCTGTCCGGTCACTTAAACTATGCCAAGCTATTTGCAACCTGGTTTTCTTTTCACTAAAAACTGTCAGTTGTCGACTGGAAGAACTGAATCTTAACTTCCAAAAACAGATGGATTGTGGTGGGGTCAAATCTTAAAAATCACAAAATCTTAAACAGTAATCCACCCTGCTCATTTTGTATTTTAATGGTATGAAGAACAAGTGATCTCCACACAAACATTCCAATAAGGAGCAGAAGTAGACCATTCACCCACTCAAGGCTTGCTCTGCCATTTAGCATAATCACGGCTGAACTGTTTTTGCATTTCAAATTCTACGTTTCTATCTACTCCCTTGCCCAACAAGAATCTATCTTCTTTTGTCTTAAAAAAATCAATGACCTTGCCTCTGTCACCTTCCAAGGCACAACATTTTAAAGCCAAAATATCCTCTGAGAGAAACATAAGGCTCCTCATAAAAAGGTGATCTGATTTTTTTTTAAACAATGCCTCCTTGTTCTGGACTCATCCACAAAAGCCTTTTCACATTCATTTTGTTAAGGTTTTTTAGGATCTTGTACATTTCAGTCAAGTCACCTCTCAATCTTCTAAACAGCAGTGGAAACAAGTCCAGTCTATCCAATATACAGCCCATCCAACATCCAACAAGGATAAAGGCTTCAGATACGTGGGAATATGATTGCGTACAAGTTCCCTTCCAAGTTACTCACTGTCCTGACTTGGAAATACATCACTGTCGCTGGGTCAAATTCCTGGAATTCCCTTCCTAAAGGCATTGTGGGTCTACCTACAGCATGTAGACTACAACAGTTCAAGAAGGCAGCTCACCACCACCTTCTCAAGGGCAGCTAGGGACAGGCAATGAAAAGTGCTGGTACAGCCAGCGATGTCCACGTTCCATGAGTAAATAAATTTTTAAAATTCCTCATAGGACAGCTGGCTCATTTCAAATATCAATCCACTTAACCTCCTCTAAACAGCCTTCGACCTCAATTACAGAAGCCTTAAGGTGCAAAGGAAGGCTTTTCAATCCATCATGCCTGCACCAGCTCTTCAAATGAATATCATTGGCGCGAGGTAACCTCCTGCTTTTTTCCTATACTCTTGAACTTTATTTTTATCCAAATTATCATTCAGTGTCCTTTTGAAATGTTCCAGTTGAACTTGCCTCCACTACATTTCCAGACCCTAATTATTTGTTGATTGAAAACATTTTGTCTCATGTCACCCTTGCTTCTTTTGCAAATTGTTTTAAATCTAAGAGCCCGTGTCCTTGCTCCTTTCACAAGCAGGAAGTTTCTCCCAATCCACTTTTTCCAGCCTGCTCATGATTTTGAAAACCTCTATCAGATTTCCTCTCAGTTCCCTTCTCTCCAAGGAGAACAGTGCCAACTTCTTCAAACTGTCCTCAAAACTAAAATTTCTCATTCCTGGAGCCTTACCTGTAAATCACTTCAACACTGTCTCCAGTCTGTTCACGTCCTTCCTATAGTATGATGCCCAGAACTCTACATAATGCTGCAGCTGAGGTCAAACAAGTGTCTTGTTCAAGTTATCATACAAATGTAGGGTAATTTGGTAATAGAACAAACCTAGAGGCTTTATATCTGAATGCACGAAGCATTCAGAATAAAGTTAATGAATTAACAGCACAAATAGACAAATGGTTATAATTTGGTGGCAGTTACTGAGATGTTGCAGGGAGACCAGATTTGGGAATTGAATATCCAAGGATACTCAGTGTTTCGGAAAGATAAGCAGAAAAGAAAAGGAAGTGGTGTAGTATTGTTAGTAAAGGAATAGATCAGTGCTGTAGTGAGAAATGAAATAAACATTGGAGATTCAGGCACAGGTTCAGTCTGAGTAGAAATAAAAAAATAGCAAGGAAGAGAAGTTCCTGGTGAGAGTAATCTATAGGTCCCCAAACAGTAGTCCCACTGGGGCACAGGAAATACTCAGGGCTAGTGAGAAAGGTACAGCAATAATCATGGGTAATTTTAATATATATATATAGATCAGATTAATGAAATTGGCAACTTAGCCACAAGGTAGAGTTCATTGTCTGTATTAGAACATTGTTTCTTGAAGCCGTATGTTGGGGAATCAACCAGGAGCAAGTTAATTTGGATCTGATAGTGTATAATGAGTTGGGATTAATTCTTGATCTCAGAGTAAAAGATTTACTTGGGAGAAGTGATCATAGCATGCTAGAAAATTAAATGCAGTTGGAAGGCGAGAAACTGGAGTCCCACACTTGCATTTGGAGTTAACGGAAGTAATTACATAGGCATGAGGACAGATTTGGCCCTGGTGGACTGGGCAGGAAGTCTAAAATGTAGGATATTGGCAAATGTTTAAGGAGATACTCAATTGCTCCCAATTAAAATCTATTCCAGAAAAGAAGAAAGATTGTAGTGAAGGAGAAAAAACATCCATTGCTAAGCAAGGAAGTTAAAGATAAAATCAAAAATTCAGGTTTTAAACCAAGATGATAAATTACTTCTCTCAAAGGGTTGTGTATCTGTGGAATTCAGTACCCCAGACTGGGATGATTGCTGGGACATTTGAGTAAATTTTTAAATACTAATGGCTTGAAGCATCATGGAGAGTGGACATGAAAGTGGAGTTGAGGCCAAGTAAAGATCAGCAATAATCATATCAAATGGCACAGTAGGCTCGAGGAGCCTACCCTGGCTCTTAGTTCTTAGGTTCAACATCATGCCTTTGCTCTCATTCTATAAGCCTCTATTAATAAAACCAAGGATGCTGCATGCTTTACTTACTGCTCTGTCTACCTGTCCTGCTGCCATCAATGATCTGTGCAGATATATACCCTGGTCCTTCTGATCCCATATTTCCTTTATAATTGTACCTTCTTTTTTATATTGTTATTCAGTCTTCTTCTTTGTAAAATGCATCAACTCAGACTTCTCTACATTGAAACTAATCTGCCCACTCCGCCAGTTTGACTTTGTCCCTCTGGAGTTCTGCACTGTCCTTGTCACAGTTTGTAATTTTTCCAAATTTCATGTCATTTGCAAATTTTGAATTTGTCCAATGCACACCAGGACCTAGGTTATTAATATATCAGGAAAAGCAAGGGTCTCAACACCAACCCTGGGGAATTCCACTACAGGTTTTCCTCCAGTCCAAAAAAATCTTTTGACCATGCTCTCGGTTTCCTGTCACTCAGCCAAATTTGTATCCATGTTACTGTTCTTTTTATTCCATGACCTATAACTTTCTTCACGAGTCTGTTCTGTGGCACTGTATCATGCACCTTCCAGAGATCCATCTATATTACATCAAAAGTGTTACCCTCATCTGCCCTTTCTGTTACCTCCTCTTAAAAAAACTCAATGAGTTAGTTAAACACTATTTTCTCCTTAGAACTTCATGCTGACACTTCCTAATCAATCCTACTTTTTCCATGGGTCTACTAATTCTATGCTGACTAACTGTTTCTAGGAACCTCCCAACTACTGATGTTAACCTGACTGGTCTTAGGTCATTTGGCCCGTCGAGTTTGCTCTGCCATTCAATCATGGCTGGTATGTTTTTCAACCCCATTCTGCTGCCTTCTCCCTGTAACCATTGACCCCCTTACTCATCAAGAACCTACCTACCCCATCTTCAAATACACCCGATCGCTTGGCCTCCACAGCCTTCTGAAGCAATGAGTACCACAGATCTATCACACTCTGGCTGAAGAAATTCCTCCTCATCTAAGTTTTAAAAGGTAATTCTTTAACTCTGAGGCTGTGCCCTCCGCTCCTACTCTCTCCTACTAGCGGAAACATTGTTCCACATCCACTCTATCCAGGCTTCTCCGTATTCCATAAGTTTCAATGAGATCCTCCATCATCCTTCTAAACTCCATTGAGTATAGACCGTTCTCGACTGTTACTTAACTGTTCCTGCTATTACAAGCCCTTCATCCCCGGGATTATTCTTGTAAACCTCCACTGAACCTCCTCTGATGCCAGCACATCCTACCTCAGATATAGGGCCAAAATCTACTCTCAATATTCCAAAAGCAATCTGACCAAAGCCTGAAACAGCCTCAGTAGTAGATCTCTCCTCCTTTATTCCAGCCCTCTTGAAATGAATGCTAACGTCGTATTTGTCTTCCTAACTGCCTACTGAACCTGCATGTTAAGTTAAGAGAATCCTGAACAATTGTGCTTCAGATTTCTGAAGCCTTTCCTCATTTCAAAAACAGTCTACACCTCTACTCTTTCTACCAAAATGCATAACCTCTCACTTGCCCACAATTTGTTCCATCTCCTACTTCTTTGCCCACTCTCCTATCCTGTGTAGGTCTACCTTCAAATTTAGCAACAATGTGCTGAGTTCCTTTGTTCAAATTGTTACTGTCCCTCAACTCATTTAAGATTAACCTGGATCTGTACTTGAAACACTGTAATCAGCAAGGCTGCAAACCACGTGCTGGAAAGTGGAATTAAAACGGGTGAATAGTTTATTCAATTTGCATAGAAATGTTGGGCCGAATGGCCTTTTTCTGTGCTGTAACTTCTGTTGTGGTCCTATTGTGTTCCCTGACCCTTTGGCTGCATTCATCTGTAAATCAGAAGATATAAATATTGTAATATGCTAGTGTAGATCCCTGAGGTAGAATATCCTGCTGCGTAAGAAACTTGCTACAGTATAATGTTTCATTGTCTTGGCGGAAGTGGAGAAGTTCACTCTCAAGCGGTGACAAATTTAATTCTTCTTTATTATGCTACATCCATAGGCTTCTCATTTTCTACATTTACCTCTATGTTTCTTAGGTTGTATGTAGGGTCCAGAGAGCAGTGGAGGGAAGCAAAACACGATCTTTTACATCAATAATTATTACAGGTCTCAGTTGAGGCATTTTCCTAGCTAAGAAGGGACAATACGTACCAGCAACGCTTGAGATGCAGCTACCCGAATGTACAGGGTAATTGTTGAGCCTTCTAAAACCAAGGGAATTCTAACAAGAGAGAATCTAAGTACTATGCGCTGACTTGTAACGGTATTACTATCACTGTGAGTCCCACACCAACATCCTGAATATCACCAAAATGTTAACTAGACATGCCTCATAATTACTATAGTTGCAAGAGCAGGCCAGCGGTTGGCTCCCAAAAACCTTCCTCAGAAATAGTGCTGTCATGAGATATGAGGGATGGGGAACCCTGGATCCTGAACTAACAATGTCCTTTTCAGTCTATTGCCTGGACTTTCAGCAGCCCCCCTACGCAATCCAGTATCCTACACCATTTCTCTATTTATTCATGGGCTTTGGTTATTGCTGGCTAAGCCAGCATTATTGCCTATCCCTAACAGCCCTTGGGAAGGGATACAGACCCCCATAATGCTGTCAGGAATTAACTTGCAGGCTTTTGACCCAACAACAGCTAAGGAACAGAGATATTGTTCCAAGTCAGAATGGTGTGTAGCTTTGGACGGAACATGCAGTTTGTGCTGTTTCCTTACATAAGCCCTATCCTTCTCAATGGTAAAGGTCATGGATTTGAAAGGTGCTGTGAAAGGATACTTGGTGAGTGTACATTTTGTATTTTGTCAGATTTTAAAAATAACTTTCAGAACATGTTTAATGCTGCTGCTGTTTTTAAAGACCACACATCTTATTTTCAAATTATACCATTTTATCTTTGAAAGATTGCTGATAGTGATGAAGAGGAGGAGAAAATAACCAAAAAAAGCAGTGAGCAAGAAATTCTAAGCAACCCTGAAACTGAACAAATGGATTCTGTAATAGCTGAGGATGCGTCAACTCAACATGGAACCTTTGAAAATACTCAACCACTGTCAGGAAAAGGAGCTAATTTGAAGCCAAAAAACGCATATGAATTTGGCCAAGCTTTAAATCTGTTGCAGGCCAAGAATGATCTTGCTGCCTGTGCAGAGCTACTAAAAAATATGGAACCAGAGGACCTACCATCCATGATGAGCAATAAACTAGAGGGTGATGTGTTCACCATGATTATTCAGACTTTGAAAGGACACCTTTTAGAAACGAACCCCAGCCTTGTGTATGAGCATCTTGTTCATCTGTGCAAAACAGAAAGGTTTAAGGTATTTGTTGTTTAAAGTTTAACTACATTTTTAAAAGTTGCATAGAATTTATAAACTATTCCATCCAACAGATCTGTGGGAGTGTTTATGTTCTGTAAAATCCTCCTCACATTTATTTCACTTCATCCTATCAAAATATTAATTTGTTTTGCGCTCATCAATTTATCTAGTTTCCCCTTAAGTGAGTCTGTGCTATTTGCCTTATTTACCCCATATGGCAGGAGATTCAACTTTCTCTATTAAAGGATGATACAACAAAACATCTTTACAACTACCTCATTAAATCCTTTGTTAATTTTAAAGTTACCACCTCCAATCCTTTGGTCTTTCCTGAGGGCCTCAATATTCAAAACATCACCCAGCATGGCAGTTACTGGAGATAAAAGGTACTGCAGATGCTGGAGAATCCGAGATAACAAGGCGTGGGGCTGGATGAACACAGCAGGCCAAGCAGCATCATAGGAGCAGGAAGACTTGACGTTTCGGGCCTAGACCCTTGATGAAACGTCAAGTTTTCCTGCTTCTATGATGCTGCTTGGCCTGCTGT
>JAHRHZ010000051.1:8447050-8509778 GCA_024137785.1 Ginglymostoma cirratum
CTCTACACCTTGTTATCTATCATTCCCATGTATCCTTTTTTAAAAATTACGCATGTGTTGTTGCTTATTGATAAGAAGGTAAAAAATAACAATTAGCATTCCGATCGATCCCAAGTATTGAGGTGTATCGAGTAACACTTTGCAGAATAGTGGATAATTAGTAGATGCTGAAATCACAGAGCAATGAGGAGAAGACAAAAGAAAAATTCAAAAGAATTCCTTTAAAATGTCTTTGAAGGAGGGAGGAAGGTAGCAAGGAAAATGTACTGCATGTGAGTTCGGAAGGCAAGATGGCTAAAAGAGCAGCCAACAATGGTGGAACTAAGTGAATGGGAAATAAAAGAAGCAGCAGCTAATTTAAGGGAAATGCAGTAGTGGCAACTACTGGAGCTATTTAATGCTGAATAATTGGGGTCAGTTTTCTGGGTCACAGGGAAAGTATCGGAGAAATATGAAGTGAATATTGCAATGTTTAGTATATTGCAATGTAATGAGTGATATTCTTTCCAAGAAGAAGGAAATGCTGTAATGACCTATCAGTTGTAGCAAGGAAGCAGTTAAATATTTTAGAATCTAAATAAGTAGCTAGTTTATCACGCAGATAAATAGCTGTACACATCTCCTTCATGATGTTGTTATATGCAATAGTTAATCAAGCATCTAACATACTGTATTTGGCTAAATAAAACTTCTTTCAAAATGAATGATAATACATTTTCAGTAACATCAAAATACTATTTCTAAAAGGAAGGTTATTCAAGCATTTACAGCATTACTGCTTCCAGTTCCTTTAATTGAAAAATTGTGATGGAATAGAAAAGCAAAGGAGGGCAATTTAAATAATTAAAATTACTATATCAAAATGAATAGCCAATTACAACATTTTTTGAGTGAAAGAAATAGGAATTTTATTGACCACTAAATCCGAAAAAAAATCGTGATATCAAACATTCAAATACTGGCAGCAAGTCTCCTTTGTTTGGAAAAGGGAGTGTATATGTGGTACAGTCAGGAAGAATAAAGACTACTTATAAGAGCCTTTGGGGTGTTAGATTTTGATATGCTGTTTAGTTTATTGCTGAGTGATATCCTCAGCGATTGGAAAAATTTATGTAGTTTCAGTTTTTGGTAACTAGTTGATTTTGCATTTAACGTTCCCCTCGGACATTACTAAGCCAGTGACCCACAAATTGGAACCCATTTCTCCCAGACCAGTCTTTGAACCAGCATTTATCTCTTTAGTCTTATTTATATTACACCAATTTGCACATGGATCAGGTGGTAGCAATCCAGAGATTATTACTTTTGCGGTTCTGCTTTTAAATTTAGTCCCATGCTGCTTGTATTCTGCAGAATCTCTTTCTTAACCTTGTCACTGGTACCTATGTAGACCACAACAAGTAGACCTTTCCCCTCCCAATTCAAGTTGCAGCCCCATAAAGAAGTCATAAACCTTTAAGCAAAATAGACAACAGAGCTTTTGTGACTCTGCTTTTGCTGCAGAACATATTGTCTCTTCTCTAACAATGCTATCCACTATTATGACTGCATTTAACTCTCTTCCCTCAGCTTGAATCGTGCACTGGACCTCAGTGCTATGGTCAGTTCATTCATCCTTCCTGCAATCTGTGCCCTTGTCCATGGTGGGAGCAGGAACCTTGTACCTATTGAACAAGGACACTGATGCTCGTTTAGAGCTAAATTCTGGATCCCTCATTCACAGTCACATCCTCCTGTCCCTGACCACAAGATAGATGTGATGAAATCAAGGGGTATGATTTGTCTGCTGGAACAGTGTCCAGGCACACACTTCCCCCTCTGATGTGTTGCTATGTCTGCGGTTCAGACTTCAACTCATTAACTCTGAACTGATGTTCTCAAACAGCCAGCAACTGCTGCAGATGTGGTCTCCATGGATTTCACTGGCGTCCACCAGCTCCCATATACAATAGCTGCAACATATCATCTGCCTGGCCGACTCTAGTCTATTTAATTAACTAATTTGAACGTTCATGTTTTAAAGGTGAATTTCTTAACTGCACTCCTCACCTGTAATACCTGTAATGAGATATAGAAGAAAAACCCACCAATCATCTAACTATTTTCCTGTGACATTACACTTCAGTTTTGACAGGAGAAGCAGGTTGAAGAGCCCTGTGCTGCCAATTTATATTTCCTGCTGCTGCCCTTCTCATGCAGCTCCACTCTTCTCTTTATAAAGATGCTGTTCCTGTTCTCGCTCATGTAGTTTGAGCAGCTGCTGACGCTGTTCTCTGTACCTCTGTTTATGAAGCTGCATTTTTGACAATCACAGGATGGAGATTAAATATTGATAATCCATTTTTTAATCACTGTTATAACAAGTATAAAAGTTGGGAAATCTTGGTACAAGGATGTTGTTGAGACCAGACTTGGAATTGTATGCATAGTTTTGGTATCTTTACTTAAGCAGCCATCTGCTTATTTTGGAAGCAATTTAGATAACACCTTCAGCCCAGCCTAATGAATTTTATCTCATGAGGAAAGATTAAGTTATATAAGTTAGACTTATGCTAATTGGCACTTTTTTTAAAAATGAGAAGTGATTTTATTGAAAAATGTAATATTTTAAGGTTGGGGTTAGTGGTTGGCAGGGTGCATTCTGAGAGGAATTTTCCTCTTACGGGAAAATCTAGAACTGGAAGGTACAGCTTAAAATAAGGGGTCAGATATTCCACAGAGCAGCTATCACAGTCAGATTGCCAACTCTACTCCTTTCTAATGTTAACAAAGAGCTCAATGTTTCTAACCAGAGATCCCGATCAAGGTTCCTTTAGAATTGCAGAGCATACTTTAAGTCAGATAGGTCCCATATAGTACAGGCTAGTCAGTGGAAGACGAATCACATCCCTTTTCTTTACCTCAGTAAGTTGAAATATTTAGTGACTTAAAGATCCAGCATCACAGACAACTGTGAAAGGGTAGGTACATATAATCAGTGTGAAGTTGGGTGACCACGAGGATAAGATTGCCAGCTGAATAATTGTTTGGGTGCCAAGTGGATAGGAGGTAGGAGATAGGAGCTCAAGGGGCCAGTTATATTGTGGAACATTTAGAGCAGGTCGAGATGGGCAGCAGATTTTGGGTTCAGTGACGGGTTTTCAAGTCCTAGACTAGGGTGGGTGTTCAGGGTTCAAGTGGAGAGAGGAGGTTGGTCCTGAGTTGAGGAATTATGTCCAGTGATGGTGTTTTCAGGTTCGGAGGAGGTGGCCGGCATTGTCAGAGTGGTTTGGGTGACAGGTTGGAGGGGATAAGTTTGGTGTTCAGTTAAATAGCTACCCCAAAGTTGTACTGATTTTTTTAATTGAACTGAGACGCCTCAGTACCAACTGTTTCTCTTTCCACAGATACTGTCAGACTTGCTCAGTTTGTCCAGCATTTTCTATTTTAGATTTTTAATTGCCTAGGTTTTCCTGAGTAACTATTTGCTTAACTTCAGTGGAACTCTCTGAATTCTCCAATTCCGATGGACACTTTTGGAGGGTCCCATACATAGGGCAATTTCCAATCAGAATCTTCAATTCCCTGGGTGGTTCCCTTGAAATCTGATTTAGTGTGAATCCCACAGAGACCTGATTTGTTTTTCCCACTAAAGATGGAAAAGAACAGGAATTTCTTCTTCCAGAAGGTAATCGGTGTTTGGAATTTTTACGCAAAGACAAGTATTGGCTGAGACGTTTAATATATTCAGTACTGAATTAGACAGTTTATTTTTATCAACAAAGGGATGTGGGGGACAGACAAGAAAGTGGAGTTAAGGCAACAATCAGTTTAGATATAGCCTTATTGAATAGTGGACAGAATGGCCTCTGGCACGTTTCTTAAGAATTTATTATAGATTATAAGATCATATGCGTTCATTTCAGGCAATACCTTCAGATAGTACCAGAATAAACTATATATTGTACTAAGCAGACACCTAGAACGAAAGAACTAGGATCAGGAGTCAGCACTTACAGCACCATTTAATACAATCATGGCTGATCTCATCTTGGCCTCAACTCCACTTTCCTGCTGCTCCCCCAAACACTTCAACCAATTGATAATTCTGTCTCCTCCTTAAATCTACTCAATGTCCCTCCATCCAGCACATTCTGGGGTAGTGAAAACCACAGATTCACAACTTTCTGAAAATTCCCCTTACCTCAGTTTTAAATCTGCTATCCCTTATCCTGAAACAATGACCTGTTTTTCTACGTTGCTCCATATGAGGAAACATCCTTTCTACATTTACTTTTATCAACCCCCTTTAGCATCTTATAAAGTCAATTAGATTTCCTCTCATTCTTCTAAACTCCAGTTATTATATACCCAAATTGCACAGTCTCTCTTCATAAGACAAACCCCTCATCTCTGGAATCAATCTAGTGAACTATCTCTAATGCAACTATATCTCTCCTCAAGAGGACAAAAATTGTATGCAAAAGTCCAAATCCAGTCTCAATAAATCCTTGTACAGTTGCAGCAACACTTCCCTGCTTTCATACTCTCTGCCTTTAGCCTGGCAAGGCATGAATCTTTACAGTTCTTTACAGTTGGTGGGGGGGTGCGGTGGCACGGTGGCTCAGTGGTTAGCACTGCTGCCTCACAGCACCAGGATCCTGGGTTCAGTTCCACCCTAGGGCGACTGTCTGTGTGGAGTTTGCACATTCGCCCCATGTCTGTGTGGGTTTCCTCCGGGTGCTCCGGTTTCCTCCCACAGTCCAAAGATCTGCATGCTAGGTGGATTGGCCATGCTAAATTGCCCATAGTGTTCAGGGATGTGTAGCTTAGGTGGGTTACAGGGGGATGGTTCTGGGTGGGATGCTTCAAGGGTCAGTGTGGACTTGTTGGGCCGGAGGGCCTGTTTCCACACTGTAAGGATTCTATAAAAAAAAAAAGGGGCAGCACGGTGGCACAGTGGTTAGCACTGCTGCCTCACAGCACCAGGGACCTGCGTTCAATTCCAGCCTTGGGCAACTGTCTGTGTGGAGTTTGCACATTCTCCATGTGTCTGCATGCGTTTCCTCCAGGTGCTCCGGTTTCCTCCCACAGTCCAAAGATGTGCAGGCTAGGTGGATTGGCCATGCTAAATTGCCCGTAGTGTTCAGGGATGTGTAGATTAGGTGGGTATAGGTGAATGGGTTTGGGTGGGTGCTCTGAGGGTCGCTGTGGACTTGTTGGGCCAAAGGGCCTGTTTCCACACTGTAGGGATTCTGAGTTCAGAAAAGAGCCTAATCTTTAAATAATGCTGATCAAAATGACTGAGTCTGAAAATCGAGTGGAGAGGAAATTGTCAACTCAAAGTAGATGGGAAAGAACCATATTAAAGAAATTGCATACTATCATTGCAGGAGAGGAGATGCATGTAGAGCCACATAGTAAGAAGAGACCTTCAAATTATAACAGTATAAGAGACAGAAGATTTGTGATAGCCAAGTGTTAAAATAGTGGCTTAAAAGTCAGCAGTGATAGCAAGACTGGCAATCAAACAATCTTCACAAATTTGGTTGCATTATATCTTGCACCAGGATATAATTAGTACCCTTGTAACAAAGTGGGAGAAAGCTGTCTGGCAGGGACACTTACTTATAGAAGTCCTGAATTGGCATCTAATTGACAAGGGGACAAGCAATTGCCTGAAGTCTGAACCTGGACCCTAGTTCCTGGAACTGCACCTGCTTCACATTAGGAGCAAGGTAATGTTTTTAACTTACATTTTAGTGGCTGTCTTTAGAAATTGGAACCACAAAAAACAGGCAGCAAACGGCTTACCAAAAGGGCTTGAAACAGATGGTAGTGCCTCCATTTGCAAAGGTGTAGCACCTAACATTAATTTCTCCAGATATTCTGGATAACTCAAGGGCACATCATTGAATTTGGTGTGGATTGAGCGCAGTGTATTCAGTTTGGATCCTTCATTTCTTGTTTTTCTACCCCCACTGCCCACCCACAAAAAAAATTTTACAATCCAATTTCTAGGTCTTTGATTTACCTTATGGATGTTAATATCTCTAAAGAATGACTAAAATCATTGGGAGGAGAGTTCCACTTTACATAAAACCATTACTATATGAATGTTTGGCAAAGTTACGAACAAATTGTAATTTGTATTTGATATATCTACATACTAACTTGATGCTGGATAACTTAATATTATGGGGATAATTGACTAAATAAAACGAATTTTATTTTTGTACAGATGGTGTCAGTGCTTGTAGGTAAAGAAAGAGAACAAGTGCAACAACTCTTCAGCTGTCTGTTACAAATGAAACGTGATGACTTCACTTCTGAAGACGTACAGAATCTAGCAAGAAACTATGATATACAATGTTAGTTACTTGGCAAAAATGACAAAGTTAATATTTTGTTCGTGCAACTCGGGAGTTTAAGTATTATAAAAATGGTATGGCTTATGCTACACACGTGATTTCTACTTTATTTTTCCTTGAAATGAACAAATACTGACCTAGAAATTATATTGCTCGATTTTACTCGTTATCCTTCCCTTAACTGTTCGGGAGTACATCGCCTAAAGGTCCATGCATATAAAATTGTTAAATAGTGATCTCTTTTATTTGTTAGCCTACACCAGTTTACTCAAAAGGAACATCGAGTAATTTTCATTGTCGTGGACTTCATTTCCTGAGTATAAACGAGCAAGACCTGTTAATTCTTCATTCAAAAGCAAAATGCTGCAGATGCTAGGAATCTGAAAGAACCTCAAGAAATGCTGGGAATAGTCAGGTAGCATTTATGACAAAAATCAGGAGTTAATCACCCAGAGATACCAAAGTGTAGAGCTGGAGGAACACAGCAGGCCAGGCAGCATTAGAGGAACAGGAAAGCTGATGTTTCGGGTCAGGACCCTTCTTCAGAAAATTTTTGTTATCTCTGACTCCAGAATCTACAATTCTTGCTATCTCGGTTAATAACCCACTAATAGTCCACTACAAAGATAGTCATTGCTGAAGTGTACACTGAATGCCAAGACTGTGCAAATGTCCTGTCACAGCTGACTGTCTAGAAACATGAAATTTTTGCTGGTCAGTTACGTGAAATCTGGAACCCTCCAAAAATTCCCCAACCCTGAGTTAAAGTCAGCGACTTTGGATAGTTCTGACTTACTCCCTTCAAAGGTTAGCCAGAAAAAGAGAAAGGGATTAAAACCTCCCCTAATTCCTGGCTAACTCTGCCATTGACAACAGCCACTGACCCCCCCTCATCCGAGACAACCCACAAATTCCTATGCAAACTTGATTCTCCACCTCTATCCCCGTGACCTACACTAAATCCTTGCTTGCCTACCTGTCACCCTATCCCTTCACTTACGTTACAAATTTATCTTCTGTCAGTAGCTCTCAAAGTAACTATGGGAGCTTTTATCCACAGAATACAACAGCTACTGCTGTGGTTTCAGCACTGATCCATTCCACTGTTGCTTGATTGGATTGCCACACTTTTCTGTGTAGCTTCAGCTGGGAAGGTTCTTGCCCCAGTGTTTCGGCCAGGTAAGTGGGCAACATTTTGTCTGATTTGTCAGAAATAGGAATTCCAACCCAGATTGGAAGATTTGGGCTAATGTTCCATCAGAATGTTGCAATGAAAGGTCATCAATGTGAAGCATTAACTTTTTCTCCTTCCACAGTTGGCCAGAGTTTGATTATTTCCAGCATTTTCAGGTATTTCTATGAACTCTTCGAATTGAACTGGAGTTCAACATTTTTTTGTTTTGTGTGTTCCTGGTGGTAGCACAAATTCAATAACCTTTTTTTTTGCTATGTTACAACTTCAATTCTGTTCTACCTCTAGAAATATCATCTAGTAATTTAATTATAGATTTTTACAAAGCTCTAAATATAGAATAGGCTGTACTTGTAGCTTTTTTAAACTCCAGAAGTAGTTATACTCTGACTAATATTAATCTGAAATGCAGTAGCTTTTGTTTATGGGTTGCCTGGCCCAGAATGTTACCTTATCCCTGTGAATGAACAGGAATTAAGCTCAGCAACGATAATAATTTTTTAAAAAACTTGAACTTTGAATGTCAAATATATTTCTTTAGAATGCAGTAAATTTGTGCAGATGATTTTACTGCTGTAATATTTAAAATATTGTGGTGTCTAATAACTTTATGCACTGTAATGCATTCTCGCAGTTAAGGTCAGGGAAATACAAAAGTTACATCAGCCTGTTGTATTTATGCACTGAAATAAACTATACTTGTTTTGATTCCTTCTTGTCTATCCAGATCATTTGTGCTGGTGAAGTAGTAATTTTGCAAGGTGATATTCTGTCTAGACCTTTCTTCACCAGGAACCTTGTACACTTGATCCCAACCGGTGCAGCCAGTTGTAGTTGAAAGGGAGTTCTTCACACAACTATCACGACATCCGACCTTTCAATTTTTAAAAAATGTGGTACATTAACTACTGTAATTTTTGTTTCATTTCATTCACCATTGCTTTACCATGCACCACCCTCACTATCTGATGTACTCATCTCCACACAACATGAAAATATAAAATATTAAATATGTGTAACCATTTTTTGGTGGTGGAATACAAATCTACAAAGGCCCTAAAACTAAAACTCATCAGACACAGATTTGCTCTTTCATTTCTTAGGTAAGTTGCTAATCTCAGCTCTGTTGTGAATGCAACAAAAAATGGTGCTTTAATACAGGAGGCAAGTATATTGTTTTTAAAATGGAGGTAATCTACCTGTTGACAAAAGCTGTAACTCAAGAACTGCCAGAGATGAGGAAAGTAACTAAAAGCAGAAAATATGTACCTTACTTCGCTATCTAATTTAACTATGTATCAATGGTCATCTGTGATCAGTTTAGTCATACAATTGTTAACTGTATACCGGACAAAAGTTACACGTTAGCTTTTTGTGAATGATGGGAGAAAAATTTCTCATTAGGAAAAGGGTGGTCAGCTTGCAAAACTGTGTGCAGTTACTTAATGCTAATTAGACTGTCAAATACCCTAGGATAATAGTTGTCTTATTACACTGCTTTGGTTAAAGTTTCATATCAGTCTATTGATAACTTTCCATTAAATTTTTAAAAACAACTTTATTTAATCTTGCCAACCTATAGTGAACCTGGAACCACCCCAGAAATGGAAAAAATAAATAATGCCTTCAAAACATTCTTTTTTAAAAAGGAAATACGGAGTCAGATTTCAAAACTAATTAAAGGCAAAACAGATGTGAACCTTTGAGCGGTGTCGGTTAACTTAAGGAAAATCACAATATTGTGAAGTGCATAATGATGTTTACTCCTTTTATTTTTCATTGTTTTTTTGTTTTAAGTTATGGCAAAGGATAGCCTGATCTAAAAGTTAAAGTTCTAAATTGGAGTAAGGCTATTTATGGTATTAGGCAAGAACTTTCAAAAGTTGATTGGGAGAGGCTATTCGCAGGTAAAGGGGAGGTTGGGAAGTGAGAGGCCTTCAAAAATGAGGTAATGAGAGTCCAGAGGCAGTATGTTTCCAGTTAGTATGAAGGGCGAGGCTGGATGACTAGAGAAATTGAGGCTCTGGACAAGAAAAAGGAGAAGGCATATGATTGGTATAGATAGCTAGGATCGAGTCAATCCCTTGAGGAGTATAAGGGCAGTAGGAGTATACTCGAGAGAAATCAGAAGGGCAAAAAGGGGGTATGAGATGGCTTTGGAAAATGGAGTTAAGGAGAATCCAAAGAGATTCTACAAATACATTACAGGCAAAAGAGTAATTGGGGAGAGAATAGGGCCCGTAAAGCTCAACAATGGCCATCTGTGTGGACGCGCAGGAGATAGGTGAAATTCTAAACAAGTATTTTGTGTCAGTATTTACTGTGGTGAAGGATATGGAAGCTAGTGAACTTGGAGAAATAGTAATATCTTGTTCATATTGCAGAGGAGGTGTTGCTTGATGTCTTAAAATGATTAAAGGTGAATAAATCCCTGGGACCTGATCAGGTGTGTCCCAGAACTTTGTGGGAAGCTAGGTAAGTGATTTCTGGGCCCCCGTGGCTGAGGTATTTGTATCATGAATAGCCACAGGCGAGGTGCTGCAAGACTGGAGGGTGGCTAATGCAGTGCAGTTAAAGCCAGGAAACCTGTAGACCAGTGAGCCTGACGTCAGTGGTGGGTAGGTTGTTGGAGGGGTTTCTGAAGGAGATGAAAGCCTAGTGACATTATGGCTGAAATGAACTGCCAGAGGAAGTGGTGGAGGCTAGTATAATTACAATATTTAAAAGGCATTTGGATGGGTACATGAATAGGAAGGGTTTAGAGGGAAATGGGCCAAATGCTGGCAAACAGGACGAGATTAATTTAGGATATCTGGTCAGTGCAGACAAGTTGAACCGCTAGGTCTGTTTCCATGCTGTCAGACTCTGTGACTCTTCAATAAAGCCATCAAGACTGCTGCAGTTAGCTAAGCTGCAAAATATAACAACTTTTCATGACTCATGCATTAGAACACCTAAATCCCTCTGTACCTTGGTATTCAGATGTTATTTTCTGTTTAAGTAATACTCTGCTTTTATATTCTTCCTGCCAAGTTGAATTACTTCACATTTTCCCTCATTGTATTCCATCTGCCAAATTTTTTGCCCACTTACTCAATTTACCTCCATCCATCTGCAGCCATGTTATGTCCCCTTTGCAACATAATGTCCAAACTGCTCAAAGTTTATAAAAACCAAAAGAACTGTGGATGCAGTAAATCAGGAACAAAAACAAAGTTGCTGGAAAAGCTCAGCAGGTCTGGCAGCATCTGTGGAGGAGAAAACAGAGTTAACGTTTCACGTCCGGTGACCCTTCCTCACAACTGACATATGACATAGCTGACATATGACATATGACACAGAACTAACCAATGACATAGCTAGGAAACGGGATGAGGACCTGGAAAGTGAATATAGGGAGTTAGGATGGAAGCTGAAAGCCAGGACAAGTAGAGTAGTAATCTCAGGATTACTACCGGTGCCACGGGTTAGTGAGGCTAGAAACAGAGAGAGAGCGCAGCCGAACACATGGCTACAGAGCTGGTGTAGGAGGGAGGGCTCCAGGTTTGTGGATCTTTGGTATACCTTCTGGGGAAGGTGGGACCTGAGCTGGAGGGGCATCAATAGCCTGGGCAGGAGTTTTGCTAGAGCTCTTCGGGAGGGTTTAAAATCAGAGGAGTGAGTGTACAGACAGATAGAGCAAGCAGAGAATCTATGAGGAAGGATAAGAAGTTGTTAGGGCAAAGAGGCAGTCAGTGCAACGGGTTGAGGTGTGTCTACTTCAATGCGAGAAGTGTCAGGAATAAGGGTGAGGAACTTAGAGCGTGGATCAGTACTTGGAACTACGATGTTGTAGCCATTACACAACATACTTGGATAACATAAGGGCAGGAATGGTTGTTGAATGTTCTGGGGTATAGATGATTCAAAAGAAACAGGGAGTCGAAGTAAAAGAGGTGGGGGAGTGGCATTGCTAATCAGGGATTGTATCACAGCTGCAGAAAGGGAGGTGGTGGAGGAGGGTTTCTCCACTGAGTCAGAATGGGTGGAAGTCAGAGACAGGAAAGGAGCAATTACTTTATTAGGAGTTTTCTATATTTCCAATATCAACAGAGACATTGAGGAACAGATTGGAAGACAGATTTTGAAAAGGTGCAGAAGTAATAGGGGTGTTGTCATGGGCAACTTCAACTTCCCTAATATAGACTGGAACCTCCTAAGTGCAAATAGTTTGGATGGAACAGATTTTGTCAGGTGTGTTTAGGAAGGATTTCTGACTCAATATGTAGATAGGCCAACTGGAGGGGAGGCCATATTGGATTTGGTGTTTGGCAATGAACCAGGTCAGGTGTCAGATCACTCGGTGGGAGAGCATTTCAGTGATAGTGATCACAACTCCCTGAGCTTTACTATAGTCATGGAGAGGAATAGTAGCAGACGGTATGGGAAAGTATTTATTTGGGGGAGGGGGAATTACAATGCTATTAGGCAAGAACTACAGAGCACCAATTGGGATCAGATGTTCTCATGGAAATGCATGATAGAAATGTGGAGGTTGTTTAGGGAGCAGTTGCTACAGGTACTGGATAGGTTTGTCCCACTGAGGCAAGGAAAGAATGGTAAGGTGAAGGAACCTTGGATAACAAGGCATGTGGAATACCTCGTCAAGAGAAAGAAGGATGCTTACTTAAGGTTGAGGAAGCAAGGATCGGACAGGGCTCCAGAGGTCTACAAGGTAGCCAGGAAGCAACTGAAGCAGGTATGAGAAAACCTTGGCAGGTAGGATCAAGGAAAACCCCAAGGCTTTCTATACTTATGTGAGGAACAAGAGGATGGCCAGAGTGAGGGTAGGGCCAAACAGGGATAGTGGAGGGAACTTGTGCGCAGAGTCATAAGAGGTAGGGGAGGTCCTCAATGAATACTTTGCTTCAGTATTCACCAGTGAGAGGGACCTTGACGTTTGTGAGGAAGCACAAAACAGGCAGATATGCTCAAACAGGTTGATGTTAGGAAGGAGGATGTGCTAGAAATTTTGAAAAACATGTGAATAGGTTAGTCCCCTAGGCCAGACGGGATATAGTCAAGGTTAATACGGGAAGTGATAGAAGAGATTGCTGCCCCTTTGGCTATGATCTTTGCGTCTTCACTGTCCACTGGAGTAGTACCAGAGGACTGGACGGTGGCAAATGTCATTCCCTTGTTCAAGAAAGGGAATAGGGATAATACGAAGGTAGGCTAGCCAGTAATATTAGAAATGATAGTAAAAGTTTCTTTCAATACATAAGAAACAAACGAGAGGCGAAAGTAGACATTGGGCCGCTCCAAATTGATGCTGGAAGGCTAGTGATGGGAGATGAGGAAATAGCTGAAGAACTTAATAAGTATTTTGCGTCAGTCTTCACAGTGGAAGACATGAGTAATATCCCAACAATTAAGGAGAGTCGGGGGCAGAGTTGAGTAAGGTAGGCATTACAAAAGAGAAAGTGCTAGAAAAGCTAAAAGGTCTAAAAATTGATAAATCTCCTGGCCCCGATGGGCTACATCCTAGAGTTCTGAGGGAGGTGGCTGAGGAAATAGCAGAGGCGTTGGTTGTGATCTTTCAAAAGTCACTGGAGTCAGGGAAAGTCCCAGATGATTGGAAAATTGCTGTTGTAACCCCCTTGTTTAAGAAAGGATCAAGACAAAAGATGGAAAATTATAGGCCGATTAGCCTAACCTCGGTTGTTGGTAAAATTCTAGAATCTATCGTTAAGAATGAGATTTCTAAATTCTTGGAAGTGCAGGGTCGGATTAAAACAAGTCAGCATGGATTTAGTAAGGGGAGGTCGTGTCTGACAAACCTGTTAGAATTCGTTGAAGAGGTAACAAGTAGTTTAGACCAGGGAAACCCAGTGGATGTTATCTATCTAGACTTTCAAAAGGCCTTTGATAAGGTGCCTCACGGGAGGCTGCTGAGTAAGGTGAGGGCCCATGGTTTTCGAGGTGAGTTACTGGCATGGATTGAGGATTGGCTGTCTGACAGAAGGCAGAGAGTTGGGATAAAAGGCTCTTTTTCAGAATGGCAACCGGTGACAAGTGGTGTCCCGCAGGGTTCAGTGTTGGGGCTGCAGCTGTTCACTTTATATATTAATGATCTGGATGAAGGGACTGGGGGCATTCTGGTGAAGTTTGCCGATGATACGAAGTTGGGTGGACAGGCAGGTAGTACGGAGGAGGTGGGGAGGCTGCAGAATGATTTAGACAGTTTAGGAGAGTGGTCCAGGAAATGGCTGATGAAATTCAACGTGAGCAAATGCGAGGTCTTGCACTTTGGAAAAAAAGAATACGGGCATGGACTATTTTCTGAACGGTGAGAAAATTCATAAAGCCGAAGTACAAAGGGATCTGGGAGTGCTAGTACAGGATTCTCTAAAGGTTAACTTGCAGGTTGAGTCCGTGATTAAGAAAGCGAATGGAATGTTGTCATTTATCTCAAGCGGGTTGGAATATAAAAGCAGCGATGTGCTTCTAAGAATTTATAAAGCTCTAGTTAGGCCCCATTTAGAATACGGTGTCCAATTTTGGGCCCCACACCTCAGGAAGGACATACTGGCACTGGAGCGTGTCCAGCAGAGATTCACACGGATGATCCCTGGAATGGTAGGCCTAACATACGCTGAACGGCTGAGGATCCTGGGATTGTATTCATTAGAGTTTAGAAGGTTGAGGGGAGATCTAATAGAAACTTACAAGATAATGCATGGCTTAGAAAGGGTGGACGCTGGGAAGTTGTTTCCGTTATGTGGGGATACTAGGACCTGTGAGCACAGCCTTAGAATTAGAGGGAGTCAATTTAGAACGGAAATGAGGAGACATTTCTTCAGCCAGAGAGTGGTGGGCCTGTGGAATTCATTGCCATGGAGCGCAGTGGAGGCCGGGACATTGAATGTCTTCAAGGCAGAGATTGATAAATTCTTGATCTCGCAAGGAATCAAAGGCTACGGGGAGAGTGTGGGTAAGTGGAGTTGAAATGCCCATCAGCCATGATTAAATGGTGGAGTGGACTTGATGGGCCAGATGGCCTTACTTCCACTCCTATGTCTTATGGTCTAATCTTGGAAATTACAGACTAGTTGGTCTTACTACTGTGCCGGGCAAATTATTGGAGAGAATTCTGAGAGATAGATAGTATTTGTGATTATCTGGAAAAACAGAGTTTGATTAGAAATAGTCAGCATGGCTTTGAGAGGGGCAGTTCATGCCTCACAAGCCTTATTGAATTCTTTGAGCATGTGACAAAACACATCGATGAAGGCAGAGCAGTGGATATAGTGTATGTATATGGATTTTCAGCGAGGCATTCGATAAGGTTCCACATGGTGAGCTCATTCAGAAAGTGAGGAGGCATGAGATTCAGGGAAACGTGGCTGTCTGGATACAAAACTGGCTGTCCAATAGAAGATAGAGGGTCGTAGCAGAAGGAAAGTATTCAGCCTGGAGCTCAGTGACCAGTGGTATTCTGTAGGGATCTGTTCTGGGACCTCTGCTCTGTGATCTTTACAAATAACTTGGATGAAGAAGTAGAAGGGTTGGTTTGTAAGTTTGCCAATGATATGAAGATTGGAGGAGTTGTGGACAGTGTGGAGGGCTATTGTAGGTTGCAATGGGACATTGACAGAATGCAGAGCTGGGCAAAGTGGCAGATGGAATTCAACCCAGAAAAGTGTGAAGTGATTCATTTTGGGAGGTCAAATTTGAATGCAGAATATAGGGTTAATGGCAGGATTCTCAGCACTGTGGAGGAACAGAGGGATCTTGGGGTCCACGTCCATAAATCCCTCAAAGTTGCTATCCAAGTTGATAGGGCTATTCAGAAGGCGTATGGTGTGTTGGCTTTCATTGGCAGGGGAATTGAGTTTAAGAGCCGTGAGGTTATGCTGCAGCTCTGTAAAACTCTGGTTCGACCACACTTGGAATATTGTTTTCAGTTCTGGTCACCTCATTACAGGAAAGATGTGGCAGCTTTAGAGAGGGTGCAGAGAAGATTTACCAGGATGGTGCCTGGACTGGAGTGCACGTCTTACGAGGAAAGTTTGAGGGAGCTAGGGCTTTTTTCATTGGAGCAAGGAAGGATGAGAGATGACTTGATAAAGGTTTACAAGATGATGACAGGCATAGATAGAGTGGATAGTCAGAGACATTTTCCCAGGGTGGAAATGACTATTCGGAGGGGGCATAATTTTAAGGTGATTGGAGGAAGGTATAGGGGAGACATCAGAGGTAGGTTCTTTACACAGAGAGTGGTGGGCATGTGGAATGCGCTGCCGGCAGTGGTATTGGAGGCAGATACTTGAGACTTTTAAGCAACTCTTGGATAGGCACATGGAGGGTATACAAGGTAGATTGAGCTTAGCTTAGTAGGATAATAGGTCAACACAACATTGTGGGCCGAAGGGCCTGGCCTGTACTGTACTGTTCTATGTTCTATTAACAGGCTCCCCTTTATGCACGTTCTATGTTACTCCTTCAAAAACATCTCAACTAATTGATTAAACACAATTTCCTTTCATAAAATCATGTTGATTCTTCCTGATTACTTTGAGTATTTCTAAGTGCTTAACTATGAACATAATGTATGATTCTAAAACCTTTCCCATGACATGTCAAGCTAATTACATTTAGATCTCAATTTTATGGCTCCACTCTTGATCAGGAGTTATATTTGCTACTTTCCAGTATCTAATGAATTTTGGAAAATTAACATTAGTGCACATACTACCTCTTTTAAGACCCTAAGATGAAATCATCAGGATTTGCCCGTCCACAGCTCCATCAGTTTGTTCAGTACCGTTTCCTTGGGTGTTCATAATTTCACCAAATTACCCCTTTCATTACACCCCCTGATTTACAGACATTAGGTTTTTTTTGTATCCTCTGTAGTGAAGACAGAAGCAAAATGTTTATTAATTTCATTTGCTATTTCCTTATAATCTGCTATTAACTCAGCAATCTCATTCTTTAGAGGATCAACACAATTTTTTTCCATTTTTAGATGATTAAATGATTTGGATGTGAATACAGGAGGTAGGGTTAGTAAGATTGTAGATGACCCCAAAATTGGAGGTGTAGTGGACAGTGAAGATTATATCAGAGTACTACAGAACCATGATCAGATGGACTTTAATTTAGATAAATGAGAGGTGTTAGCATTTTGGTAAGGCAAACCAGGGCAGGAATTATACAGTTAATGGTAGGGCCCTGGTGTTGAACAAAGGGACCTAGGTGTGCAGAGGCATAGTTCCTTTAAAGTGGTGTCACAGGTAGATAGGGTGGTGAAGAAGGTGATGTCACACTTGCCTTCATTAATCGGTGCATCGAGTGTAGGAGTCAGGATGTCACAGAATACGGTCTTCAATTCTGGTCTCCTTGCTACAGGAAAGATGATGTTAAACATGAAATTGTTCAGAAAAGATTTGCAGGGATGTTGCCAGGGTTGGAGGGTTTGAGCTATAGAGAGAGGCTGAATAGGCTGGGGCTTTTTTCCCCTGGAGCGGCGGAGACTGAGCCGTGACCTTATAGATGTTTATAAAATCTTGAGGGGCATGGATAGGGTGAACATCCAAGGTCTTTTTCCCCGGGTAGGGGAGTCCAAAAGTAGAGGGCATAGGTTTAGGTGAGCGGGGGAAGATTTGAAGGGGACCCGTGGGTCAACTTTTTCCACACAGAAGGTGGTTTGTGTATGGAACAATCTGCCAGAGGCAGGTACAATTATATCACTTAAAAGGCATATGGATGGATACTTTAATAGGAAGGGTTTAGAGAGATATGGGGCAAATGCAACTAGATTGATTTAGGATACCTGGTTAGTGCGGACAAGTTGGACCGAAGGGTGTTTCCTAACTCTACGTGTAAGGCTTTTTTTTTTAAAAACACACAGCATGGAAGGTGTCTAGAACATCTTTCCTGTACAAGCAGTTACAATAGCAACATTTGAGGCATTTAGACAGACACGAAAACTGATGGGGAATAGGGGAATACAGTCCATGTGCAAGCAAATGGGATTGGTTTAGAATGGCATTATGGTCAATACTGACATGGTGGGCTAAAGGACCTGTTCCTGTGCTGTATTGTTCTATGTCAACCCTGTAGTCGTTCTTAGCTGTTATTGATATTCTGACCAATCATCCGACCTTCCATTCATCTTTACATAATTGTTTTTCTTTAAGCAACCATAGGATAGGAGTTCTTAGATTAGGAGTATATAGACTATTTCAAAGTATCCCCTTAAATACTTATCACTGCTTCTTTACTATTCTACCTCATGGTTTATATCCAGTTCACTTCAGGTAGCTCAGCTTTAATTCCCACATCATTGCCATTATATGTGTAAAATACTGGCTTTAGATGCAATCTGCTCCCTTTCAAACAATGTAAAATTCAATCATACTGGAGATCACTGGGACCTAGTGTTGCTTTTACTGAGGTTATTGATGAATTCTGCCCAACTATGCAACACCAAGTAAAATATTACCTATTCGAATAAAATCATTGCGGCTGCTGGAAATCTGAAACAAAAAACAAATTTCTGGAATATCTGTGTAAAGAAAACACTTCACGTTTCGATTCTGTGACCCTTTAAGGGGGTCCAAAGAAATTAACTCTGACCTTGCGCTGAGCTTCACAGGAGCACTGCAGCAAGCCCAAGAGGGAATTTGGTTGTGTTCAGGGTCAGTTTTGTGGACAAAACGTAGGCATACTGCAAAGCGGTCACCCTGTCAGTGTTACATCTCCCCAATATAGAGGAGACCACATTGTGAGCAGTGAGTACAGGAGACTACATTGAATGAAATGCAGGTAAATCACTGCTTCACCTGGTGAGTGAGTCTGGGGCCTTGGAGTGTGAGGAGGGAGGAAGTGTTACACCTGCTGCAATTTCATGGGAAGGTGCCATGGTTTCTTGGAAAGTTTTCAGAGTTGAGGAGAAGTGGACCAGGATGTTTCAGAGTGAACAGTCCTGTGGAAGGCTGACAAGGAAGAGGAGGAGAATTCCACTGGAGATGGCGGCTAATGCTTTAGATGTGAATACTTAGGGAACAGTGACTGAGGGCCAGGCGGAACCTGTTGTGGGAGGGAAGAAAGAAGTGCAGGAGATGTGTCAGACACAGCTGAGGGCCCTGTCAACCACTGTGGTAGGGAATCCTCAGTTGAGGAAGAAGGTGGACGTTTCAGAGGCCCCCTTGTAGAAGCTGGCATCATTGGAACAAATGTGACAGAGATGGAGAAACAGAGAATGAAATCAAATCTTTACAGGAAGCAGGATTACAGTGAAGGTAATTAGGAGTCAGTGAGTTTGTAGTGATTATTGGTGGTCAGCTTGTCCCCAGAAATGGAAACAGATGTTGAGGAAGGGAAGAATCAGATGGACCAAGGTAGACAGTGGAAGCCAAATAAGCTTTTCCAATTCTGGACACAAGGGAAACAGCACCAATAATTTCATCAACGTACTGCAGAAAGAATTGTATGGGTGGAGGCCAGAGTAGGACTGGAACAAGAAATATTCCATGTACCCAACAAAGAGATCATTGTAATTGGGGCCCATGTGGGTACCCATGGCCATACCTTTGTCCTTAAATAAGAGAGGGAGGGGTTAAAGGAGAAGCTGTTCAAAGTGAAGACAAGCTCAGCACAGTAAATGCTAATTTCTCAACTTCAGGTTCCTTACAGACAAACATCAAAATTGAGAGCTGAACTGTGAATTGTACGTAAAAGGTCAGAAACAGCACAATTAATCATTGTGAACGCATTCAAATTGAAACTGGGCTTCTGGTCATCCCAATTAAAAATTAAATTAAAAGCACTGCAACACTGAATCTGGACAAAATACTAGAGAAAAAAACTCAAAGATAAATGGTTTCACACAACTTCTGTGCACACTTGAGGAAGTTAGCAGAGGAAATCAACAAGTGATTTCAAGAGTTTGATGTGATGGAATAAATCATCATGTTTGTCTCAAATCCATCTCCAAGTTGACAGTGAAGGGTTGGCCACCAAATTCCAACAGGTGTTTACAAAATTTGAGTTGTTTATGGAGCTATGACTGTGCAAAAATGATAGTGCTGAAAGTCAGATTGAGAGACAATCATTAATGGAGACTCAAACAGAAAAATACCTATTTTTTTAAAAATATACCTCAAACAGCATCCTCCCAAATGAAGATAATCAGGCCCATGCTTCATTGATAACATTGCCTCTAATTTTGTTTTGAAGTTAGCTGCATGGTAGCAGTTTCTGGATCAATGAGCTGATACCATTTGTCAAGCACAGAACTTCAGATCAGCTGCACACGTACAGCCACAAAGCTTAGAGGGAACGTTTCTCACAGATGGACTGTATGACTACCAGTTTCTATCAAATGGCTAGCTGCCAATTCCTTGAAGTATGGATTGTAGTTAATGTGTAGTCACAGATGTCACACAGACTTGTTGAGTTTATTCTATTTTCTAGGATAAATCCTGGTTTTCAGTGGAGATCAGCCTGTACCATTATGCCATGGCTCAGATGGTAATTTGGACATGATGCTTGGGGTTCTGCTTTTAAATTTAATACCTAGCTTCATTCTCTTAGCATAACCCCTTTCCTGGTTCTACCCATCATATGAATCACAACCACTGTAACCCTCCCCTTGCAAGTTCATCTCCAACCCAGAACAGATCTCTGAAACCCTAGCACACCACAGGTGTCTAACTCATTCTCTTTACTGCAGAGAAGTGTCAATTTCCTCACTATATTGTCACCTACCATGATTCTTTTGTTCCACCTCCATGAATGGTTTACTGTACCATGGTGCCATGCTCACCTACACTCATCCAGACAAGCTTTAAAAAAAAACTTATACCTATTGGACAAAACCTCAGGCTCCTCCACTCTGGTAACCTGCCTCATTTGTAGTCATAGCCAGCTTTCCTTGACTCGTAATCAAATTAGAACACCCTATTGTAAAGGAATGTGTATTCATCCTGGAATAAAGCGTAAGTGCACCTCCTCACTGATGTCAGTGTCTGCAGCTCAGCCTCCAACTCAACGATTGAGCAGATGATTCTGTAGCTACAGCAAATCTACTGTATCGTGTGTTAATTAAAAATTAATGAACAAACCCAACACTTCCAAAAAAGGTTAACAGTGCCAGTAAGCCTTACAATAGTTGCAACTGTTACAAAAAATTGTAAATCTTGGTAAAGGGTTTTTTTTAAAAAGTGCACTTTTTAAAATTGAAGTGACTTCTTAGTTCCCTTTTGCTAGAGTCTTTAAGGAAGCCAAGCGAGAAAAATATTCACTAAAATATGATTCAGCCTGGTCATGTCACCTTTAATTGGTCAAAAGTGTTTCTTTTGGGGTGGGGAGAAGGGGTGGGGGAAGAACCTGGGGTTCAGCTGGTATTCAGAGTTGATTGGCCTCTGGTTCCCTATCCCCTCTCATTGCAGCTTTCCAACTCCCCTCCCGGAGAGGGAGTGAAAAGTCTCTTATACAGCCAATGCTCAGATCTACACTGTACAATTAACCTCTTATTTAAGACTACTGAAATTCAAATCAATCTACTATCTGGCAGTTACATAACCATCTTAGGCCATCTGGCTAATTAACTAATCTCAGTTGTTCCCCAGATGCTTACTTATCCCTGCTGAAGCCTGTGGGAGAGAGAACTTAAATTTACTGTTTAACTTAAAATGCTCATTGCAAACAAGCAGTATCAGATTTTATAAAATAGGGAATGTACTATAGCCAAGTTGTGGATCATACAAATAGGCAGGAAGGCAAGTGGTAAGAATGACAATAAAAAAACACTAGAAGGATATAGACAAGCTAAATGAGTAGACAACATTTAACGGATAGAATACAATGTGGGAAAATGTGAGATTTATGCACTTTGATAGGAAGAGGAGCACTAAGTTTTTTTTAAAAAATATTGAAATACTACAGAAAGCTGCAGCACAGATGGATTGAGTCCTCATGCATAAACCACAAAGCATACAAATTCAGCATAGGGAAGGCAATTGGAATGTTGGCCTTTATTTCAAGGGGAATGGGGTACAAAAATAGGGAGGTTTGCCAAAACCATGCAAGGCACTAATAGACCACGTCTAGAATATTGTGACTAGCTTTGGTATACCTATCTAAGGAAAAATATACTGGCATTGGAAGTAATCCAGAAAACGTTAGTAGGTTGATCCTTATGAGGAAAGATCAAGCAGGCTGAGCCTGTATGTATTGGAGTTAAGGCTAAGAGGACAACTCATTGACATACAAGATAATGAGAGAGCTTGACAGGGTAGCCACGGAGAGGTTGTATTCCTGTCTCCGACGCATCTGCTCGACGAGGAGACGTTCCACTCTGAAGCATCCCTGATGTCCTCCTTATTCAAACAAGGCTTTTTTGCACACCCATCATCCAGACAGCCCTCCACCATGCTTCCTCCATTCCCCCCTTCACAGCTCTAAATGACTAACTCCCCAAAACATAAGATAGGGTCCCCCTTGTCCTCACTTTCCACCCCCCAGCCTCTGCATTCAACGTATCATCCTCGAATACTGCTGTCAACTCTAATTAGACCCCACCACCCAGAACATCTTCCACTCCCCACTCCTTTCTGCCTTCCGTAAGGACCATTCTCTTCGCCACTCCATAGTTCACGCCACACTTCCCTCCAATCCCCCCACCCCCAGCACCAGCACCTGTAACCCATAAGAGGTACAACACCTGCCCACACACCACTTCCCTCACCTCCATCCAGGACCCTAAATAGTCCTTAGAGGTGAGACAGAGCTTCACCTGCATTTCCTCCAACCTAGTCCATTATATCTGGTGCTCCTGATGCGGTTTTCTCTACATCGGTAAGACCACACATAGACTAGGTGACCGTTTCACCAAGCATCTTTGCCTAACCTCCTGGTCACCGCCCATTTCATCTCCCCGTTACCCCCACTCTGACACATCCATCCATCCTTGGCCTCCTCCAGTGTCAGTGAATCAGATCTCAATATTGAGGAACACCACCTTATCTTCTGCCTGGGCACGCTAAAGCCTGGAGGACTCAACAATGAGTTCTCCAATTTCGAATAACCATCCCCCGTCTCCCTTTCCAGCCCACCACCTCCCTTCCATTCCACTTTCGGACCCTCCCTTCCAGCCACCAACCGGACTCATCCCTCCCATTGGCCAACCAGGTCGTACCTACTACTAGTATCCACCCATCACCACCATTCTGCTACCGCCCAGCCCCCCTCAACCCCCTTTATCTGCTGCTCCCCCTACCCCCCACATCCAGTCCTGAAAGAGATTAATACCTGAAATGTTGACTTCTTTCCTCCAAATGCTGCCTGGCTTGCTGTGTTCTTCCAGCTTCCTGTTTATCTACCATGGAGAGGTTGTGTTCTGTTGTGGGAGAGTCCTTCCCCACATTCAGAAATCCTGATGTAACATTAACATCAATACCTTCAGACAATAATGTATTTTTTCCTTACTCACCAATTTCTCCTCCCCTTTTGAAGGTTTTGGCTCTTAGCTAGGGTATAGGCATCGATTGCCTCCTTAGTGTTTATTTCATTTAGTAATCTGACAGTCAAAAGTCAAATATTTTAAGTTAAACGGCTACAAAAGCTTCAATGAGGCACTGGAAAGCTATTAAAAATACTAAACTTGGTTTATATTCTTCTTCCTAGCCTGGACACTGGAGCCAAACAAGTAACACCTCACAGTATTCAGAGAATCATAGAATTCCTAGCGTGGAAGCAGGCCATCCAGCCCATAGAACCCACATCAACCCTCTGAAGAGCATTCCACCCTGACCCCTTGCCCCTACTCTATAACCCTGCAATTCCCATGGCTAATCCACCGAGTCTGCACATCCCTGGACAATTCAGCATGCCAATCCACCTAACCTGCACATGTTTGGACAATGGGAGGAAACCCATATAGACATGGGGAATGTTTCTGTGGAGCTTGCAGTCTTCAGAGAGTGGAATTGAACCCAGATCACTGGCGCTGACAAACAGCAGTGCTGACCACTAAGCCTCCAGCCACCCTCAGAAAAAGCCTGTGTTTTTGATTTTCATGCCTCCAGTGACTGACTGAACCATGAAGGTGCTGTACATGACTGATTTTCCAAAATGTCAAAATATTAACTACTAAAATCAAAACAAACCAGCTTGCAGATTAGAAGTTAAACATGAAGCACTGATTTTTAATTGTATTTTATTTTAGATATGCATCTTACAGTCATCCTGTTAGGCAAACCAGCTTGCAAACAAATATACAAAAAAACAAAACAAGCATTATGCAACATACACTGTTACTGGCACTAGTGTTCCAAAGCTTAAAGAAAATTAAAAAGACTGCAACTTCTGACTTTGTTATTCCTCTGTTCAGAAGGATAAGATTTCAAGCATTATCAACATGGCAACATAAACCAAACACTGCATAAATGCGCAAAACATACTCACATTTAATGAAATTATTTTGCATTTCAGTGAAGCATGTTGTAATTTTAACAGTGCACCATTACGGGCTGAAGACAGCCCTCAAGAGTTTTTTTTAGTGTCTTGCCACACAAGAAAAAAAGGCCATAGTCTTCATCTATCTTCTCTAATGCTCCCAACAAAGCAAAGTGCAAATTTTGCACTGTGCTTTCGGTCTGTAACAAACTGCATCAGCAGCATTCATTTGCTTTGAACACTTGCTATTTCAGAACAAAGAACCCAGTTAAATCTGTTATGCAAAACATTTTCTAAAGCCTGAGTACTGTCTTTGGTAGGCTAATATGGGGTTATATTTTTAAGATCTTCATTCATTATACACAACTTTAATCCAACTGCATTTTCTTAGCATTCTCCTGTGATATACTGTAGTCCAATACAGTTTTCTTTTTAAAGAGAAGTATAAATATATTCTTAATAACACAGGTATTAACCAGACTTTTCCAAAGGCACCAGGAAACAGTGAAGGAGAGTCAATTGTTGATAACTGAAAGGAACCACAGTCAAGAAAGTGTTTCTTTCCTGATGAAATCTTCAACGAATTTCTGCTTGCACTTTGGGGTTTTACCAACTCAGTTGCACATTCTTTTACTATTTTACAACACACCACACACATTTAAGTGACAGAGGAAGGCCATCACTTTTCTCACGTTACCTGTGAGACATCAGCACTGTCCAATAAACACCTCTCACAAAACTGCACCTACTCATGTCCCCAAACTTTAACATTGAACTGGAGACACTCAAATGACATGTTTAATCCTGACCTTCAAAATCCATGATCTTGTTGGTTAATAAGCACCGGTTTCAGTTTCCAAGTTACTGGTTTCTTTTTATATCAATTATCATATAATCAACTGTAAGCAGGACTGATTAGCAATATCATATGATGAGAATCGCAGCATGAAAGGATTAAATCTCAGTTTGAATTGCACTGGTCTGTTGCAACTGGTTATTATTGGTTACATTTTCTGCCTCCTCAGTGGCATAGTTTGACACTCCTGAAGTTGCAGCCCCATTCTTCTCTGCAATGAAGCTCAGCTGCAAGATATCTGCACTTGGCCCTGTTGTAACAGAAGCAACGAGACCACTTTGCGATGGGCATGTCTCTAGACGATCATTCTCCACCTCTGGCAGGGGACTGACTGCTGAAAACCGACAGTGGTAGTCACTCGAACCATGGCTACAAGAAGTCTTCATGCTCTCCATGTCAGATCCACTAAATTCTGAAAAATGGCTGGAGTGAGAGTCTGCCACAGATGGAATACTGTCACTAAGTGACGGAGAATCAAACTCACTTGAATTGGTGCTTCTTTGTTCAAGTAACTGTGCATCCATTTCTTCCCGAGTTTCGTTTATCTTCATACTGCCTCTCTTCTGCAGCTTTCCCTTGCACTTTTTAGTTGTTGCTTCCTTGGGCCACTTGGATGTACTGCATCGATTGTCCAGAACAGGGGCTGTAGGCAAAATTGCTACACTACGACCAGGCATGCTGCTGTCTTCCACACTACTGCTTCCACTGTTGTGTCTGAACTTTGCAGGCTTTGATTCAATGTCAACTTGCACCTCCAAACTGTTGCCTTCCCTGAAAGCAGATGCACACACAAATGTCAAGTTCATTATAGGTGACTGTAGGAATATTCATTCTCACAAAACATGTTCAACTGGAGCACATTATGTAGAAAATGCAAAGTCTATTTGTGGTTCAACAATTTCAGATACTGAATTGGTGACTAGAAAATTGTTTTTTATTCACTCATGGCATGAGGTCACCTTTCTGGGTCTGCATTTATTGCCAATCCTTAATTGTCCAATTGATAGTTAAGAGTCAACCACATTGCTGTGAGTCTGTAGGCATATGTAGACTTGACCAGATAAAGTTGACAGATTTCCTTCCCTAAAACGACACAAGTGAACCAGATTGCTTTTTCCGACGATTGACAATGGCTTCGTGATCATAATTAGATTCTTAATTCCAGATTCCTTATTGAATTTAAATCCCACCATCTTGAACCTGGGTCCTGAACTTAGCTGAGTTTCTGGACTAATAGTTTAGTGATAATACCACAGGGCCATTGCCTCCCCACAATCAACCCACCTTGCATCTTGTAATTCATTCCCTTGATGCAACATCTCAAATTTATTTTTTGCCACATGGTGGTCACTGCTGATGTTTTAACGAAAAGTGGATAAACAAATGATACCTCTACAACCAGAAAGCTTTTGAAAATGAGAGTCTCAAGTAATGCCTAAATGCTAGGACTTAAATGAATCAACGTTTAAGGAGAAACAGTACAATTCACACTGTCTGGGAGAGTGTTAAAATTAACAGAACTACTGATTTGAAGTTCTGCACAAGGAAAAGTGTGCTCTTCTGTAAGTTTATTAACTGGATCCCTATGGAAAATACATATACACTATTTGTCCAACTCATTAAGAGGAACAACCATCTGCAAACATGGCGTTAAAGATGACTTTTGCAACAAAGGAAAGCTTTATGTTGAAAGCACCTGCATTTTACTTAATTTTACTTAAGAATGCTTGTTTAAATACAAGTTTTTTTTGCTGCCTTGGCATATTCAAAAGTTCAATATTTAACAGAATAAAACTCTGCTTTACATATAACATGTTTTAGACCAGGAAATCCATTCAGAGATATTGAGTACAGAATGGTTAAGTCTACCAGCACTTTCATTTACACAGCTCCTTCTTACCATTAGAATTTCTGACATGGACAGTCTTTCAGAGAACAGGCCATCAATAATCTTAGCAATAAATTACTTGAAACAAGGGAAAGACTTTAAGTTTTAAATCCACATTTTAATGCAAGTGGGAAGTTAAAGGCTGCTTGAAGTTGGGTAACGGAGCACAACAACAAATTAAACCCAAACTCTTTCCAGAGGAAAGTGTAATTTATGTTCTCCTATCTTTCCCTTTCTAAACCTGAATATATAATTCACTGGAATACAGAACCAATGAAATAGATGGTTTTCTTTACCTAATTGTTCATGTGAAAATATAGTCAAAGAAACTTAGATTTGCTAAGAACTATTATTTTAAAAATGAATTAGTATTAATATAACGCCAACCAGAAATTCTATTCTAGAGTTCCAATGGAAATTTTAGCTATGGATAGTTAGGCCCAATCTGATTATAAATCCATGCAGGTGCCCTTTTAATCAAAGCTCACTGCACATTGAATAGGAGGAAGGTACTGGAATAATTTTTTCACAACACAAATTCAGATTAGGGCAGTCATTTCTGCCAGTTTGATTGTTCGTTAAGGCAACATACCCAGCTGACAGGATATACACCTAATTCTGGTGAGTCATCAACCTGAAATGCTATTTCTCTCAGCAGGTCAGGCAGCTTTTGTGCAGAGTATTTCCAACATGTTGTGTCTTTTTAAATACTCCTACTACACGTCTGAAATTGAGGACAAAGATTTCTCAGCAGAAATATTCGGTTTTGAGGAATACCATGGAGTTCATCTAATATGTGTTTCAATAGATTTATTTAAACAGACTAAGTGAAAACATTCAAAAGCATTTAAAATTTAAAGTTTAAGAGTGCAATTTAAAAGAGTTAAACTTTCAGAAGAGTCACTGTGTAAACAGCATCATGTGAAGAAACATGCCTGGGAACAGCATACAGGACTATTTATCTACATCTTTCTGTGATAATAACTTGGACTGTGTTCCTGCAAGCAGGTGACAAAAACAAAAAATTTTCAATACCATTTCATATTCAGTACTTGGTTAAATGCTGCAGAAATTTTGAAGTGCCCACTGGGCTCAGGATCAACATTGTAGTTTATTGCCCTGCGACCCAAAAAAACGGATATATGCAATAGTTTGATTCAGTTACCAACAGGAAACAGTAAAAATTCAGATAACATTTCAAGTCTATGACAAGTTTTTTCAGCATTTTATTTTATATTAGTGCCACTTCCTGATTTCTTCAACCTCTAACGTGGAAAGAAGATGCAAGGATAACAGATTTTATGTCCCAAGAAGATCTGCAAGTGGTAAAGGTGATTTTACATGAACCGAGGATCCACCTGTCCCATCAAGAGGGCACACAGAATCCAGTAACATTAGTTGGACAGAAGCAGAGGATTTTCCCAGTGAGTGATCACAGGAGTCACATTAAAATACGTTACCTCATCATTTAAGTCAATGCTGTTGACAGGACTTTGCTGTTTGCAATTTGGCTGCTGCATTTTCTATATTACAATAATAGGTATCGCTGAAAGTACATAATTGACTTTGAAATATCCTAGGATCATGAGAAGTTCTACGTAAGTGTTCAAGATGGCACAATACTTTACTTGCAACTTTCCACACAGTATTGTTACTGTCTATTTATTGACTATTATTAGGGCAACAATTAAAGAGCACATTTTCTTTATATTAGAATTTATGAACTGTTTTGACTGCTACACATTTTCCAATCCATGGTTTTTAAACTTAAAAACAATTATTAATCCAAATAGCATTAATAACGTCATATATTTTAAAAGATCACAAGTTAATGAATTGATTTTTAAAAAATGCTAAAGTGGTATACCTGTCCAGTGGATTGTAGGAATTGATAATGGATCCTGCCATGGCCCTTGTGCTGGCATTGTCACTGATGGTCCCAATGCTGACTGTGCCAGATTCACCACTGAGGCTGCAGCGTTCCTTTTGGATATCTGCCTGCACCTCTAATCTAAGAGAATCGGGTCAAAAATAGTGAGATAACAGGAAAAGTACCCTTCTCAACAAAAACAAGATAATCACTGGGAATACCTTGGGCATGAACAAAAACACATGTTTGTGACCTTTTAAACTTACCATTTATTAGGGAGGATGTGAAAGTAAAGAAGAAGGTGCAGCATAGATTCAATAGGAAAGAAGATTATAGTAATTGAAAGAAATTGAAAACTTTCTCTCCATCGCCTCACTAGAACTGAGGATATCAAGGAGCGGCCTCAGAGATGCTTAAAAGCGTGAAGGATCACAACAAGTGGTCAACTATTTTAATCAATTAAATTATAGGGTATCAATATGCAGTAGGCAAAATTAGAAGGGCCATCTATGCATTATTTTCAGAGGCTGGGCAGAATGTGAACTTCTATCACAAATTGTTGAAACAGCCCATAAGTTCCATTAGAGAAACGGAATAGCTGAGACATAGAAATGTTATGGAAATGGGGATTCAGCAAGAGTGAGAGGTCAGTGGAAGGCCTGTAGCACAGATGCGATGGGTCAAATGATCCATTTCCATGTTGCCATGATTCTTGGCCAAGGATGTGTCAATAACAATCACTATCAGCACTCAGTTGCATTCAGTTCCTTTGCCAATGGTTCATTACCTCCTCTGGGTCAAGTTCTGCATCAGCTTTTATTATTTAAAAGTATATGATTGAAAATATTGCAGCCAGATAAAGGATGACGTATAATTAAAGAGAGACAAAGTGGGGCTTACCTATTGAAACAATTGACCATCACACTTCCAGAAAGGCTGCCTGTGATACTAGCTCCAGCCAGTGCCATTGTGCTTGCTGTTTCACTCAGGTTGTCTCGTATTGCACCTATTCTATCCATGTGACTGCCACTGGCACTCAAACTGCCCGTTAGGCCCCCAACACTGCCCTCTCCAATACTGGGGTTATTGCGAGCCTCAACAACAAAAGTGGTATCTAAATGGTAGGAAGAGACACAGCAGCAGTTTGTTACTTTTGGTTCATTTCAGTTTTTGCTAGCAATTAAAACATTGAGTGGATGCTTTAAGTTACAAATATGAAATATCCTACAGAGTTTCCTGAAGTGTTCCTTATGTGTTATGCTTTAAAACTTGCCTTACAGTTAATGCACACGAATCCTGCATGAGCACACACGTAAAAGAATCATACAGCATCTATAAAGGAACGTTTTCTGCAAATTTGTAACGTCATGAGCCTAGTTAAGAAGCTTTGTAAGAACAGACAGTACAAACTGAACAGTTCTGAACTGAATAATAGGTGTGGCTACCTACACAAAGCAGGAACAACAAGTCATTGAAAAGCAATAGCATTGCATTACAGTAAGAAAAGTACTGACCTATTATACAATTTGTAGTTGCAGAAACCAAGTACAGAGACAAATGCACACAGCTAAACATGAAAAATAATTCACAATTGCATTTTAACAGGGAACTCTCCAGCCTTTTCAGTACAGTATGATCCAGTAGCAGTGTGACCAGGGTAGGGATTTTGAAATGAGAAGGCTGAATCTTACCCAACCCAGGTGACTAATTTGAGAGCAAGGGATGGACATTATTTTACGAGTTCATCATCCAACTGCTAACCTAAACCTGCCTCCCATTTTATGAGGGGAAATGGAAATGGGACCAGCGTGCCGTTGGGCCTATCCCACCACAAATTTACCTGCCCACTCAAACCTTTCACTCACTGGGGCCAGGCCAGTCATACCTTCAGTCTGGCCTCTTCTTCAGGCCCACCACACAAACCTGATGAAAACAGTTTTGAAACCCCATTATCTGAAAGTCCTACTGGCCATAATTCCAGAGACTTAGATGTCTAGAAAAGCCCTGCAATTCAGGTTATTTGTTGTTATGGTGCAATTGATTGTGTGGATCAAGAGGATTGTCAAAAGGCTGCTCTTGATGTGGCAGATAAACCTTAAAATCAGCAAAAACAGAACTTTTGCAAATTTATATGAATACAGAATGAAATTTTTACATGATTTCTTCCAACTCCTGTTCTCCATTCCTCTTGAAATATACAGAACTCCATGGTATACACCAACATTATCCTAAGTACAAAGTCTAAATACCTTTCACTGTACCATGAAAAACACTACCCAGCTACCAGCATGAAGAGTCAAACAAGAACTAAAAGGAAGATAAATGTATCCCCATGGCAGTTGGTTACATACAGTAAAATTGGCTGTTCAAACTTTATAGACAAAGCATAACAAAAGAGAAAAATTACCTTGAATGTGCAGGGGTGAGAGGTAGTTGGTTAAACTAAAATGAACCTTTTCATAAATAGGCTGTTGTGGCATTAAGCTGGCATGCTTTGGTACAATATACAAATAGCCCCACGGTTAGCAAATAAACTGCTGAAATAACATTAATGTGTGCTCATGGAGGTATGTATTTGTCACTTCTTATAAATGATAGGCAGCAACTTACTCTCTGTAGGGTAACAAATATAACAAAGCTAGTGCTGGACGAAGTATACTCAGTGATCATGGTAGACAGTGAACAGTGCTGCCTATAGAAACATGTTAAGGTGTTGCTTATTCACTTCTACGCAAAGAACAGCATAAATTAGAAGTATCTAAGCACATACACGATCATGTACATGGAGATGAAATCTATAGATAACCATTTTAGTAAGTGAACTCCCTTACCCAATGCTGCATTTCCTCCACCAGCATTATCATTTTCATCATCAAATTCTATCCGCACCCCCTTCCCAGTGCCAGCAGAAACACCGCAGCCACCACTACGGCAGAGCGAGATGGGGACTACTCCATATACGTATGCCAGCATAATGGGAACCCCAATACCTGTAAAAGCAAAATAGGGAAAAAAAAAGGTGTACTTAACAAAAACATACCCATTTGACGCAGGAAATGTTTGTGCATTTATTTCACTGTCAATTTCATTAACTAAACCAGGTACCACATCCAAATTAAAGACTGAGTATTTGTCAACCTTTGCAAGGGCTAGATGTAGAGGTGGGAGGAAAGAGAAAAGAAATTGCTGGCCAAACCAAAACAAAAAAACAAATCAAAATCAAAATAAGAGACAGATATAAAAAGACTAAAAGTATAAAATGTAAGTGCTACAAAAGCAAAAACAATGTTATAAAAATTGCAGATTGCACGCAAGTAGAAAAAAGTAACATCCACTATTCAGAGTGTAACATTGCAACGTATGACACAGTTGATGCTCTAGTTCTATATTCAGCAAAACTAGGAAATAATAATAGGAAGTAGCTAAGACTTTGGACAAGTATTTTCTATTGGTCTTCACAACAGAACACAAAGATTCTCAGGAATGGTAAGAAAGAATAGGACACAAAGAGAGGAATACAATTACAATCACTTGAGAAAAATGTATTAGGAAAAGTAATGGGATTATAGTCTGCCAAGTCCTCAGGACCTGACAGGTGGAATTGAAGGGGTTAAAAAAGTGGACACATTGGTTATAATCATCTGAAATCCTATAGATTCAGCAGATTGGAAAACCACAAAATGTAGCACCCATTCAAGGGAAGGAGACAGAAACCAAAATAGCACAGGTCAATTAACTGAACATTTGTCATTAAGAATGCATTCAACCTCAATAATGTAGCGTAGGGCATTTAGAAAATCATAATACAACTGGAAAGAATCAACATCGTTGTCCTGAATGAAAAGTTATGCTTGACAAATTGAGAGTTATGAGAGAATACAAGAAGTAAATGATTCAAATAAGAACCGGGATAAGCAATGTACTTGGATTTCTAAAAAGCATTAGATAAGCTTCCATATAAAAAGGTTATTGCTCAAGATAAGAGTTCATGGTGTTGGAGGAAATGTATTAGCATGCATAACTAAGAGGATAAATGAATTATTTTCAGGAAGGCAAACTGTAACAAGTGGAGTGTCAGAGTGATCAATGCTGTAAATTTTTTACTTAAGATCTGCATCAACGCCGCCTTGGAAGAGGAGACCAACTACACTGGACACAAATTTGCTGATGATACAAAGATAGACAGGAGAGCAAGCTGCAAGAAAGATACGAAGTCTGCAGAGGTACAACGGACAAAAGTTTGGAAGATAGCAAAATGCGGGAAAAGGTGAGAATTTTCACTTTGCCAAGAAGAACAGAAAATGGGATTTAAAGGGAACAAAATTGTAGAATGCAAATGATGTCCTGCACACAAATCATAAATTACTATGTAGATAAAGTAATTAGGAAGGCAAATGGAATGTTGGTCTTTATTTCAAAGGTTTTGACTGACAAGAAAGCACGAGAGAAAAAAAAGGGTGGAATATTTCACCTCGAGTTTTGGTGTATCTCCCTAATCCAATGTCTGACTGCACCTCAAATTCTGGTGTACCAATCCAATGTCTACCAAAGGATTTATCCCAACGCTGGTAGATTAGGGAGGAACGACCTATACTACGTACAGTTTTGGAGTCCTTATTTGAGGGGGGATATACTTGCATTAGAAGCAAGGAGGAGTAAACAGTTGTCTTATGGGAAAAAAATAAGCGGGTTGGACCTACGTTCATTGGAGTTTAGATGAACGAGGTGAAGGATCTAACTGAAACAAGGGAATCTGGGGGAACATGATATGATAGATGCTGACAGCTTGTTTCCTATCATGGGGAAATCTAGAAACTACGGGACTGTTTAAAAATAAGTTGCCTCCTATTTAAAGCAGATATCGAGTCAGAGTTGTACAGCATGGAATCAGACCATTTGATCCAATTTGTCCATGCTGACCAGTTATCCTAAACTGATCTAGTCCTATTTTGCCAGCATTTGGCCCATGTCCTTCTAAACTGTTCCTATTTATATACATATACCCATCCAGATGCCTTTTAAATGTTGCTATTTACCAGCCTCCACCATTTCCTCAGGCAGCTCTTTCCATACACGCACCATCCTGTGTGAAAAAGTTGCCCCATAGGTCCCTTTTAAATCTTTCCCCCCTCACCTTAAACCTATTCCCTCTAGCTTTGGACTCTCCTATCCTGGGAAAAGGACCTTGGCTTATCCATGGCCAATTATACGAGGAATTGCTTCCATCCGGCCTTTGGAACTTCCTTTCACAGGTAATATTGATGGCTGGGTATTAAACAGCCAAGACGGAGTTAGATTTTTGATCAAGTTGTGGGGTTCAAGCAGGAAAAAGTTAAGACCATCATTAGTTCAGCTATGATCTATTGAATGGTGGTACATGATCTGAACAGAATGGCCTACTCCTGCTCTGATTTCTTAGGATCTTATGGAAGCATTGTAAACACTTCTGAAGCACTTACAGAAACCGCAGGGAGAGGAAGTTCTACTTCAATCTGCATCATTAACACACCATAAATTTAGAGTCTAGCACCTGCCTGTGGATCAGCCTCTCTGACATCAACATGATCTGATCATAAAGACTGAGCGTGCACTGACAATGTCTGCACCCCTCATATTTTCCAACATGACCATCTAAAAATCAACCCAGATCAGAGTTTCCAGAAACATTATCTTTTCTTGATTGATAACACTTGGTTCTTCAGTACACAGGCCCATATGATCAAAAAGTTAATCCTTCAAGGTTTCGATTGTCTGCTCAAATTTAAAGACCCAAGAGGCAGAACTTTCATCAATGACAGGAGTTCAAGAGAAAGGATAAATGAGGCTTTGCATATACTGGTGGATGATCAGTTGTCACACATTTTACATTGTTGCAGTTTATAAATTTGACAAATATCACAATTAGGGAGTTCTCCCTGATGTCCTAATCTTTCTGAATTAGCAAAATCGAAACCAAATTGTGTAGCCAGACTCCACAAGATGCAATCCATTAAACAAAATTAAAATATAAAAATTATACCACTAGTTGCGAAGTGCTTTATAATGTCTTGTTTCAAACTTTCAATTAGGATTTTTGTTTTTGTTCATTTTTGTTCACATTGTGCCAAATGAAAAGCAGAAATAGCTGAGACACCTGGGGAAGCCAGAATCTCAAAAAAAAAAGTGTTGCAGGAGTAGGCCAGAAACACTACAAAAATGTTCTGTTCTCAACGTGTTTCTTTATCCCTCTCAAGTCCAAAAATGTATAAACAAGGCCATGCAATACTAATACATTTACTAAAGTAAACAATTCTTCACAGTTAGGATTGTGGAGAAGTGGCAGCAGTTTTTTTCCCCCTCCTGTAAATGACAGAGTGTAATTTTAATCTAATATATTTGATAAAGATGGGAACTGTGTAATTTGGCAAATCATTACTATTCCAACAATAACTGAATAAGCAAGTATACAGCTCTTCTCACATTTCACTGCCAAACATTCACAGGAAATGAAACCTTTGGCACAGATAAAACAATAAATTTCTTTAACAAGAGGATAGTTAATATTGTGTACACCAGTAAACAACTTCAGTGGAGGGAAGTACAATACATCACAAAAATATGATGCTGACAGTACAGATTCAACAGCTAGAAACCTTGTAGCTAAGGAAATTTTTTCAGTCAGTGCTTCAATTTTAAATAATGTACTTAAAACCAGTATTATCAAAAAACATAGCTATTACCCAAAGGTTATTGAACAGACTTCTACATTGTTTAATGCCTGTTTCCTTACCTACAGTTACTGCAGCGACAACAGGAGAAACAATTACTGATAACGTCACGCCTCCAGTGATTGCCAAGTTCCGTTTATGCTTTGAAATATCTTTTCCTTCATAGCGATTATGAATCTGAAATTCAAAAAAAAAAAAAAAAACTTTGTGTAAGATGCTTTCCTTCATTACAACCACTCAGCATTCTACTACAATAACATACATTGGTTTGGGTTCTCCAATGGACAGCTGAAGAACAGAGGAAAAATGAGGGATCTGCATCTTTTATTCAATTCAGCTCCTATGAAACACCTTGATTTGTTTTTAACATTCAGAAATGCTGTATAAATGCAAGCTACAACTGCAAGACAAATAGAAAGAAGTATGGATGAAGGGCAGTGATGGGTCACAGATGATGTGTGAGATGAGCAGCATAAGTAGGAGCAGGAGTAGAAAATTCAGCCTGGTCAATCAACAATATCATATCTCAACTCTTGACAATTCTACTTTGCTGTTTTAAATGTACTGAATAACTGAACAATCACAGCACTCTACAGTACAGAATTCCAAGGATTAACATTCACTTCAGTGAAAGAATCTCTTATCTAACTTCTATGCCTGTAATCCATTACAGACTCATCACCAAGGGGTAACATTCTCCTAGCATTTACCCTGTCAAGCCCCTTAAGAACTGTAATGTTTTCATGAGATTGCCTGCATTTTCCTAAACTCTGGGGAAAACAAAGACCTGGTCTAGTCAATGTTTCCACTTAAGACGACTAATTCCAGGAACCCTCGTATCACTTGCTCTAAAGAAAGAATGCAGTCATAACTAAATGTATTCCAGGAATGATCTCCACATAGTAGTTTATAGCAACTCAAATTCTGTTACGTTTTCAGCCTCTTAAATGGTCTAGCAGACAAATATACTGTCTGACTGAGGCCTTCTCTAAGTAGTCCATTTTGTCATTTACAGGAAGTTCTTGGGTTTGAGAGCTCGAGCTCTCCCCTCATAAGAACATCTTGCAATTCTAAACAAGAAATTCTCTTCAACTAGCCAAAATAACTTTTACAAATCAAAGATTAATTAATTTGACATCAAGTCAGCCTGAAACAAACAAATGTTTAATGTTACCATCTTTAACAGAATCTATGACAAACTAAGCAAACTAGTACATTGCCACCTCCACTGCCCCACCAAATACTTTTAGTGACAAAGTTCTATTTTAGGGCCTCCCAGCAATAAACGGTGAGCCCAAATTGTCACTTTTCATAACATATGTTGATTATAATGAAAAGCAACTAAGCTCTGTACAACCTTGTTTCAGCTGCAACCCAAAGACCAAAAAAAAAGGCTGCAAAACAAATAAAATCAGACATGATAGTTGCACACAAAATATTAGGCTAGGCTGAATGCCACAGATATTGCATAATGCCAACAAGTTCCAGGACTGGCGACTTACTACTGATTTCATATGTTTCCTGCTTACTGCAAAGGTTTATTTTGCACAAGCAAAATAAAGGACAAGTCCTTTTTTAAAACCCATACGCACACATGCAAATATTTTCTCTAAAATAGAATCATGCTTTATGAAAATCTAAGCTTCACAAAAAAAAATGCAGATGGCATGTTCCTCCCTTAGAAAAGATCAGTTTACTTTTTGTGGCAGATTATTTATTCCTCCATTTAATTACTTCTTTCTTGCTTTACAGTCCTAACTCTGCAAACCAAATTCATTACTAAAATTTTACTGCGTTGAAATTAAGTATTGAGCATGTGGAGGAAATTGAAAATTAACTAATCGATAAACCAGTGAGAGTAAGGGTAGTGCATTGTGTATCTCTGAACAACAATGAAGAGTCTGAACATTAGGTCTCTCCCTTCAAGGAAGGTAGGAGCACTGGAAATAGAAGCAGGAATAAGTCATTTGGCCCCTTAAGTCCACTCCACTTTCAACCAGATCATGACTGATCTTCCACCTCAATGCCACTTCCCTGCTCATCGCCACATAGCTCAATATTTTTAATACTTAGAGATCTATCTACCTGTATCTTGAATATATTCAAATGTTTGAGCCTCAACAAACCTCTGGAGTTGAGAATACCAAAGATTCATCACTCTCAATGGAGAAATTCCTCATCTCCATCATAAACAGATCATTACTCATTACAGTAGTAAAAGTGGCATTTGGCATACTCCACTTCATTGCTCAGACCATTGAATACAGGAGTTGGGACATCATGTTGCAGTTACACGGGATATTAGTTGGGCCACTTTTGGAGTACTGTGTACAGTTCTGGTCACTTGCTATGGTAAGGATATTAATAAACTGAAGACGGTGCAGAAAAGATTTACAAGGATGTTACTGGGACTGGAGGGTTTGAATTATAAAGGAGAGGCTGGAAAAGCTAGGACGATTTTCAACTGGTGACTTGGGCGTCGAGTGGTGATCTTATAGAGATTTATAAAATCATTAGAGACATACAGAAGGTGAATAGAAAGGTCTTTTCCTTAGGGTTAAATAGTTCAGAACTAGAGGACATAATTTTAAGGTGACACAAGAAAGATTTAAAAGGGGGCTGAAGGGCAACTTTTTTCCATGCAAAGTGTGGTTCATATGTGGAATGAACTGCCCTGGGACGTGGGAGATGCAGGTACAGTTAGAACATTTAAAAGACATTTCGACATGTACATAAATAGGAAAGGTTTAGGGAGATACAGGCTAAATGCAAGCAAATGGAACTAGTTTAGTTCAGAGAAACTTGCTCGGCATGGATGAGCTGGGCTGAAAGACGTGGTGCCGTACAGTACGACCCTGACCCCGGTGATTCCAGGCTCCCCCAGCATGGTGGTCATGCAGGTGCACGCAATGTTGTGGGCTTGCGGGGGGGTCTAGCGGGATGCTCTTCAGAGGGCTGGTGTGAACTCAATGGGCTGAATGGCCTGCTTCCACACTAAAAATTCTATGATTCTAATAACTCACTGATAGTAGCAATGAGCAATACTGCACATCAAGTGGCTGAACACCAGGTCTATCCCTTATCCAAGATTCAATCTCAATCTCGTTTAGTGTCACTTTACCATAATTGGTGTTTGACAAACAACATCTTATTTTCTCCTCAAACAAAATAATAAGTTGTGCCCAAATAGCGCAATTTAAAAAGTGAACCCAAATTGCTAATGAGATTTATGAAAATTTGTTTTTTCTGGTTTAGAAATCCCTGAGTGAACCAGAGGGATCACTGTCTCATACTTAAAGAGAAATAAAAGTAATAACTCTCTACAGGTACAAATCTTTTAAGCCACAGACACGAAGTGTCGAAAACCAGACAAAGGGTATATGCTTCTTCCTTTCCCACATGTCGAATGCTGAACACTGAGTAGTATAACAGTCAGTATAAATACAGACTCCACACTCATCATTATGGAATTGTCTGCAATACTACGACTGTCTATAAGCTAGAGCTTTAAGTATTTTCCCCGGGCAAACACTGTTTTCATAATTAATAAAAAAACTAAAATTAATATTATGGTTAAAATTGAGAATTAAATACCAAATGTTTAAATTCCTGAACCTTGATAGGACCATTGTGGGAATTTCAAAAATCATTAGAATTTCTAACTCAAACAAAATGCAATGATACATAGCTGTCAGAAGCCACTACTACAACTAACCAAGTGAGCAAGTACTGCCCAAGACCTTTAGTCAGCTAGAAAAACCCTAGACATACTATATTCTATCACACATCTTAAAATGAATAGCACATTGTGAAAGGAGCAGCTTAAATATTTGCTATCTTTCACAACTTGTTCTGCACAAACAAGTTATTCTGAAGAACATGCAAGTGAAATTTTTCTTGGTTAGCAGTCAAAATTATTTACTCTTTGCCCTGTCTTTTCCACTGTAGTAATTTCCAATAGATTCTACACAGAAAGAACATTTATTCTAAGTACGTGCACAGTATTGTCTGTCAGGAGGTCTATTTGTGTGTGTTTTGGGGGGGTTTGTTCAGCTGGTTGGATGGCCAATGTGTAATGCAGAATTACACCAAAGGCATGGCTCCAATACCCACATGAGCTATGGTGGTCCATGGAGACCCGCCTCCTTGCCTTGCCCCATGTTGGCAGAGTGGTGGTCTTTAAGTTCTATATATATGATTATCTTTCTAATGGACAGTGATATCTGTGATCCTTTGTGGACTGGTTAATCACATTTTTTACAAATAAATATTGAGACCCCAAAAATAATTAACTAGTTACTTTACATCTCAAAAAGGGAAGCAAACACGAATCTGATAACAGACAGCAATAAAGCCAAACCTCCTCAGAATGAACTGCAGTTGTCTGAGTTTTTAACATTAAATAATACCATATTTTTTAAAAGAATATGTACTCCTACTTTCTAGAGACCATTCCAAATTCTTTTCCATTAAATCCAGAAAGGGGGAGGGGCTTCAAACAAGAGGGTCAGTTGCTTTAGATGCACAAACTCTGCATCACAAAGACTTAAACATACACAGTTCATCTACTAGAGATTTTTGTCCTCCCAGAAAGGTTAGCATCAGGGACAAATTCTTTGGAAGGATCACAGTCAGAATTGTACAAGATTTAGGATTACCTCAATAGTTTGTTGGATTCTGTTCTGACAGGCCGGTCTAGGTAAAAGCTAGAACAATGCAACTAGGCAGAAAGAGAATGGGGAGGAGAGGGGAATGAAGACCTGTATGTTCTACTGCCCACCACGACAGACATTTTCTGAGATACCATTTTATGGAAAAAAAATAATAAAAAGTGTTGTTTTTAATGCAGTCTACTTCACAGATCTGGTGGACACAGCACTCATCTGAAATCTATTTTGAAAAATGTATTCATTTAATTAAAATTTAGAATGTGGATGTAATATTATTTATATAGACAATAAAAAAAGAGAGATTAACAATTTGACATGGCAAACATTTCTTAGCACAGTTCACAACTTTTTGGCAGCTGTCGTAGAAATGAAAATCTAACAAGGCTATGCAAAATATAGAGGAATTTTTTTGTTTAAAATTCCAAAACTTAAATCGATTGCCAGAAACAAAAACGTACACAGTCCTCAAGAATACAAATTGGATTATTTTTGCCCTATTCTAATCCCCACTGTCATGGTTCTCAATCTTTTCACTGCCTCCAGATCAAATCAAATCTACCATTAAAAAAAAAACAAACAATTCAGATGTTCCTTTGTCTCTAAAAGAAAATGCTCGAATATGGGTAGTAGTACTTTAAGAAACCTTCCTTAACAAGACAGAAACATAGAAACTCAGAAGAGTGGGCCATTCAGTCCTTTGAACCTACTCCACATTTGGCAGAATCATTGCTGATCATCCAATTCAGTACTCTGTTCCCACTTTCTCCCCGTACCCTTTAGCCCTAACATATAACTAATTTCTACCTGAAAACATTCAATGCCTTGCCCTCAAACGCTTTCTGCGGCAGAAAATTCCACAGGCTCACCAACTTTTTTGGATGAAGACATTTCTCTTCATCTTAGTCCTTAATGGTTTACAACTGTATCCCAAGATCGTGACCCCTGTTCACTGGGAACATCTTTCCGGCATTTACCCCAGTGTAGTCCTGTTAGAATTTTAAGTTTTTAAGAGATACACCCTCAATCATCTCAACTCCAGTAGAGATAGCCCTCACCGATCCAGTCTCTCTTCATACATCTATCTTACTATCCCAGAAATCAATCTGATAAATCCTTGTTGTACTCCCTGCATAGCCAGAACAATGTTCCTCAGATAAAGTGACCAAAACTTCACACAATACTCCATATGTGGCCTTACCAAGGCTATGTATCATTTCATCAAGACATCCCCGCTCCTACACTCAAATCTCGCCATGAAAGCTGACGTAGCATTTTTCACCATCTCCTGGGCCCCTGCATGATTATTTTCAGCAACTGGTGTACAAGGGCACTGATCTCTCATTGCACCACCTCCCTTCCCAATTTGCTGCCATTCAAATAATAATCTGCCATCCTATTTTTACTAACAAAATGTATAATTTTTGATATATCCACATTATACTGCATCTGCCATGTGGTTGCCCATTGATTCAACTTGCCTAAATCACATTGAAGCATCTCTGCATCTCCTCACACCCAACTTTATCACCTGAAAACTTGGTGCTCTGGTATTAAATCTGTTATCGTAGACTCTAGCATTTTCCCCACCAACGTTAGGACTATGATTCTGGTCTATAATTCCCTGTTATCACTAACTCCTCTTTTTAAAGAAAAAGGAGTGGAGTTTCATTAGGTACCCTCCAATCCATAGGAAACTTTCCTTGGTCTGTCGAATCTTGAAAGATGGCCACTATTTCTATAACCAATTCTAAGGGCGCTTAAGCACTCTGGGGTGTAGTTTATCAAGCCGTGGAATTTATTAGCCTTTAATCCCATCAATTTCTCCAATATTTCCTGACGAACATGGATTTCCTTCAGTTCCTCCCTCTCACTATACCTTGAGAGACTTTTTTGGGACGCTATTTATGTTCTTTGTGAAGGCAAACCAAAATATGTGGTGAATTGGTCTGCCATCTCCGTTTCCATTATAACTTATCCTGCTTCTAATTGTAAGGGACCTACATATGGCTTCACTAATTTTTTTTCTTCACATACCTAGAGTTGCATAAAGTGTACTATTGTGGGGAGACTCATTTACAAGTCGAGAGTCGCCATGTTTCAGATTCAGTAATCAAAACACAGGAAGAAGAGAAGATTCAAATTCCTCCAACAGGCAATGCAGCTTTGATTACTAGCAAGAAAATGTACTGACAAGTTCTAAATCAGCACAATGGATTTTAAAACGTTAAAACTGAGGTCTTTACTGTACCTTTCGGCCAACATATACAGGAATCCCAATAATCATGGCTGGAATGGCAATCCCTGCAATGAGGGCTATTCCGACAGGTGCACCAACCAATGTGCCAAGCTGCCATAGAATCTTCTTTTTACGACTCCAAGGTTTCTTTCCCCAAAACGTACAGCCAGATGGACTAAATAGGAAATAAAAACATAAGTCAATATCAAAAAAAATTCAATTGCACTTTTCTAACAATTTTAAAAAATGAATGTTTTTAGAGCTCACCACTTAGATATATACAGGACAGCATATTTATGGAACAAAGGCACTTAAAAATATTCAAGCGCTGACAAATAGGTGATCATTTGACACCTGAAATCCATAGTTAATACAAATTCATGAGAAGGCATTAAAAAAGTGACTTTACAACCTGCTCTCATTAAATGATTTCACATAGATTGAGATTTCACTCTTCATATGACCTGAACAAACCAGTGCAAATTACAAAAACAGATTACAATCTTTCATCTGTTATCAGATGCTCATTTGAATAACAACTGAGGGTAGTTTCCAAACCTCACTCAGCAAATCACAAACCGAGACTAAGGACAGCAACCGAGATGAATAATAAAAGTAGTTCCATCACTTGTGCTTCAAATAGCAATGAAAATTGTTATTTCAATAGCACTTAGAGTTATCAACACAAATACAAGCTGCATACGCTCCTTGGACAGGTTAAATTACGGTAATTATGATGCAACTCTTTAAACACCTGTTTTACTATCTTGTGATCAGTCTGACAAGAAAACGTGTTAATTGCAAGCTCCTTTGTTTGGAGGAAATGAAAAGTGGAAACAAGCTTGCTAAAATTATTAGAAGAGGACGGAGAATATTTTTCCAAGAAGACAGAATTAAACACAATTGGGCAAACCCAAAACTAAGCACTGAACAAATGTCTATCGGATTCATCACTACACATTGAGTGGGAAATAATTTGGCATTTGGAATATAATGTGGGAAATGGTGAAGTTATCCACTTGGTGAATAATATTTTGTTTTTCTATTCTTCGTCCCAAAGATAGACTACAGAAAGTTGTGGTACACAGGGATCTGCATATCCTGTACATAAAAATCACAAAAAGGTTTGGCATTCAGAGAACTAGCAAGTAATTAGCATAGCAAATGGGACACTGGTCTTTATTGCAAGGTGGGGATGGAGTATAAAGGCAAGGAGGTTTTGCTACAAGTGTACAACTGGGGGCTGGTAAGACCACACCTACACTACTTGTACAGTTTTGCTGTCTTTTCTTAGTCAGAGATATCCTTCAGCTTGAAGCAGTTCAAAGAAAATTCAGGAGGTCAGTACCCCAGGACGTAGGGGTTGTCTTATGAGGTAAAAGGTGAAGCAGGTTGGGTTTACATACATTAGACTTTAGGATAATGAGAATTTTTTAAAAATTGAATGATGTAAGCATCTGAGTGAGCTTGACAGTAGATGCTGACATGATGTTTCCCTCATGGGGAAAATCAAGAACTAAGAGACAGAGCATCCAAACAATGAGTTCCCCATTTAAGATGGAGACGGGGAACAATTTCTTCTCTCAGAGGATCATTAATTTTTGGAATACTCTACTCTGGAGAATAGTGAAGGCTGGGTTATTAAATATATCAAAAGTTGAGTTAAACACAACTCTGATTAAAACGGAAGTCAAGGAGATAAGCAACAAGTGGAGTTAAGAGCATGATCTTACTGATTGATACAGCAGTCATAAGGGGCCTGACTCTGCTCGAATTTATGTTATATTCTTAAAAATATGGTATTCAAATAATATGGATTTCATTCAAAACGAATAAGACAGTGATAAAGAAATTGATTGTCAGTAATTTAATGGGGCCTGTAATCTCATTTGGCATCAGGAGATTCATTTGAATGTTATTTCCTACCTGACCTATTGGCAGTTCACTTATTCCATGAGCCCTCCTAATTGCAGCCTCTTGCTCCACTCAAAATCCCTACAGTGAGGAAAGAGGCCGTGTGGCCCAACAAGTCCACACCCAACCTCAGAGCATCCCACCCAGAACCTATAGCTCCCACCTAATCTACACATCCCTGAACACTATGGGCAATTTAGCATGGCCAATCCACCTAGCCCGCACATTTTGGACCATGGGAGGAAATCCACACTGACATGGGGAGAACGTGCAAACTCCACACAGACAGACAGTCGCCAGAGGGTGGAATTGAACCTGGGTTACTGGCGCTGAGAGGCAGCAGTGCTAACCACTGAGCCACCGTACTCCCCCCAGTTGGAAATTCTTGATTTCCCCCTCCACTCCACGAATCACCCACACAACCCGATCAATTTCGGTCAGATTCGATCAGAAATTGGCAGTCCAATGTTGTGGCAGTGCGAGTCCTGATGGTTAAGCAGTGCTGAAGTTTTTGCAACCAATATGGTTTTTCCAATGACTTTCAAAACTGCTCCTACCTCACGCTCTTCTTCCAAGCACTTGGTCATAATGAGGGCTCAAGAGAGGGAAAACTATAAACGAGAACATTTCAAGACACTGATCTTAAAAGCTCCTGCACTTCTGAACCACTGGGACTCTCACTTTTACAACGTCAGAGTTCCACCTTCAGACTCCATCTAGATCTTGGATTTGAATGCAAGTCCTGAGGAGGACAAGAGGGAGGTTAGACAACAGGAAGGCCAGTACTCAAGGTCAAGGAAAGAGATGAGGCCATAACTCAAGGTCAAGGAGCAAGGCAGGTTGACAGCAGCCAGACGGATCAGGAAGCAGTATTATTGGTGAGATGAAGGTAATCCAAGTTTCAAGTTACATTTTACTTTCATATTTTAAAAACTTATTTTATCTTAAAAATTATTTCATTTACCAGTGCAGGAACCTAGCATTGCAAAGGATTTCAACTTTGAGGGTATAATATTTGCTTTCTCCTGACAAGTCCTACAGAACTTGACTATAATTTTAATATTGGCTCCTATGGGAACAGTGTTTCACTGAAAATTATTTCAATTCATGATTTTCAGGAACACAGCTTCAAGTTTTAACAAGGATGTACTGTAACAAAAAAAAAAGCTTCCAAGCCCATTTATGTTGCATTTTAAATATTTAGGAATACTTTTCCATCGTATGTGCAGAACCAGCTTTCCATGCTTTAAAACAAACCCAGTTGTTTTAGACCCCTAGAATAATAGATAGAATAATTCTAGAATAATAGATACCCTGCCAATTCACTTAAATACTAGGAAATAGCATATGATATTGACTGTTGTCAGTTGACATTTTAAATACAGAAAGTTTGAATTTGAGTCATTTTAGAAAGTCATTTCATATAATCATCTCCTGACCAGCAACTTCATCAGGACAAATGATAATGGTAACTAAGACAAATGTTTTGATATTAAAGGAATTGTGCATTGCCAAGATTTTTAACCAGTCGAGATCAAAGTGCAGTCTTCGGATAAAGCAAAGACATGGAAAATTCCATTTTGCCAATTTAAATTTCTTTGTCTGCATTTATAATATAACTGCCTACATAATGTGGTTGTGTTGTAATTACAATCTCTGGTGGTGCTACAATGCCTCCGCTCCGGCAGCTATAAATTACAACACTAAGCAATTTTTGGTATTTATAATGAAAACAATGGATACTGCATTGGAATGCCTCAGACATGGAAAATATGTTAGCACCCACTAGTTCTAACCAAGCCATCAACGCCCAATTTGTCACACTGCTTGTCCAGCATCCAATGCCAGATATTTCCTCCAATTAAATGCTAAAGTCAAAAGCAACCATCTTAGATCCCCAACAAAAACTAAATTTCCTAGACACTAATCCTTTCCATTTGCTGTCTGAGGCTGACAGTTTGTATGCATACTTGGCATTCTTGAAGAATCTGAATGAAGCTTGTGACATGTATTCTCCATCATTAAGAGCATCTATTTCCATTTCTAACATTGAGCACATTCCACTTGTACTGGTAAAATCTCAACCTTGCTTTGGTTATCTTTAGACTCAACTATTCAAGCACCCTCCTAAAATAGATCTATTCCAAAATCTCAATTGCCGATATCTTGACTCGCACCAAGTCCCATTCACCCGTTCCCCTTATGTTTGCAGATATAATTGGCTCAGATGTGACAACACATCAATTTTAAAATTCCCGTTGATCTTTTAAAGTCTTTCATGGCATCACCACTCCCTTGTTCTTTCACCTCCTCTGACCCTACAACTCTGCAATTCCAGCTTCGTACAATTTTTGTTTTTTTAACTCCACCAGTGGCAATCATGCCATCGGTCATTTAGTCTGGAGTTCTGGAATTCCCTTCATAAATCTCTCCCATTCACTAACCCTCACTCGTCAAGACCCCCTCGTGGTGACCTAATATCTGTATGTTCTAACCTCTCTTCCCCTTAACTAGACCCAAATTTTGGTTAATAATCAAGTGTCTTGGGAACTTATACGACTTAATAAAAGGTACAAAGTAAATGGCAATTGTTGGTGACATTCAACACTTTGAGAAAAATCCTAAAAAAAAAGTGTCCACAATTCTGGAATCAGCCTTTCAAAATTTAGTTACTGTTAAAGATTTACCTTAGGTAGTGTAAGTCAGAGATTTCTTTCATGCAGAGCCAACAGAACTCACAACCACATACCGCACAAGTCATATGATTGCAGCTTCCATCATTCATTTTTATTATGTATGCTGCACATCGTGGACAAGGCTTAATATCATCTGCTGTGAAATAAGAGGCAATGATAAATCACATTGAAAAATACAAACAAACATGACTAGGCACAAGGATCCAATCTTTGTAAACTGAATTAAATTGCGCAACCAGCTTTTCAAATTCTTAAACCACAGACTAATAAGTACTCGTTAATTTCTATTTGCCCCCTCACCTTTCAGTACATAGGCTTTTTATTATTTGATTCCGGATGGGATTATGCACGTTACAGCCTTGAAATTAATAATACAAGTTGAAGCTACCATGGCACAAAGTACCCACTGCTCGCTTGTGTCAGAAGATGATCCACGTTATAGAGTTTAATCCAAGAAAGGCCAAGTATACAGGACGTAGAAGCTGATGTTCACATCCCAAAGAGTGACAGCCCTGATCTGACACCCATTTGTTTGTTTGGACTTGTATCCGAGAGACTCAGGCACCTGTCTATTGCAAGTGAGGGCCCTCCTTGTAATGTGAATCCAATAAGGAAGTCAGGCAAAAAACGTTTTCACCCAGACTGGTTAGAATGTGGCATGTGCTATCACGCGCATGATTGAGGCAAACGACATAAGTCAATTTAAAGGGAAATATGAGGCAGCAGAGTTTAAATAAGCTGGGAGAACACCAGTGTTGACTATAAATCACTGACAAAGACCAGCTGGATTGAATAGCATGTTTTTGTGATTTAACTTTAGGTTCTAAGGAATGGAGAATAAATCTCACACATGATCCACTGCAGCAAGACATGAAGTTGCTTAAACCAGGAAAGATTGTGGAAAGTCATCTAAGTTTGTTTGGATTTTTCTGGAGCCAGGAAGAACACAAACAGTCCTTCAAAAATGCCCCCTTTCACCTCCCCTCCCACAAGTCATATTTCTGAGTCAACTCCGTCGAAAGGCCATCCAGTCCAATGGTTGCTCACAGCTCGACAATGAAATAGAATTGAAACCTGTTTCACAAACACTAGGCAAGTTACCGAATGGCACTGTCTGCCTAATGTCCACACAAAGTAAAAAATGTTATCATCTTTGACAGAAGTTATCAACAATAGGAGAAGTGTTCACAAGGAGAATTCACTTACTTGTAGCCTAGATTGTACAGATGGATTCTGTGGGAACATGGTGCCACTTGGCACACCGGAACACTCCATGTTCTCACAAGATTGCAAGTAATTTTAAAAGATAAATTACACCATATCATTTATGATTGCACAAGCAGATACTATTTTGAGATTGCATAGCATGATGGTTTGGAGAAAGCAAAAAGTTTTATATGAGCCACCTGTTTTTAAGTATTTATTTCTCCTTGCCAGCAAGATTAAACATGTACAACTTGACAAATACCAACATCACCTTCACAGGGGAGGTTCATGACAAAAATATGCTGGCCCAGTTGTCTGTTTGGCCAAGAGAATTCTTTAAATGTTGGTATGGTTTACAACATTAGAAAACTGGGCAATAGGACAGCAACCCTGGAAACCTGAAAAGATTGTGTGTTTCTATAGGAGGAGATTCCATTAAGAAAATGGTTACCTGTGGAGCGAGATGGTAAAATCTGATTGACCAGGAGGCTGTTTATTTCAGGTAACCCCTTTCTTCCCGAAATCTCGTCCTGAACGTATCTACGAAGAGTCCAGTTTTCTGTACCTGCTGCACCAGATTCCTGACTGTAGCTGATTGATGAAGAGCGTATTGTTCTTAATCGCAAACTCTGCGCTCTCTGTTGACGTGCTGCATCGCAAGTCTGATTTGGATGCCATATTTGCTTACAGTGGTAACAGAACTCAGTGCCACATCCTTCACGGGCACAAGTGAGTTTAGGACAGCTGGCACAGCCAAACGCTATCACTGCATAACTGAAAAAGTAAAAATATATTAGTTGTGATCTATGAGAAAAACAAGTTCAGTCCTTATCATTGTTTTTTTCACTGGGCATCAAATGAGTTCCTCAAATCATAAACAAGCCAAAAATGCGTCCCAAAAGATTCTTGGACTTCGCGAGTTTGAGTCACTAAACAACTTCATGCAAACCTTCAAATCTATTTTACCAAGACTCAAAACTTTACAAAGCATGTTTGACCTAAATTCTAGCTCTCCAGTTGAACAAACAAACCAAATTACAAGTTTGGTACAGTCACTGATGCCATTCTGTGACTGTACCAAAGCATTTTATTTTATGGGTGTGACTATCGCAGCCATATAGTTCTCATTCAATAGTATGACTGAAAGATTTGTAACATCAGTAAACCACTGACATTTAACCAGATCATCTTAACTTCCAAAGATGTGGTTCGAAGCTTCAAATGTGACCTAGGTGGTGGACAGGGGAATGTTTATGAATGGTGTTTATGTGGATTTCTAGAAAGCATTTGATAAAACCCCACACAAGTTTCTTAACTAAGGCAAATGCCTACGGATAGGAGGCAAAATTACTGACATGGCTGGGAAATTGTTTGAGTGGCAGATAGCAGAACGTAGGAATAATGGATAGGTACTCAAAATGGCAAAATGTGACCAGTAGTGTCGCAAAAAGGATCTGAGATAGGGTCTCAATATTCACTTTATTTATTAATAACTTAGATAATGGCATAGAAAGTCATATATCCAAATGTGCTGATCTCTCAAAGTTAGGCAGCATTGTAACTTTATGCTTTCATCTACACTGTCTACAAAGAATTATTGACAAACTAAATGAATGGGTCAAACTGTGGATTTCAACGTAAGCAAGTAAGAGGTTATCCATTTTGGGCTAAAGAACAATAATAATGGGTGGAATCTGATAAAAAGTCAAGATATTAGTGGGGGAAAAGAAGGGTAAATAAATAGATATCACCGGTTGGAAATTAAAATATTAGAGGACAGAGTCTGAGAATTAGGGCCAGATCATTCTGGAGATGTAGGTCAGGAAGCACCTCTATAATCAAAGGGTGGAGGATTTTGGAATGCTCTTCCACAAAAGGCAGTAGAGATTAGATCAGCTAATAATTAGAAATCCGAGATAAATACATTTCTGTTAAGCAAAGGTATTAAGCGAGATGGGCCAAAGGCAGGTATATCAAAATAGGCCTCAGATAAGCATTTATCTCATTAAATGGCAGAACAGGCTCAAGGGGATGAATAACCTACCCCTGTTTCTATGAATCTCTACAGAGACAAACAAAGCTTTAATTCACAGTACGGTTAGCGTACAGAACAACCCTAATGATCATACAGTAACTGCCAGTGTTAAACTTTTATTCTCAGGATTAGAAAACCACAGCCACAGCAGTATTCAGAAAAACTCAAGTTCAGAAGCTAGTCATGCTCAACTGCAAGGGACTTCACAAGATGAAAACTGTTAAAGAAAGCACAAAAAATTAAAAGTAAACAAATAGTTTAAATTTCTAGTCTCACGGCATTCCATTCCTCACTTCTTAGCTATTGTCAATAATTGGAGCACTGACTTTGAAAGATAGGAATAGAAAAAAGGGCCAGGGAACACAATGATCTGACAGCAGTCCTGAGGGAGGATGTGATAGGCGGGGTCTTCACGTGCAGAATTATATTGAGTTTTGTGCGTATTTCAAACTGGTCTTCAGTTTCGCAGTCAAGGCAGGTCATATTTTTAAAATTCCACCATGCAGTGAAGAAGCAATGGTGAGTTTACGACAAACAGGGAGGGGTGGGGATAGAGGAGTTGGAGGGGGCGGTGGGCGGAAAGAAAGACGGGGAGCGACAGACAGAACGCATGAAAGAATATGCGAGAGAGAGAGAGAGAGAGAGAGAGAGATTACCCAGTTTAAACATTTGCAGTGCTGTCAGGCAGAATTGTGAGAAGTATTCAAATGTCACATACCCATCTTTACATGCAATTCTAATATCGAACAAAGTCTTGTAGTATGGAATATTTAATAGTTTTCTGTTCCATGGGTTCAGGTTGGTTACAATTAATCATTGAGATTATTAGAAACGCCCTTAAGCAGTTTATCTCAGTGGCCTTAACAAAATAATGTGGGCCAGAAAGGCAACAGCTTGTCTGCTGAATGATCTCCTCTGTATCAAATGGGGAAATACTTTGGTTGCTTCATGTTTGGCAGGGACGTTTAGTCTGATGTACCATTTGATTTTATTTTACTTTGAGGGCCAGGAACCATTAATGATTGCAACTGTACACGTTGTCTCTTGCAGCCCACAGACTCAGTAAAACAAAATACTTCGCTATGTTAACTTCATGTAAATGCAAGTTTACTCCTGATGTTAAAACATCACAAGCTGGGTTTTTAGAAATTGACAATCACAGAAGTGTGAATACAAAATGCATAAGGCATAACCCTTATCAAAAGTTATTTCTTTAGTTGTGTTGAGGACTTACAGTACAGTTGTAGGCACAGCATGAGAAACAGGTGAAAGATTACACAATTCTGACAACTCAAATAATCCAACATGCATGAAAAGGTGCAAACTACCAATTCAATAAGACTCTCACTTGCTTCAATTAAGGACTCAGTTGAGTTACTGCAGTAAGTCAATATCGCCACCCGATTGAGCTGATTAATTATCTAAGTGAGGGTAGTAATAATGCCACAATTGTAGGACTTGTTGCACAGCGGTTGTGTCCCTACTTCTGGGCCAGAAGGCCCAGGTTCAAGTCTCACCCGCTTCAGAGGTGTGTCATATCACATCAACAGGTTGTTCAAATATATCTGCAGATCCTGCTGAGCTCCTAGAGGGGATCCTAGGACTGATCAGTATTCCCTCTTCTGATTGCAAGTAAATCAACTATTAGGTGGCATTGAGATTTACCTCAGGTGTGACATATTCACTAGTGAACGGTCTCAGTATCACTATTGAGGCTCACAAATAAAGATCACTTGTGGATGTTGCACAGATCGAGAAGCAGAAAAAAATTGAACCTCAACATGCAATCAATCTATACAGGAAAGAAGCAAGTGAATGATAGAAAACTACAGGCAGTTATTTTTAATTCTTTACATCCACAGGCCTAGGTACATACTGAATGTTTAAGTCCTAATTGGAATACAACTATGAATCCAGATTGAGTCAAGTTTGAGATTCAAAACAAATCTAGATTCAACACATTAGTATGTGCTCCATAAAAATCCTTGAAGAATTTTAACATTTAACTGTCAAAGTTTATACTTCCTCAAAATATTCCAAACTGTTAATCTGTCAATGTGTAAATAAGATTACAAAATTATAGAATATCCCCTTTCCAAAAATAAAAAAGAAATTATTTAAGTGTTTAATAGATAGCATTTACTTTAGCATTTAACAGTACAAAATCAATTTTAATACAATTATAGAATGACTACAGAAAAGGAAGGGGACATTTGATCTATAGTGTTGTTGCAGAGAATGTGCACTAGCAATTCAGCTAGTCCCAAATCCCTCAAGGATCTGCAAATAACTTTCCTTCAGATAATTATCCAATTTCTTTTTGAAAGCCACAACTGAACCTGCGCCACAATTTCGGGCAGTGCATTCCAGATTCTAACCAATCACTGTGGTAGGATCAAACCCATGTAGACTTTCTCCAGTCTTGTTCCTGAGACATTAGAGTCAACTTTAAAATTAGAGAGTAAATCCTTCTATGACTCAAGCCCCTCTCCATTTCTCTTGCAGCCTTACAATAGCCTAAAATCTCTTCAATCCTCCAATTTTGATCCCTTCCACATCACTCATTCTTCTCACTCTACCACTGATGCTTATTTTCAACTATCTTCAGGTAGCCTGAATTCCTACCTTTCTTTCCTCCTTCAAGACGCTCCTTAAAAGCCAACCTGAGATAAGCTATCCAAATGATCTAAAACCATTTAAACCACAACTCAACACAATCTCTGGAATATTTTTAATCCATTCATACACTAATTACATTTGCGTTAACATTTGAGATCAAGAAGGGTCCACCTCACAAGAAACTCAGATTTTGCATGTAGACGGAGATCCAGAGCCAATAGCCTTGGCTATTGATCAAAAATGCTATTTAATAAAACTTCAGTACAGTCACAACTAAAAATTGCACCCACATAAAACTGAAGGGTCAGCCAAAGTTAGGGACCTAATACCATGCACAAGATATTTGCTGAAATTGATTGCCTTTAAGTGTGATTTGAAGTATAATACTCTTATTTAAATACTTGAGACGTTACCACTCCCATTTCTACATCAAATCAGAATTTCCATTTATTTATACCTTAGGTTACAACATTTTCACTCTGGCGAAAGTCAAAAACGCAACACTTCTTTCTCAAAAAGGTGAGATAATTAACTGAAATTTTATTGGCTGCCAATGTGCAGCAAGATTTGCAGCCAATCAGGAATGGTTATCTTCATTTGGTGTAATGTTGCATTATCAAAGCAACGAGCAGTTGAAAGTATCAAAAACTGTAGCAAATTGAGAAAATAGAGCTTTTCAATATCCACTCTTGTAAGTTAACGAAACAGCTTCTACTGCATCAAGCCCTGAAATGGTTACAGTCAGCTGTACAGCACGGAAACAAACCTTTTGGTCCAACTTGCCTATGCGGACCAGAGATCCTAAATTAATCTAAGCAAATTTGCCAGCATTTGGCCCATATCCCCCTCTAAACCCTTCCTATTCACATACCTATCCAGCTGTCTTTTAGATGTTGCAGTTGTACCAGACTCTACCACTTCCTATGGCAGCTCATTCCACATACGTACCACCCTCTGCATGAAAAAGTTGCCCCTTAAAAAGGTCCCTTTTAAGTATTTCACCTCTCAAACATTTTTGACTCCCTCACACTGGAGAAACAACCGTGTTCTAGTCACCCTACCCTTGCCCCTCGTGATTTTATAGAGGTTTATAAAGTTTTCGGACTTTGTGGCCAAAAGCCCAGAAATACATTAGGCTATTGAAACGGAGTTAAGCCCCAGGGAAAATAGTTTTTATTGACAGCACTAACTCTCTCTTCTCTGTCAATTGCACAATTTTACACAAGATAAAGAGATTCCAAATTCTTGCAGTTTCTGCTATAGATACATTAAATAACCTCTTGATTTTCTACAAGCTAACTAGTATATCAGAGAAGTTTCTTTTTCAAAGTGGAAAGTAATGAATGAATGTCTACTTGTTTCTTAAAAAAAAAAAGTTCTTCTTTGAAGAATCATTATCACTAAGGAGTTCATTCCTTCAAAACAATATACTATAAGAATGGACACGGAAAGGCTTGGCACAGGAATTTAAAAAGGGCCATTGAAAGTTGGGTATGACTAGTTATGGAAAGTTAGGTTAGCTAGCACTGGTGCAGCTGGCATCTAGAAAGGATGATCACAACCTGGAGCCACTTTTCCCTCAAATGCTTGGAGGGAAGGAATCTCCTAACTCAACAATACAAGCTGGACAATTTCCTTCCACCTCTGAACATAAAACATTTCACAGGCGATGAACATCTTTGATATGCCTAAGTAACAGCTTTGACACATCCTTCCCAAAATATTCTGATGACAATCAGTGCAGATTCCAATCCTATTCTCACCGAATGCTCCAAACAGATTTCCAGAAGTAGTTTCTGAAAAGCCATCAGCAACGAAAACTAAGACTACATTTTCCTCCACCTGAAGCAGGAACCAGAGGCAATAGTTGGCCAGGGATTAGTTAATTTATGAACTAAACATATAACCCTCTTAATTTGTGCAATCATCTGATGTGCCAAATTGCTTGTTGAGAATATTGGGGAGCACTAGTGGTTAGAATTAAGAGAAACCACAGAAGCAAGAGTTACCATAAAACCTGTTGCATTACCTATACTTTATAGACAACTTATAACCAGCAAATTTCAAGTTCAATAGTCCTATACTAGCCCAAGTGATCTTCTACCTATGGCTAAAGTTAGTATTGCTGGCTTTTAAATTATACAAATTACTCTAAGTTGCATGTCACATTAATGCCCAGGTGTTTAAGCATTCTATAAATCGAGCTAGATTCAAACTTTGGAAAGTATTTATTCAAAATTGAATCATGAACTCGGGGACTAACTGGAAAAGTGTTTCAAATGCACAGTAGAGTCAGAAAGTTGCCATACGAAAAGCAAGATTCTAATCAGAGACTTCCGGTCACCAAAAAAATGTTTTGACTGTGGTGTTAAACAGCTTTGGACCTCATTGCCAAGTTCTCCTTGCTTTTGTGAAAAATTAGACTGACCTAATGAAAATGCTTAAAGTAATTTTAGCATTAGAAGGACATAAATATCTATGACAACAGTTGTTAACATATGTTACTACATAATTACAGAACAGTGCCTTGCTCAGTTCACAGAATGCATTTAACAACTCAAAGTAGCAATATTTTGAACTGTGAAGAAGAATTCTCTTCCCTTCATTTGCACATCAACCATGATATCTAATGTGGTCTTTCCTTACCCACAATCTGGAGCAGGGCACCATCTACAGTCTGGATCTGCCACCAGCCACCGGCGTAACATAAACTCCTCATACTTCTCCATAAGCACATCATCATTTAAAATTGACTGGATATCATGTGGATTGAATCTCTCTGTACACTCTGGGCAGCTGATATTAACCCGACTTTCAGAGATCTCTATCCTCAAGTACTGCCGTAAGCAGTCTGCACATGACCTGTGAGGGCACGTCATTATATCTGGGAATCTGTCCCTAGAGAGACGCAAAAGGCACAGAGGGCATTCAAGAAAGTCTCCATTTTGTTTGTCAGTAGATGCAGTCCCATTTCCAGAAGAACCACAGGTTGACACTGAGTTTTTATCATTACATAGTTCTGAATGAATGCTTTCAATACTTGCAATCCCGTCAACTCCACCACTTAAATCTCTCGACTTTCGTTTCGACTCTTTCTTTCTTCGAAACAGAGACCCAAGTGAAAGGCGACGTTTCTTTGGTGCCTTTTTAACAGAAGGCAAGCTAACAGAAGATGCAGAAGACTGGAGATCACGGTCTGATCCCATTTGCTGATTGTGATGCAGACTCATTTCTCTTGCACCCCTCTCTCAGAGGTTCCAGTCTTGGAAACTTGCTGCAAAGTTTTGATATTCCAAGTGCTAAACCATGTTCTATAATTTTCATTCATCGAACGGGTGATCACAAAGCAGATTACCAGAAAACCAAAATGTAGGAATTTCTGAAAAAAAAAGAAAACAGGAAACAGTCAAATCTTTCAACTTACCCATGCTGTTAATGATACATATTTTGTGCATAAATAACTTCTATTACTGTAGGCCACTAAAAGAACTAAAACAAATTTAAGAAATATTCACAAAAATTAGCAAATGAGGATACCCAAACACTAGCTCAAAAAGGTTAGAAAATAAACTAAGAGGAAAAACATGAAAGAGAATCACTTTTTTAAAAATCATGACAAATTCTGCGCAGGAAGCTATGAGACATTGTATAAGCTTTAGCTAGGATGGGGAGTTGCAGTTTTTTTTAAATGAATTATAACATACAAAAACATATTTCCAATGTAAAAGTATGCCAACTACTGAAATGGGTAGAAAGAGACTTTTTGTGTTGGTATCCCCAACTTCCTAAGTACAAATCTCAACTGTGCCATGAGGGAGTATCAATATTCACAATATTTCAGGCATAATCTGACAAATGCCTTCGATGGTTTGAGAAGCACCTCCCTTTTTTTAATATTCCATTCCCTTTGAAATAAATATTAACAACAACAGTATACCAGGTCATAATTGATTGCAAATCCTCTAGCTTTAAAATCTGACTTTATATTTATGGAATGACAAACTATTGTTATTTTATAAAATTGTGGATTTTTAATTTTCAAGTCTATAATACGTCAACCTCTACATTAATCACATAAATGATCTGATCTTTAAATTTGTTCCTTGCAAATCTTTTTTTTAAAAATGTAATTGAGAATTCTTCTGGATACTACCATTTTCCCCACATGGTGTCACAATTAAAGTAACATCAGGAAAGAAATTCCATGCCAGATCTTGTTCTACAGGAAGGTCGAGGTCAATGGTGAGTGCTGTCACCTTGCCACTGAATACAAAACACAGTCTGATAGTTTGATTGAGACTCAACCAGTTACGATTAAACAAAGAAATTGTTGTCAGAGTTCCTAACAAGTCAAACATATTAACCATTAACAAAAAGTATTCATACTTAGCATAGAAAAATGCATTTCAACCAACTTTTGCAATCATTGATGGTTATATTTGATCAAATGTCAGATTTGAAAAATTTGGAAGTGAAAGTGAACATTCCCAGAAGAAGAAGATATCAAATATCCAAAAGCCTGAAATTTTAAAATCCATGGAATGGAAGTTAAGATTACTTGATTATTAATTTTTCTTAGCATTAAATACAAAGGATTTTGTGTTTACTTTGGCTAGATTTTTAGTTGTTCACGCTAACAAAAAAACCAGCAAGAACCAGTTCAATATGGGTAAATAATTGTGAGAAAGTAAGCATATCGAGAAATAATTTGGACAATTTTTCTTAATACGTACAATAATCACAAAATAGCAAATAGACATAGGTAAGCATAGCCATTTGACGATCAAACATTCAGCTGCCTCTGCTCTTCTCCATTTCTCAAATCCAATTGAAATCTGTCCTGCCTGAGCGGTAAACAACTTTAGGTAGCTCCTGAACTGGAAACCTCAAAAATGCTGGAGATCACAACGGGTCAGACTGCAATGGAGAGCAAGCCAGCATTTTGAGTCTACTCAAAACGTCAGTTGCTCTTACTCCATAGATGCAGTCTGACCCACTGATCTCCAGCATTTGTTGCTTCCAGTACTGATTCCAGTATCTGCAGTAATTTGTTCCTATACTTTATGTAGTTCTTGTCCCGTTACGCCTTTGGCTCTCAACCCACTAACTCATGACCACCTGATTTCCATTCTTGGCTGCTACTAGCAGCAGCATGGCAAATCACTTTCTTTTCTCACGTATTCTCCCCTCCTTTTTAGAAGTGCCATCATAATCAAAGATAACATCTCGGATTCTGCAAACACTTACATTTCCAACCACCCTTGCCTCCCTAAATCCCGGGAGCAGCTCATCATTTCCCAAATCCGAGTCCACAGTTCTCCGAATCAGTCATCTACCCTTGACCCTGGAGTGCAGGTTCATAATTCCTTGAAAGTGGAGTCACAGGTAGACAGGATAGTGAAGACGACGCTTGGTACACTTGCCTTTATTAGTCAGTGCACCAGGTACCGGAGTTGGAAGGTCATGTTGTGGTTGTACAGGACACTAGTTAGTCCACTTTTGGAATAGTGCATTCAATTCTGATCTCCCTGCTATAGGAAACATGTTGTTGAACTTGACAGGATTCAGAAAAGATTTACAAGGATGTTGGAGGGTTTAAGCTATAGGGAGAGGCTGAACAGGCTGGAGTCATTTCCCCTGGAGCGGAGGCTAACAGGTGAACTCAAGGGAGGTTTATAAAATCTTGACTGGCATGGATAGGGTAAATAGACAAGGTCTTCTCCCGAGGAGGGGAGTCCAAAACTAGAGGACATAGGTTTAAGGAGAGAGGGGAAAAATTTAAAAAGGACCTCTTTCATGCAGAGGGCGGCACATATATGAAATGAACTGCCAGAGAAAGTGGTGGAGGCTTATACAATAACATTTAAAAGGCATCTGGATGGGTAATTAATAGGAAGGGTTTAAACAGATATGGGCCAAATGCTAACAAACAGGAATAGATTAATTTAGAATATCCGGCCAGATTGGACAAGTTGGATCGAAGGGTATATTTCCATGCTGTACATCTTTATGACTCGGCACTGAAACAGCTCTAAAATAGAATAATGAACAGTGCCTTACTTTCGATGCTAGGCTGCAAAACATGACAAGATTAAGCATAATATTTTCTTCTGACCCTTCTCCTGTTGTTCAGCTTGTTGGAACAGCATTTGATTTGTTCTTTGCTCACCCGTCCAACTATAGCAAAGTAACCAAAAATAAACCAGGGAAAAGGAAAAGCCATTGGCACGAGAGTGCCACAAAAGATCCTATTGGCTCCGTTTCACCCTCTTACTCTTTGTAATAAGGATCCTTTCTACATAATGTTTTTAAAACTGAAAAATATGAATAACTCAGGCCAACTACTGGTTGTAAAATTGGGAAAGGATCAAAGTACGTCTGGGATGTGGTGATGAAGTAGTCATTAGGACAACAAATGAAAATAAAAAACAAATAGAAAGTGTGGTACATGAAGTATCACATTGATAACTATGTTCTGTGCCACTTAGACAACTTTGGCTCTCTAAATATCCTGAAGTATGTAAATTCACATGTTGGAGAATAATCATGCTCCTTGCTTGTTCTGGGAAGTACATTGATAAGAATGTGATTCATTTGTGCAAGATTGCACAATGTGTTACTGTAGCTTAGATTCATTTCAGAATTACGCCATCTTAAAATACCAGTAAAGCATATTGAGACACACCTTTGCAGTCACAAAAGCGTCAGTAAGTTAGCAGGCATGAAGCTAGTATCACTGCCTTTAGAGAGTTTACCAAACTGCATTCTTCTGAATGCGTGCAAAAGCTCAGTAAAGCTCATCACATTAAAATCAAAACAGAAATAATTCAGTGTCTGTTACAAGCCAATCTAAGTCACCAGTATCAAGAAGTGTTGATTCTTAACTTCCCTCTGGGCAATTAGGGATGGGCAATAAATGCTGGTCCAGTTAGTGGCACCTACATTCAGTGAATGAATAGTAAAAAAAATAGAATATTCCTGTATTACTAGGTGCAAAACGAAAAACCTCAAGTCCTGTTCAATTGGATTGAATAACAGTTGTTGCTCTTATCATACTAATCTGGATTGGCATAATAAGAATGGATTAAACTGCATCACCCTACGCTAGTCAACTATAAACCACATTCCCTTCTCACCTTGGACCATATGCAGAGGTATTCAGAGTTTAGAAAATCTAGAGTACCTGTGCATAACCGTTCACCCAACACAGTTGCACAGCATTTGATCTAAATCAGAAGTACCCCAGCTTTAAGCTGGATGTAGCTGAGAATCAGTTGATTTTCTATCCTGATTCAATTTGCTTTATTACTATGTCTTATAGTCTTATAGTCTTATAAATGCCCATCAGCCATGATTAAATGGCGGAGTGGACTCGATGGGCCGAATGGCCCTACTTCCACTCCTATGTCTTATGGTCTTATTACCTATATAAATCCATTACAAAAGTACAAATCATTTGTTTCAGGAGTATATAGTCAGACAACTGCTGACACCTAACTTAATTTTATGTTTTCTTTCACAGCATTGAACTTAAAACACCAAAATATTCAAAATAATTCATAAGTACACAATAGAAAGCATTGCAGGGCATTCTTCCCTTGATCTTCTCTTGCCATTCAAATCAGATCATAACTGATCAATACCTCAAACTGTACTTACCTGCATTTCATCTTTCCTGAGGTGTGGTGCCATAAATTAAACATGGTACCAAGGAGGGGGGTCTGATAAAGACTGTATTACTGAAGCACCAGCCCCTCACTTTTATATTCTATTTTCCTTGAAATAAAGGCCAACATTCCGTAAGCCCTTTCATATCATGATTTGAATATACGGACATCTAAAATCTCTTTTGCTCCTCTTTAGTTCCTTTAATTCAAAGAAATATTCTGATTTGTTTTTCAAATCTTAAGCTGATGACCAAACACTTCTCTAATATACCACAGTTTTGCTCATTGATCTAGTCAGTAATTTATTCTTTGCATCAAGTTACAGTGCCCAACTGCCACCTATAAACATGGAGATACAGCCTCCATTAACGTACATAACAACGTCTCAGGGAGGATACCAATTATCACATCCTGCAAATCAGAGAGAAATTCCTTTATCTTGGCACTGCTTCCTGCTTCATAACCATTGCCAGTCTACATCACAATGCAAGCTTCATTATCTGCATTTTTCTTTTACTTTCAAATTTATAGGAATTTGGGACATTACTAAAAAGGCAAACATTTATGCACCCTAACTGCCCTTGAGACGGTAGTAGTTCTCATGACGTTGATACATCCACAATGCTGTCAGGCAAGGAACATCAAGATATTGACCCAGTATCTCTAACAATTTTCCACCAAGTCTGGATGGTGTAGAGCTTGGAAGGCAACATGCAGGCGGTGGTGGTGTTGCTGTGCCTATGGCTGCCCTCGTCCTTGTTTGGAACGTCAGTCAAAGAAACCTTGGCAACTGTTGCACTGTATTTCGCAAATGTTTCACATCTCAGCCATGCTGAGTTAGTGATGGAAGGCGTGAATGTTTAACCTGTGTGTTTAGGTACACATCAAGAGAATTGCTTTGCACTGGAGTGCCAAGCTTCTTGACTGTTGTTGCAGCCACATTTGTCCATTCAAGTGGAGAATATTTTCTCACTCTTGACTTCCCAAAGGCACAAACCACAAGAGACAAGTTTCTCACTACAGAACATTAACCTTCATTTGTTACCACATTATTCATGTACCAGGACTTAACGCCTTTATTTGATAGTCACTTGTGTAGTATTTTATCAAGTGAATTCTACAAGTTCATACAGCCAGATTCTTTCCAAACCTCATGCCGCGATTGCTGGGAAAAATCCAACTAGGAAAGTCAGACAGAGCCTACCATTCACAAGCCTATGCTGACTCACTGATCAGCTGATACATGTTCAAGCGCTTAGCCAATGTCTCTGACAATTCCAGTAACTTCTCCAACTGATACGGAACTGAGTTTGTAGTTACTATTTTTGGTGTCCAGCCTGCCTCAAAACAAAAAAACAATGATATACACAAGTTTCAATCCAATGGTTTATAATTCTAAATCTAAAGAATTCCATAAAAAGTATGCAGGCTGCTTTGTCATGGAAGATGTCAAGTTTCTTCAATGTTATTAGAACTGCACACATGGCAAGTATTTCATGACATTCTTGACGTGTACCTTGTAGATAGTGAACAGTTTGTTGGGAGTTAGGTTGTGAGTTACTTGCTGCAAGAGTCTTTGCCTGACATGTTCTTGTTGCGTCAGGATACATGGTTATATGGCTTGTCCAGTTCCGTTTCTAGTTAATGGCTGGTGAAGAATTCAATGACGGTAACACCGTTCAATGTTAAGGGTCAATGGGTAGATCGTATCTTGTTAGGAGATGGTCATTAACTGGCATTTGAGAGGCACAAATGTTGCTTACCACTTGTCAGCTCAAACCCGAATATTGTCCAAGTCATGCTGCATTTGAACGTGGATTGCTCCAGTACTTGAGGGAACGGTATTGAACATTGTAGAGTGAACAACTGATTGATTGATTGATTTATTGTCATGTGTATCAAAGTATAGTGAAAAACTTTGTTTACGAGCAGTACAGGCAGATCATAATAAGCAAGGACATACAGACCAAAAAGACTAAGACAGAGGCATACAGGTTACATTGCACAGGCCTTGCACTAGGCGAGATCAGCATTATTCAAGGATAGACAGTCCATTCATCAATCTATTAATGGCCTAGAAAATGCTGTTCCTGAACCTGCTGGTGCATGTTCAGGCTTCTGTATCTTCTGTCTGATGGAAGGGATTGTAGGAGATCATTACCAGGGTGCGATGGGTCCTTGATAATGTTAGCAGACTTTCCAGGGCAGTGAGTGAGTAAACAGAATCCATGGATGGAAGGGATAAAAAGGTACTGCAGATGCTGGAGAATCCGAGATAACAAAGTGTGGGGCTGGATGAACACAGCAGGCCAAGCAGCATCATAGGAGCAGGAAAGCTTGACGTTTCGGGCCTAGACCCTTCATCAGGGTCTAGGC